>CM069906.1:159909683-160096349 GCA_036172215.1 Camellia granthamiana
CATATTGGCATTGGCATCATGTAGAGAGGACTCATGACTCCCTAAATGATTGATCCTATCAACTAAAATTTTGAGATATGTTTGGTATAATGAAAAAATGAAAATTATTGGGAAGTCAATAGAAAAATGTTTATTTGGACAGGGAAATGTTTCACTTTTAAAAGGTAAAAAATATTTTTTGGATCAAAATTTTATCAATGTCACCATCACTTACACTACCTTAACCACTTCCACCGCCACCAACACCACTACTAATACAATAACACTTTAAGATTGTTGTTAAATATAGAATCTATGGAAAATATTTTAGAAGTTATTGTCAAAAAATGTTTTTCGTTGTACTACTACTTTTCGCTTCTTCATTTTCAGCAAAGTGCTTCGTTCCTCAGGTGGCTCCAACTTGAACTCCTAGCTCATGCAGGAGTTGAATCCGGAGTGGTAAGGATATTCTAATCTGAGGCATTGTGTCCCACTCGCAATGTTCAATGAATGATTTTCAAATGATACACATTAAAAAGCCTTCTTTTAAAGATATTCCTTTCATCAGTCATATTTGCCCCGTCTCAATCGGTTGAGCTGTTGGCCTGTATTGGTAGAAACTTTATCAATTGGTTTGGTCTTTAGCCAATCCCTTGCTACTTGCTTCACCCCGCCTTGCCTGGTCATCGATCGTACCCTATTGTCGAATCTGGAATCGAATTTGTGTTGGCATCTGTCCTATTGGTTGTTGAAGGTACTGGCTGATGAAAGACATCCCCAGAATGCTCCCTTTTCACGCCTATCTCACTTGTTTACAGCTCTTGTGGGTCTTTTAGAGCTGTTTTCACATGATGCAATATTTGAGCCTCCTAGACTTGCTCTCTCGCCCAAGCCTCAGAGCATTCATATTCCAATATTCCCTGCCTGCTCAGATGCATCAATCTGCCTATTTGTACTGTCCCTAGCATAGATAGAGAGTTGTAGTAGTTCTTGGTAGGAGGGAACTAATACCGTAAATAAGGTTCATTGCTATTTGCTCTCTCACTATGCTAGCACTTAAGAGACTATCTTAGCCGAATTACAATAAGCAATCTCCGAAGCAGTACTGCGGTATCCACGACTATCATTTATGTAACTGAACTTCCCTATCCCTTGTCCACTCAATCTCCTTTTCGGACTTCAAGAGCTTTGAGTTGAGGAAGGCACAAGGGCGGGAAGATATGCTCATTCATGGGGAAGGCGCAATCTTTTGGCTAACCCAATTAACTCGAATTATGTGCAGGAAATTGTAATGTTAAGCTTGCTTTTCTAGCAAACCTCCTTTATGTTGGCATTTTGAATTTTGATAAAATGATCCCTAATATTGATTGGGCATTATTGCATGTTAGGGAAGATATCTAATGCCAATTTTGGTTAGAAAAAAAAAAAAAACCACTCATTTCTTAGGAGGGGAAAAAAAAAATGTTTTGCTTGGTGTGATTCTCAAAATTTGTTTTTTGATAATTTTTAAAAATAAAAAATTAAATTACCTTAAAAAAGAGGGAGAAATTGTATATGAAAATAATGAATGTTTTAATTTTTTTTAATTATTTTTTCAAAAATCAATTTTTTAAAACGAAACAGAACGAACTGTTTATGTTGGCTATATAGGATGATATTAAGCAAGCAAAAAAAAAAAAAACAAAAAAACAGAACGTAAAAAATATTGAAATGCTATGAAATATGTATGTACATGTGGATATCATTTTTTAATTTTTAATATAAAAGAATTATTTTTTTTTTTAGACAAACGCAATAAAATAAAAATATTACGATTATTAAATCAAATTATTTTTTTCATGATTGATATATATTGAGGGTCCTATGAAATGAACGGTTTAAATTATCAAAATAGAATCTGTCATGACCCTATAAACTCCTCAAAATATGAGAAAAATTCAATCTTACATGTATATATATATTTTTTTATCTTTTGTATTTTTCTAATTTATTATGTAACAAAAAAATATATATAAATATAAGAGTGGTGATTCATCCCACTAATTTTTGGACCACTAATAGCTCGAATGAGCTAAAAAAAAAAAAAAAAAAAAACAAACTCAAGCCAAAATATCACATTACTTTGGTGGAGGTCACTGTGCCACATCATTAGTGATGCTCTAGAGCTCCCAATTTGGTGCTCTAAAACATTATTCTAAATATAAATATAATAAGTATCGCAGCCTAGTCCGACCTATAACCTATGAGTCAAATATTTTTTTAGGGAAAGAATAAAGATTTGTAGCTCGAAAATTCTGGCCCTGAATGCCCCTAATGCCCAAAACGACGTCGTTTTGGGCATTAGGATTTTTTTTTTCTGCCATTTTCACGCCATTTTTGACGCAGAGGAAGAGGGAGAGGGAGAGGGAGAGGTCGCGGTCGTCGTCGTCGCTGGTCTGCTCGTCGCCGTCGCCTCGTTGCTCTGCCGTCGCCGTCGCTGCCCTGATCGTCGCCGCCCCTCGTCGGCTCCGCCACCTCCGCCACCTCCTCCTCCATTTTTTAGGCCCCCTCCCCCTCCCCTTCCCTCCCCTCCCCTCCCCCTCTTCGTTCGTCTGCAGAAAAAAAAAAAATACAAAAACGAAATTAGGGGCATTCGGGGCTCCTAATTTCGAGCCCCCAATCACAATTGTATTTCCTGCCTAACAAATCACTGCGGCCGAAATCCCTTACGTGCACTAGGGGTGGTCAGCGGATGGTCCGACCCGCCTCACCCGACCCGACCCGGCACCATACGGATGGATGCGGGACACGTGACGGGCGGGTGCGGGTGTATTATTTGACTTTTCGCAGGTTCGGATCGGGTTGTGGGTGACCCGCCTCTTTCCCCCAATATACCCGACCCGCCCGCTTATTATTGTTTCCCCCCCCCCCCCCCCCCTTCTTTTCTGATCTCATCTCACCACACTTAACCTAATATTTCATTCCTCTTTCTTCGATACACTCACTCTCTCCCCAAGAAACCCTACCCTTCCCCACCCATACCGACGGACGGCGACGACGATCGAGAGACGATCTACACTGAAAAAGCTATCGGCGATCGACGATCGTGGTGTGGTGGTGGTGGTGGTGTGAGTTATTGTCTTCTCTTCTTCTCTTATTCTCCTCTCTAATCTGTTCGTTTGTTCTGTAATTTTTTTTTTTCCGACTTCGACTTACCTCTAAAGTTCTTATTTTCTGCAATCTCTTTGTAAATCTGTTCGTTCTATAATTTTTTTTTTTGTTCTGTAAATCTGTTCGTTTCGTTCTTATTTTCCTTTTTTTTTTTGGTTCTATTCTAGGTTGTGTTGTTGTAGTTCTAAACTGAAACCAAACCAGTGGAAGAGAGGTTCTACAGTGTGAAGAAGGTTACACGGGGGAAAAAAATGTAAGTTTCTTTCCTATTTTCTTTCCCTCTATATTATGATGTAGCTCCTGATGCATTGAATCTGTTATTTATTTGACATTTTTTTTTACAATGTGATCCGAATGAAAAATGGAAAATTACTGAGGTTGATTACTTAGAAAATGACAAATCTGTTTTTATATAATAGTGCAGCAAATTCAATATTCAAATTTGTGAATGAAAAATGGAATGAAAAATCTGAATAGTTATCTTATAACAGTATAACATTATCAAATTTGTGAATGAAAAATGGCAATGCGTGCATGATCAATTGTAAGTATGTAAAAATATTTGCCATTTTTCAGTATAACAGTATAAATTAGGTGAATTGACATGGCAAATTTTTGCCATTTTTCCATTTTTCATATCAAATTAGGTGAATTGACATGAATAGTCATCTTATAACAGTATAACATTACTTAATCTTATCAAATATTTTTCTGTATTTACTTAGAAAATGGCAAATTTGTGAATGAAAATGGAAAATGTCAAATCTGTTTTTATTTATGGTTTTAATTATAATTGCAGTGTGAAGAAGCTCATAATTAAGTGGTGTTGAGATTGATTAGCTTGATAAGCATTGTTGAATTTGTTTTTTAACACTAAAATTCTTTAGAGAATTGGTCAGTGGAGAATGAATGAATCTGAAGTCTGAATGAAAATCTGTTTTTGGAAGAAAATCTGAATGAATAGTTAAAGGAAATGGAAATTATAAAATGAGTTTGAAGAAGTACAACAAATGGTAATTATAAAAATGATTGAAATGCCTCCACAAAAACCCAATACAATGCTCCCTTAACTTGCAAGTAAAGGAAATATATGGCAAATTGACAATTAGTCATTCCACCATAAGAGGAATGTGGACAGCAGTTTGTGAGATTGTAACACATGTTTAATGATAGCATCAGGGAGGGCAGAAATACATACACAATGCTTGAAGTGGAAAAAAAATTCCCCATTCATCCGCAATATACTAAACCGCCAAACCGCAATGGAGAATGGAAATAGTAAATACTAGCGAACAATTTTAAACCGCCAAACCGATTCACATTCATCCACCAATCCGCCAATCTGCTCAATCCGCATCCGCCGGATTGGCGGACGGATGCGGATGGATTTTCTCAAATCCGCCAATCCGGCGGGCGGATGGCGGATTAGAGGTTCTGTGGCCGCAACCGACCCGCGACCACCCCTAACGTGCACCCACTATCGAATTCCACGTGTCCTGCATAAGTCGGTCCAATACACAATATAAATACACAGATCTCCATCCGTATAGACACGGTGTGTATAGTCTTATTAGTCTTTGAGGAGAAGATGGTGAGGCCTACCAATTCAATGAAAAGAGGGAGAAGAGACGGAATAGATAACGGACGTTACAAGGGGGTGAGGATGAGAAAATGGGGGAAGTGGGTGGCGGAGGTCCGGCAGCCCAACAGCCGTGACAGGATCTGGTTGGGATCATACGAGACGGCGGAGGAGGCCGCCAGGGCCTATGACGCCGCCGCCTTCTGCTTACGTGGCCAGGCGGCGATGCTCAATTTCCCTCACTATCCGCCGGAGATTCCCTCTGCTTCTAATCTCTCGCCGCCGGAGATTCAGCCTGTTGCTTCCAGGCACGCTCGTGGAGTTCCGGCAGCAGCAGCGGCGGCGATGCCTGCCACGGCTGATGCGGCACGGAGACCGACGGCGGTGGATGAGGTGGTGACGTCATTTTGGGAACTGTCGGAACATTTTGGTGGTGGTGGTGGTGGTTGTTATTTGTGGTGATTTTTCTAGGACCATAAAGTAGAGGCATGAACCACAAAGCTTTGTAATGGGGTAGGTGTTTGTTTGGCATCCAATTATTTTTAATTTTTATTTTTAATGATCTTTTTTTAAAAATTATATTAATTTTTTTTTTCTTTTTATGAGAGAAATTATCTAGTCCACGAAGAATGCGTTCATGCATTCAACCAATGAAATCTTATAATTTATTCGCCATCTCGTTATTAGGATTATGTATTTATTTAAGGATAAATTATTAATAAATAATGCTATATTTACTAATTAGTATACACATTAGTGTACTAATGAATAATGTAGTATAATTTTAGAGATTTTGAGAATTTGTAATTTGTATAATAAAAAGGGTCATTAATGATATCATAACACTAGTGTGTACAGTAATTGGTGAATGTAGCACCACCGATTATTAACAGATCTTATTTTTAAGATTTATTACCCATTAAGTGATAAATTTATTAAACAATAAATGTTTATTTTTATGAATAAATTTATAATGATAAATTTATTAGATAAATAAATTTAATTAATATGACTGATTGGTAAGTATCTAGTTATTTAACTTCTTATTATTGGTTATACACACAGTGGATATGAAATTACTTCTTAGATAAATTAATTTAAAAAGTAAAAAATTTCAAATTTTAATTATTAAGATAAATAAAAGTCAAATATTTTTTTTTTGAATTTTTTTTCTTTCGAAATCTTTTTCAAATGAACTTTTTCATTTGGTTTAGTCAGTAAAAATTATTATAAAAAAATTAGCAAAAAAATGACTAAAAGGCCAATACCAAACACATTTTTTTTTTCCACCTAAATAAAGGAATGGTGTTAAATTTATTGTGTGATAAATTTTTATTTTTATTAATAAATTTATAGTGATAAATTTATGAAAAATTTATCCCTAAATCTCATATGGGGAAAAATTGATTCATTTAGTCTTAAGAGTTTTCTCATAAACTAATTAGTTTTTTTTGTTTTGGAAAGTTGGATTTGGTTCCATATGATTTTAAGTGAATGTCTTTTTATGATTCATTTTTCTAATTTTCTAATTCATTTTTAGGATAAGAATGGAAAGGAGAGGTGTGAAAGATTTTTTTTGAGGAATTGTTAGTTGAAATTTTGGTTGTTAAGCGTGAAAAGTTACATTTATGTAGTGTAATTTTCCGGTGTTACATTGGAGTGTTAGGCCAAGTTTGGGGAACCAAAATAAGTGCACTTATTTCATCTTTTTATCTTTTTTGGGTCACATCAATCAACATCTCCTCTCTACTTTTTCTACATATAATACAAGAAAAGTCAAAAAGTACACTTATTCTAAACTTCCCAAACTTGGCCTTACATTAGAGTGTTACGTTTAACAAAAGTACATTGGGAAGTTTTTGTGTGTTACATTAATTGAAGTGTTATGTTTGAGAAAAAAATACATTAAAGAGCTTTTTTAGAATGTTACGTTGTTACGTTTGAAAAAAATACACTAACAAATTTTTTAGTGTGTTATATTAGAGTGTTATATTTAAAAAAAGTACAATAAGGAGTTTTTGTGTGTTACATTAATTGGAATGTTATGTTTAGAAAAAAAAATACACTAAATTTTTTTTTAAAAATGTTACGTTATTACGTTTGAGAAAAATATATTAAAGAGTGTTTTAGTATTACATTGATTGGAGCGTTATGTTTGGAAAAAGCGTACTAAGGAGTTTTTTAATCTTACATTGATTGGAGTATTATGTTTAGGAAAAATACACTAAGAAGTTTTTTAGTATATTATATTAGAATATTAATTGGAATGTTACGTTTAGAAAAAATATAATAAAGAATTTTTTAGTATGCTATATTGGAATATTACGTTTTTTAGAGTGTTACGTTTGGAAAAAGTACACTATGAATTTTTTTAAGCATTACATTTAGTAATTTTAACATTATAAGAAAATTCACATTTTGGCCATTTATGTAATTCATACTAGAATGAGACCTTTGGGTCCGTAAGAAAAAAGGGAGAACCAAATAATTCATAAAATCACTATTTAAGATTTATTGGTACTTCACCCTAAATTTATTAGGTAAGTAAATTTAATTAATATGACTGATTGATAAGTATCTATTTATTTAACTAGAAAAAAGGGAGAATCAAATAGTTTATAAAATCACTATTTGAGATTTATTGGTATTTCACCCTAAATTTATTAGGAAAATAAATTTAATTAATATGACTGATTGATAAGTATTTATTTATCTAACTTGTTATTATTGGTTAGATACACAGTCGATATAAAATTATTTCTTGGATAAATTAATTTAAAAAGTAAAAAACTTCAAATTTTAATTATTAAGATAGATAAAAGTCAACTATTTTTTTTCTCTTTTTTCTTTTGAATTTTTTTTCAAATTTTGAACTTTTACATTTGGTTTAGTCAGTAAAAATTATTATAAAAAAATTAGCAAAAAAATCACTAAAAAGACAACACCAAGCACCATTCCTTTATTTTTCACATAAATAGTAGAGAGAGAGACAACACCAAGCACCATTCCTTTACTAATAATATTAAGATTTTTTTTATTTGTTAATTCAATACAAATGATGTTATTTGTTATCCAAAATGATCATATTACCCCTTTGAATTGAGTAAAAAAAGATACAAATTATTAAATCAATCAATAAACTATTTAAATGAAAACTTACATTCACCTCTTCTGAGATTTTGCATATATATTATTAAAGATCTATGCATATTTTAACATAACATCGTAATAGTTTAATATAAGATCTTAATAATTAATACAATATTTATAAGACTTTTTTTACACTATATAAACTACAAAAAATTTAAGCATTTATTATTTGATTTTTTTCTTTTCTTTTTTTAAGTTGAAACAAACGGATTAATTTTATCTTTATCAATTTGTTCTACTTATTTATTCATATGTAAGAAAATTATTTATCCCTACATTGTTAAGATATTATTAATAAATTTTAATTTTTAATTTTGAGTCATTAAATTTCTATTCGATGCATATTTTAAAAAAAAAAGAGTAAATTATTCTTACGTGATTAAAAAAATTAAAAAATGAATATAGAAGTAAAAAAATTTAAACGCTTCACAATAAATTAAAATTAGTTAATAGGTCAAGAATTTATTGGAGAATAATAAAAAATTCAAATAATTTGAGAATCTTTATTTAAAATTAATTTTTATGTGAATGGAGAAATTATTTGAGAATATTAAAATATTCAATTAATTTGTTGTATGATACTTAAAATATATATTTTTATCTTTATTTTTCTCATTTAAACTATTTTTATTAAATTAAATCTTAGAATTAATTTCTCATCTTCATTAATGGTTAAATTTTTATTTTATTTTTGGTCATAAAAGTTCTTAAAAAAATATTTGAATAGTAAATGCATTAATTAAAATGATAAATTTTACATTGTTTATATAGTGTGGATTAAGTTTTATATTAAATTAGGATTTATTACACTCTATTCTCCTAAACTATCGTCAAATTGTCTATTTAATTCATAAACTATCGATTAAGTCTACTAAGTTCTTAATGTACATAAATCAAATCCCCTTGTTGCTTTATTAGATTTTCTTAGTTCTTCTGGGTAGAGGGTGTTCTGTTCTTTTTTCTTGTGTTTCCAGATTTCTCTGATCAATAGTAATAATAATAATAATAATAAATTTTAAGCTATTTATGTGGTGTGAAGTAAGTTTTATATTAAATTATTAGGATGTTACGTTAATTTTAGAGAGATTATTTGTTTTTAATTATTTTTTCAAAAACAATTAAGTTTCTTTCATTAAATGATTTAATAATGTCTTAACAATTTGAGGATTTTATTTAATATTGCATGAAATTTAAGAATTTTATTAAATAATGGTAAATTATGTTGGGTCTTTGATAATATATATGTAAAATCTCAGAGGATATGAGTGAAATTTCTCATTTGAATAGATAAAGTAACTAAAAGGTAATTTTGTCATTTTCTGTATGACAGAAGCATGACATCAGCAAATTCAGTTAAATAATCTAACAGTGGGGGAATCTTGATAATAATTTCAAAAGTAAAGAAAGTTAGTGTAATTATTGAAATTATGAGAGAGGCCTTTATATTTGTTAAAAACTTCATGGGAGGCAAGTGTAATTTACCCTTTATTATAATACTAATTTCACTTCCAACGATAGACTAGAGGAATGGAATGGTAGAAGATAATTGAGATTGAGATCTTTGTTGCATTGTTGTATTAGATTAGATGCATCCGTGATGTTCACATCAATATATTCATTTTAAATTTTAGATTGATTTAGTATTTGGGTCATGATTGAGACCCGCTTCAATCACCGCCCCCACCACCCCTCACACACACGTGGTGGGTGGTGATTGGAGGAGAAGGAAAAAAAAAAAAAACTGGCCAATCATGTTGAGAGGGGGTCAAAGGGAGTGGGGAGAAAGGGGGCCAATCATGTTGAGAGGGGGTTATTAAAATTCCTGACCCCCTTTCTCCCCACTCAATAAGAGAAAGTTATCAATGTAATTTCATTTTATATAATGAAATGGAGAGATTAAATTTGAGATATGTTGATAATGTTGGAAAAAATGGTGTTTTATATGGCTTATTTTGGGTCAACTTTGAGGCCAAAATTGAGTGGGCCCCGAACGTCTTTTGGGGGCGGGTCTGAAGAGGTGACGTATTCCTTGCCGCGTGGCAAGTCACACGGTAAAGACGGTTCGTCAAAACCATTTATGAGTGAATGGGAACATGACGTCGTTTTCGGGTTCGTGGAATAGGAAATTTAAGTAAATGTGGGTTTCTTTGGAAACGGTTGTCCCACATTGAACCTTTAAGAGAGTTTTGTTGAGTATATAAGCTCTAGCCTACAACACTTGGGTTGGGCCCCAAGGGGCACCCCAAGTTTGTAGAAGGGAGGAGTTATGGACAAAATGAACTTTAGCCTAAACCACCACACACGAGCACGCCGCCGCCGCTGTCCGTCCGGCCGTGCCAGGCGTGGTTGTGGGTCAGGCTGGTTTTAATATTAATTTTTTGGACAAAAATTCATTTGAATTTTTTCAAAAAATATTGCGGGAAATTAATTCCAAATTTGAATTTGAAATTCAAATTTTTTCTAAACTTTGTGTCTCTTCCTCATTCCTCAACAGGTTCAATTTTTGAACAGGTTTACTACCGAAACTGTCCAGCAGATCCAGATCTTTTTCCAAACAGATTCAGTTATGTAACTATTGTGAATCTGTTTGAATTTCAAAACTATATCTGTTTGAAACAAAGTGGTACCTGTTCAAATAGGTTTCATACCTGTTCGGATTCCTCATAGCACCTGTTCGGGTCAAATATTTGGCTATAAATACAGCCAATTTCTAGCAGTCCGAATCATCCAAAAAAATCAATATGAATATTCTATCTTTTGCTGTCCAACTTTGTTCTTTTGGTGCATATATTCTTCATATATAATTTTAGGAAAAAATAAAGAGAATATAGAATACAGGTTTGGTTCGCCGAACAAATTGTTTGGAGTGCTACTACAATTTGTGAAGATCATTGTATCCTGGGAGATAGACGCCACTCAACCGAAAGCACCGTAGCGGGGCGAATCTATTTTAAGGACAGAGTGTCACACACTCGACTTGGTCTTTTATTTTTATTCAGTTGGATAAAATAAATTCTGTAAGTTATTTATTTTATTTATTTATTTGTTTCAGTTTCATTTTATTTTATTTACACAGAAGATTGTTCCAACAATTTTAAGACAGATTCTGATTATTCTGTTTACAGAATTTTTCGTTTGTTTCCTTGTCTCTTTTTTCTTTTAAGAAAATTATTTTCTGTGGATTTACAAAATAATAGTGGTTGGAAAAACAAATAGTGATTATGTGCTATTTGAAAGATAGTAGTAATATACTGTCTATTTTCTTTGACAACTAATGGCAATATACTGGTGTCATTAACAATTCAGAATATTTATTTGTGGAATTTTGTCAGAATTTAATTTTGGTTTTTAGAAATTATTTTCGGAGTGTTCATTAATTAAAATTCTATTTCAGTATTTTAATTATTGGAGTGTTACATAAATTTATTTTTATGTGTGGAATTACAATCTTGTTTCTTTTATTTTTACAGAATTTAATTAATTAAATTTGGTTTAATTTTCTGTGTAGTGTAAATTCTAATTATAATCTTATTTTATAATTTAGAATTTATGGCTACTGAAACTGGTCAAACTAATATTGAAACTAGTACTGGTATGGTGATCGCTATCACACCAACCCCTCCTCATGGTGGGATTGTGCCAGTGAATCATGGTGAAAAACCAGAGAAGTTCTTAGTAACTGTTTTTAAAAGATGGCAGAAGAAAATGCTATCTAAAGGAGGGGAAACTACGAAGTACAAGTTTAATGGCATGTGTTACATTTGTAACAAAGAGGGACATCGGGCCAAAAATTGCCGTTACAAACGTAAAGGCAAAGGAAGATCAAGTAAGAAGGTTGCTAAAGCCAAAATGACCGAAATGGATAAAATTTCCATTGGTGTAGATATCATAAATCTTTCTGTAGTTGTTTTCGAGGCAAATCTTGTCGGAAATCTTAAAGAATGGTGGGTGGACACTGGTGCTACTCGCCATATCTGTGCCGACAAAAAGATGTTCACATCTTATTCTACAGTGGACAATGGTGAACAACTTTTTATGGGCAACTCCTCGACTTCTAAAGTTGAAGGATAAGGAAAGATTATTCTAAAAATGACATCTGAAAAGGAACTCACTCTCAACAATGTGTTGCATGTACCGGACATTCACAAGAATCTTGTTTTCGGATTTTTGTTGAGTAAGAATGAGTTTAGGCTAGTTTTTGAAAGTGACAAGTTTGTACTTACCAAAAACAGGGTGTATGTAGGAAAAAGGTTACATGTCTGATGACCTTTTCAAAATGAATGTAATGACTGTTGTACCCTCTGGTATTAATAAAGACACATCTTCTTCTTACTTGCTTGAGTCTTCAAATTTATGGCATGGTAGAATAGGACATGTTAATTATGGATCTTTGCGTAGATTAATTAATATGGAATGTTTACCTAAATTTGACATTGATTCAAATCATAAATGTGAAATTTGCGTTGAGGCAAAATTATCTAAAACCCCTTTTTCATTCAATTGAAAGAAGTACGAAACTACTTGACTTAATTCATAGTGACATATGTGATTTTAAATCAATTCAAACAAGAGGTGGGAAAAAATATTTTTTCACTTTTATAGATGACTATACTAGATATAGTTATGTTTATTTAATTCGAACCAAGGATGAAGTTTTGGAAACTTTCATTCAATATAAGAATGAAGTTGAAAATCAACTTGGTAAGAAAATTAAGAAACTAAGAAGTGATAGAGGTGGTGAATATGAATCACCTTTTGGTGAAGTTTGTAAAGAACATGGAATAATTCATCAAACCACCGCTCCTTACTCACCTTAGCAAAATGGAATTGCTGAAAGAGAAAATAGGACTTTAAAAGAAATGATGAATGACATGTTAATAAGTTCTGGATTACCTTAGAACTTGTGGGGAGAAGCAATACTTTCTGCTAATTATATACTTAATAAAGTACCCCGAAAGAAAATGAATCAAACATCTTATGGAATGTGGCATGAGAGAGTACCATCCTACAAATACTCTAAAGTGTGGGGGTGCTTGGCTAAAGTGGCTATTCCTAATCCTAAAAAGACTAAGATGGGTCCTAAGACCATTGATTGCATTTTCATTGATTATGCCAAGAATAGTAGTGCATATCGGTTTTTGATTCATAAATCAGAACATTCTGAAATGCATGTAAACACTATTATTGAATCTCGGAATGCATCTTTCTTTGAACATGTATTTCCAAATAAGACTGGACAAGAGACTACTAACAATAAAAGATCTCATAATGCTATTACTAGTCAGGATAAAAAACATGATCAATAACAAGAGTTGGATCAAATTGATGAAGATGAACTTAGGCGTAGTAAACGTGCAAGAACCTCAAAATCTTTTGGTCCAGATTTTCTAACAATTTTATTAGAAAATGAGCCTTTAACTTTTAAAGAGGCTATGTCCAGTCCTGAAGCTCCTTTATGGAAAGAAGCTATCAATAGTGAAGTTGAATCCATCTTATAATATCACACTTGGGAATTGGTTGATTTACCACCAGGTTGCAAACCTCTTGGGTACAAGTGGATTTTTAAAAGGAAAATGAAAGCAGATGGATCAATTGACAAATACAAGGCAAGACTTGTGGACAAAGGTTTTAGACAAAAAGAAGGTCTTGATTGCTTTGACACATACTCACCGGTTACTTGTAGAAGAATAAACTCGTTCCCAATTAAGATAGAACCTAACAAACATACAAATCTCAAATAAACAAAAGAAAAAAAAAGCTTAAAACTTATTTGAATACTTTCTATTTACAAAATCATTTGTACTTAACAAGGCAATTTGTAGTTGACATCAATCTCCAATAATAATTCATATTTTAACACATATATTACAACTAAGCAAAATAAATAAATAAATAAAAGAATATGTTAATATATTTAATATATAAACTATGTTACATGGACTCGGGTATGAGTATCAGGTATGTGTGTGTATCCAAGCGTCAGACCTTCATAAACTTAAACCTTAGGATCTTGGGATACCTATTCAAAACTAGATATGAGTATGGGGACACGTTATATATACACATATATTGCATATTGTACAGTATTCTCAGATGAAATATTATAAATTATGTAGAAATATAATAGAAATTAAATAGAATTCAAGAAAAATATGAAATTTCTATCGCTAATTCATGTGAGATGCTGAAAATATTGCTTCACTAACAAAGGCGTGTTTCTTTTTTCTTCGAATATTGTAACAAATTAAATAATCTAAGTATCTAAATTGGGTACGGGTGTTAGGACATATATCACACACCCTTACCCTTGTCATATCCAGTGGACACGGGTACTTTAGGAGAAATAAAAGAGTCCATATAGCACAGTATATAAACTATACACATGCTCCCATAGGCGTTCCCAACCTTAAAAACTTGTATATGCCCTCCTTCCCATCCCGACTTCATGCAACTAAGGTGTAAAGTATGTCAAAGCTCTACTAGAGTTACTGGTTAGTAGATGTACAAGTTAGATCTTCTTTAGGCTTCTTTTTTTCCCATTATTTTGATTTGTGATTATTAACTTAAACCTTGTTTGCTTTAGGTTAAATTTGTTGAACAAAAGCTAGAATTATGAATGTATGTTAATAACTTAGTATTTATGACTATCATGAATTGAGGGAAAAAATACCATGAAGAAAGACTCGCGCTTGAGCTTGTCTCGGATGAAGCAAATCTTCTATATCAGTTGTAAGAACTTGAAATGTCAATCAATTTGAAGCTTCCAATCAAACCAAACACAAACCATAAAATCAAAAGACTACTCAAATACAAATTCTTTTTCAAACTCACCATCTTCGCTAACGACCGACATCACAACAAGTCTACATAATTAGCTTTTGAGGGCAAACTCAAAAAAATAGGGGCCGACCTGGCAACCTTTATACTACATATTTTAATATAATATAGATAAATTTTAAATAATTTTTTATTGTTAACCTTATTAGTAAATCTTTATAGTTTGATATTCGTATTATTTTGATTCCTAATCTTTTAATTGTGATGTGATATATTTAATTCTAAATTTTGAATCTCCTTTTAAATAATGACAATTGAAAACATCGTTATAAATTTTGAATCTCGCGTTTCTAAGTTAGAAACATCACCCAAGTAGGAGTTTCCTGCTATTAAGTTTCATATCGAAGTTGTCAAATTGTGAATGTATCTCAAATTTAAAGATTCAGTTATAATTTATAAATTACATATAAAAATAATCTATATAATTTGATATTAAAGATATATATATATTATAAATATGAAAATTTTCAATATAAATCAATGAAAATCATGTTTTGAAAGTGAACATATGGTTGTAATAGGTAAAGACATTTGCATCTATGACAAAAGATATTGGTCAGATCCTATGATCCTATTTTACATTATTGATTATGTTTTGTTTTATAACATGATGTTGATTCATGTTCTTTTATGAACTATAAAAAGCAATTTATTTACAAGTGTAAATCTCTGTTGGATAAAAAAGACATTATTCAATACAAGCTTCATAAATTGGGTTATTATAGCATGTCTCTTTAAAGTGGAAATGAAATTCATCACGAGTCTTTGATTTTTCATTTTCCGATTTTCATCTCCAATACTCTCCTAAAGGGCCCATTGTATAGAGTACCACATCATCACATCTTTTTAATTCGGTCACTAGATGCATCCAAAATATTCCTTTTGCAAGGAGAAAGCTATTGATGAAATTGAAATGATTGCTTGGTTTATCAAACTGAATCATGCAATACGTATCGCAACTCCTACAATTTTGATGTGATTCTTGTTTCCATTGATTGACGCCCTAGAGATAAGGATCGATTGCTTGGTGTATCGAACTGAATTGTGCGATATGTATCATGAATTGTATGATTCACCAATAACAAAGCTTCACATATAGTTGTGTCTCTGACACTCTGATTGCTAGAAAACTTTGTATTAATTTATCTTCCCATCAGTATCTACATGATTCTATCTTCATAATCATTTTCGAGGATCCCTCTTGTTAGATAAGAGCTACTACAGCCATCCAATGAACAACTGGATCTCATGTTCCATTGTATTGGACAAGATGACAGCTGCATAACACTGAATCTTTTATAGAAACAGAGTTGAGGAGGAACAAGTGGTCATAAGACTCGACCTTGCTTTCTGCAAAAAAACACAAGTAGCTCTAGTCAAAATGCCTTTATAGTTAAGTGATCTTGGGAAGCCAATTTATTAATAATAGCTAGCCTTATAAATAAATGTCATAGAATATGAGGCCACAGTACAGACTGGATTAGATTGGATAACATTCCTAGGATTGTGTATCCTATCCCATGTTTGGATTGGTCAAAGATTATAAGGAGGGATTGACAAATCCAATTAAATTTTTTTAATTTAGCCAATTAGTCTAAACCTCTCATTAGTCTCTCATTGTGTATCCTGCCTACCTCTTGGGATTTAGTAGTCCACTATAGAGGATACCATGTCCAAGTGGATTATTAGTCCATATACCAATTTTTTGTCGCCGAATGTTGGATTATGTATTTTGTTCGATTATTAACATAAAACAGCCTTGAGAAATATGGAACCCGAAATATTCCAACCTCATGGTTACTTGGCAGTCGTAACCTTAAGCTCTTTCAGTTTTTTAGTGTTAGATGCAGGCCATGGCCTCTCTAATGTTGAGAAATAATGCTCTGTACTTCATATACTTGCCCTAAACCTGCTTCATAAATCACACTCTCCGCATTTATCAATTAATGAGCCCATTAAGTGCCAGTTTTTAAACCAGAGTAGCTTCATTTTAGTGCAATCTATAAACATGGGGGGTAGTCTGCCATACCATAGCAACGAGAGGAAGAATGGTGTCATGATCACCCTGAATTTTATTTTTTTTTAAGGTATTTTTTTTTTCTCTCTCTTTGTACTAGATATCAACACAACTGCAGGGAAGTGCTTGGATTTTTTAGCAGTAAAAAATTTAGCTTCTAAGTAGTAAAAATTATCGAATTATTCATGGTCAACCAATACACTCCAGCTTCCTAAGAATATGCTTATGACCTTCATCCCGTGTTTATTGCTCCAAGTAATCAAAATGTCAAGGATCAACAATACCTTAATAGAATCTGAAGCCTTGTTTCTATATATTTTTTAGAGTCCCACACAGTAGACACAAAGCCCTTTCCATTTTATTTGTTTAAACATCTAGTGTGTGAACTATTTGATTTGTAATTGTACCTTGAATCTCAGCAATTCCAAATTGTTCAGCGCTAGTTATCTTTCCCATATATATGGAAAATGATATAGTCTCTATGGCCATAATGCTAGCGTCTTCCAAGGGAGTGGAGTCTAGCTTTGGCTCCACCTTTATGCTGTGTTTGGTTTGAGGATTTAGGGAGGGATTTGGAAAGGGAAAGGAAAAAGGTGTGTGAAACTATGTGAAATATAGACATGTTTTATTCACATTTCACCAACCTTTTCTATTTCCCTTTTCAAATCCCTCCCCAAATCTCCCAACCAAACACAGCATTAAGGGGGCAGTGCTAGCATGGTCCTAGTCTCTCTAAGTGGCACTAAAGTTGATCTCTCTTACATGCTAGAGTTTGAATGCTTCTCCAATTATGAAGCTTTGATCAGTGGCCTTGGTTGTCACGCAATACGGGAGCCACTCTCCTATGCATTAAAGGCAAAGCAGACTAACAATGATTAAACAATCAAAGAGTCCACCTTGGCCTTCTCTATGACAATAGTCCGAAGACTTATGGACAGGTTTGGCAAGCTATGAAAAGACACAGCTAGCTGGTTCATTAAAACTGGCAAGGGATTGTTGCATCCCTTGTAGCACCTTAAAATTTCACCACGTATCCTTGTAAAAATTAAAGAAATGTTTGTAATTGTTTTGTCCCTCTATTTTTCTCGTGTGTTTATTTTCCCCTCACCTATTTTCTCATCATCCTTATTCCTATGTGACTTTTCTTTTTCTTTTCACAAATTCACACTGATCTAATTCATGAACCCAAACATCCACCCCGCAACATCCAAAAAGGGAGAGGGAGGGCTGTCATCTGAATCATAGAAAAGTTGTAGGTCAATAATAAAAGGAGTGGTGTCTTTGTTTTATCTAAATCATTTCCAAACACTTGTTCCAAAACCAACATGATAGTAAATAAAATGGATAAATCTCCAGGGCTGATGTTCATACGAGTCATGTTACAAGGTCATTTTTACGGGTAATATCTGAAAGGCTCGACACCTACCGCGTGGGTTTTAGGTCTTACACTATAGACACTCAGGCCAACTTAATTCTGCTTTAACATCCCCTTATAGCTTTACCACTTTATTTACTTTTTTCAATAGCACAAAAGTGTGATTCCAAAATATTATTTTGCAAAACAATGCAAATGCTCTAAGACATAATACAAGAATTTCCAAAATCTCTTTTCAAAGCATACAATTTCAATTTCCAAAATCTATTACATGTTCTATGATATGAATGATTTTAAATTGCCTAACCCACATGCAATTTCTAACACACGACAATGCTATCTTCCACCGATAGCCAAAACAACTATCTCTATTGCAGTAATTAAAAGATAAGATAACAATACAAATATACAATCTAGTAGTTTAAAAAATCACCTTTCTAAAACATTTCCAAAAGAGTGTTTAATACTCAATATTTTCCAAAAATCTCATCATACTTTTCCAACCAAACTCATTTTCCAAAACATACCAAATTCCTAAAATCAACATTATTTAGGATCTTTCCACAAATTGGGATTTTTCTCTTTTAGAATATCACATGCAATTTTTTATATCAAAAATAGATTTAATAGCAAAATCGTAACCAACAATCGCCAATTTGGACAAACCATTAACCCACAAAACATACTCCAAAATCAATCTAAGTACCATAAGATCTATATACCAAAATATACCACAAATACACCAATGAACTCATATCGACTTAAGGAAATAGACCTTACTTCTTGAAGCGAAGAGGAGACAAGTCGAAAAAATTGCTGGCGACGAAAAGACGATCCGCTCAGATTAAATGGAAGCCCTCGCCAAGCTCTACGTTTTTGTCTAAGGGACTAAGGATAGAAAGTGAGTAAAAATAGATGAAACCTAAGCTTGAAAGCTTGAAAAGGATCAACAACGGCGAGAGAGAGAGAGAGAGAGAGAGAGAAGATTTGAAAAAGTGATGTTTTCCATGCACTCACTACTTATATAGACGGACAGACTGCGGGCGTGAACCCTTGACCGCGGCCGCGAACAGCAAGACAAAACACAGTTGTGGGCATGACCACAAACACCACGAGCGCGATCTACCAAGCAACATGGTCGTGGGTGCGACCTACTTAGCTGCGGCTTGACACCTCGGCCTCTCTAATGTTGAGAAATAATGCTCTGTACCCAAGCCTCAGGCCAATGGACCTAAGAGCTAGTTTTGTTCGCGACCTAGTCACGGCCCATTAGCAAACGACACCTCCAGCCATGCCCATCGTGGGCGTGATGATACTGGTTGCGGGCTCGACCAGTTTAGTATAATAATTTATTTATTTAATTTAATTTTTATTTAATTTAATTAAAATTTTTTTTTGGCAAAGTTTCTTTCTTATAATTTTTGAGTTAATAGGTTTAAGTTTTAAGCTATCCTCGATTTAGGTAGAGGATGCAATTTTTTTAATTATTTTTTGGTTTATTTAAAAAATAATTTGGAAATATGAAAATAAGTAGTGTTTTTACTTTTTAAAAAAAATTATTTTAATATGATTTTACATCACTTGTAAATTTGTAAATTGACTATTACCGTCATGCAATTTTGTTTTGTTTTGTTTTTTTGTTTTTGTTTTCGGCTTATTCACACATAGGAGGGTATTTTGATAATTTCATTCGTTGACTTATTTTCAACTTCTCAAATTTTTTTTTTGGTGTTCAAATATGCTGGCTTTTAACTTGTTGAAAAATAAGCCAAAAACAAGTTTTTTTATTTCTTCATAAAGCAAGCCTTAAAAATTAATTTGGTAAAAGATTTAGTAGTAGAGAGAGGGAATACAAAAGTAGCTTCGAATGTGGTGGAGAAAAAGGAAGAGAGTAAAAGCGATGATGAACAAAGATCGATGGTCAATTGAGAGAGTTGTCTAGTATGTGGAAAAGGCAAGGAAACAAACGTCAAATAAAAAATTCGATCATAGGGTTTGATTTAATTATAATGTTAACAACTGCTTGATGAATTGAATCTTAAATTGTAATGAACACGTAGCACTAGGAAAACAATGGGATAGGGACTTAGGACAAAAACAAAAATAGGGACATATGACTCCAACACTAAATTTATAGCTAAAATGGATAAATTATTGGAATTGCAATCATTTCAAAATTTAATTATTTTTAAAAAAAAATTCAAAGGTTTTGCTTATTATAATCTAGTAGTTTCTTCTTCTTCTTTTTCACATATGACCTAACATATGTTTGGTTTGCTCTGTTATTTATTTATTTATTTATAAATAATTTGTTTTTTTGTTTTCCATTTTTAGTGCTTTTTTTTATAAATATTTTACTTAATAATTTTTTTTATAAAATTTTTGTAAATACACCAACCAAGATACACTTAAAAAATATAAATATTTGTGAAAAAAGTATTTTTAAAAAACCACTAAAAATCAGTAATTTTTTTGTATTTTATTGTATTCAATGAATTTTTTAAAAAATTGTATACAAATTTGATAACTTTTAAGTATATCAAGATTAAATGAATCTAATTTTTTTTTTAAATATTTAAACAAATCACTAAAAATACAAAAAATACGAATTCAAAACTCATAAAATTATTTTTTTAAAAAAATATCCAAACCAAATAAAGTACATAACTAAATGATGGAAAAGTATCTCCAACTCTTCAATAATTTTGTCAAATATTTATCAAATCAATAAATAGTCATTTTTTTCATCAAATTTAATGTTGATAAAAAATTTAAAAGGTGAAACATTGGAGATAATTTATTTATTTTCCCAACAAATTTGATGCAACCATAAATTTGCCATTCGAAGAAATGTTTTAATAATATTTTGGCAAAAGAATTAGAATAATTCATACCAAATCAAAAAAAAAAAAAATTGTGTCAAATTTATAATCAAACTAAATAATAAAATTTATGAAGAATTGGAGATACTCTTAAATATATATATATATGTGTGTGTGTGTGTGTGAAATAATATGAGTGAATTAGTATATTTTATGATAAATTCTATCATGTAATGTGTAAGACCATTATTATCTTATGTGATTGGTTCAATGTAACAGTATTTTTGGTATGATAAATGATGTTTTATTCATATTTTTTAGGTCATGTAAATGTAAATATCTAGGAATAATTACAAAAAATCGTTTTTAAGTTTTATAATAAAATAAACAATGAATTTTTAATTTTATCAATTTAAATTATATTATTTTGATTTATTTTAAATTTAAATATTTGACTATTTTTATTAAATAAAATTGTCAGAAAAATAATATTTTAGAATGTATAAAATATATTTTTTTATTAAATTTAATGATTACAAGAATAATTTTTTTAATCAATTTTATTTAATGAAAATACAAAAATAAAATATAAATTTTAAATTAACAAAATTTAAAAATTATAATTTATTTTTTGTTACAAAAGTGAAATTTTAGATTTTTTTTTTAAAAAAAATTTCCAAATATGTATATAGTAATTGGGCGAAGACCCGGCAATCGATGTTCCTCTAGTTTGCCCTAAAAAGTTACATTCGACTTTGCGAGTGAACGCTGAGACTTTTCTTCTTCAGCATCCAAGAAGCCCTTTGCATCTGCTGTATAGCTGGTTCAAGATTTGTTGTTTTTGTTAATTTTTTGTTTGGAGACAGAGAAAATGCTGGACATAAATCTTTTCCGGGAAGAAAAGGGACACAATCCGGAAATTATACACGAATCTCAGCGCCGGAGATTCGCAAACGTCGATCTTGTCGATGAGGTCATTGGTCTTGACAAAGAATGGCGATAGCGTAACTAATCTCTCTCACGATTCTTCTTTTTATTTTTATTTTTATTTTTATTTTATTTGAATTTTTTAAATGAGTTTAGGTTTTGATAATATTTGTGTGTGTGATGATGAAACTTCGTATGGTTGTTTAGGTCAATTTGAGTACGATGGTCTCAGGAAAGATTTTAACAAGATTAACAAAGAAATCGCCAAATTAACGCTTGTAAGTGTTATGATTCATTTTTTTACTTGGGACTGTATTGTCCATGCTCAAACCAAATTATAGAGAACTTTTTGAACTGAATATCTGCATGGTTATATTGTATGTATGTACGGATGGATTTATGTTGGGTATTTAAACTTAATTGTGGACAATTTATTAAACTTGAAATTTTGCACTATTGTGTTTCATTTGAATTTTGGTAAAATGGGCTTTCTTAGTTTAAAACTCATTACACATGTGGGCTTTTGGGTTAATACTGCAAGACATGAAGAAAGTAGTAAAGTGGGACTGTAGAAAATGTGAATTCAGGGTTGGACACTGGTGATTAAAAAATCCATTGATGTGAGGATGGAAAAATTGGAAGGAAAGATACGAGAGTTGGAAACTCTACCTCTAGGTAAAGAGGAAAGAGTAAAGACAAGTTGCTTACCCTCCTTATGTTTGGTTTAGATGAGAAGGAAGGAAAGAAGGGAAAATGTGTTCTTTGATTTTTTTTTTTTTCCATTAATCCATGGGAAATAAAAAAGAAGAGCCAATTGTTTTGGAGGATAAATGCCTAGAAGGGAGGAAAGTCATCCTCCTTGTTTCCACCCACTTTTCGAGGGAATGACTTGGTTAGCCTGGAGGTATAGCGCTTCCAGACTCTCTTTCTTCTCCCTCTGTTGCTTCCAACCCATTGTACTTTAGGGTTTGAAGATGGGTTTATCAGCATGGTTGACGAATCAAATATTGGGGTTAACTGTCCTGCTAATGAACCGGTCTATTTGTCTTCTTGTTGTTTTTATCCTCCATCATGCCGTTTACAGAGTCAGTTATGGTAGGTATCTAAGCATCCATTAGTTAAGGGGGTCAGGGGACAAAGCACAAACTGCACTTTGGTCTTCTCGTAAATTGGATGGGACGAGACACATGGGTTATGTTATCTATATGGGCTTTTTTCTCAAAAATCTGCACAGTTAGATAGGACTTTTGGACATTGGATTCCACAGTTGCCCATGTTTTATTTTTCTGAATTTCATACTTTTGTACCACAAATTGGATGTTAGAGCTTACAGGTGATGGTTGTTTGGTTTCAAAATGAATTTAGTAGTTTCTACTCAATGTAGAAATTGATATTTTTTCTTTGCCCTTGTGTCGTGGGATTTTAAACAGTCTGGTGGGGATGCTAGTGAAGTGGTTAGAAGTACTGAGGAGAATAAAAAATTGACAGCAGAAAAAGAAACAGAAACAGAAGTTCAAGAGGCTCGAGCAGCCTTGTATTCAAAATTGGAAATAATTGGAAACCTTGTGCATGATTCAGTTCTAGTTGACAATGATGAGGTATGGATGGAATTTTATTTGTCATTAAATTTATGAAAAAATAGGTCCATTATTTTTAGCCAACTTTGATTAATTTTGTAGGCAAATAATGCCATAATTCGATCTTGGGGAGAGAAACGGTTGGAACCCAAGCTGAAAAATCATGTTGACCTTGTTGAGCTTCTTGGAATTGCAGATATAAAGAAAGGTATTAAGTTGGATGTTTACTTTGTCTGGTTGTTTAAGAAAATGTTCCTACATGACGTTAAGATGATTAAAACGTGAGTAAATTTCATATTACCCCCAAACTGATTAAAACGTGAGTATATTTCATATTACCCCCAAACTAGCACTAAAAATTCAACTTGACCCCTGTCCTGTAAGCAATTTTACACCTAAGCTATTCTGATTTGGATCAATGTGACCTTGCCATCACATGCCGCCTATAATCAAACAAAAATCTTTATTTTACCCCCCAAACCTTCTGTTCAGGGTCTAATTGAGTTTTAAGGGATATTTTGGAGGGTAAAATGAAGGGATTCAGTTTGATTATTGATGGCAGGTGATGACATGAGTCACATTGATCAAATTCAGAATAGTTTGGATGTAAAATTGATATATAATATAATTAAAGGGACAGGGGTCAAATTGTTTTTTGAGGGATAGTTTGGGGGTAAAATGACATTTGCTCTTAAAACATACTACGAGTACCCGTTTGAACTGCTGTGTAATCGAGGTTGTATTTTTTGTACAAGTCTGTTTTCAAATAATTTTTGTTTCACTCTATTGTAATGTATTGTGTTGACTAGAATGATTGATCAGAGGTGTAATGTCTTTTGTACCTTTCTTCCTTCCAAATTACTCAAAGTAAACATTATTTGTAGTGTGGATTTTATTGAGGTTTGTATTATTTTCCTACTGAAAACTTCGTGTCAGGTTGCTGCACTAGGTAGCTTTGAATCTGAATGTCATAGAGTTATTTGCTTGTGCTCTATCTTTGGTCATACCTGTTGCTGTAGAACAAGTAATTCAGTCAATAAAAAGCCTGTGCATCGAGGTTAGCAATGTGGAGATTAATGTCCATTAGATTTGTGCTGATTTCCATTATACTTCTAACATCTATGTTCTACTACTTTTATCATATAGACGATTCCCTCAAATATCTTGGTTTTCATGGCTCATCACCTATGAAGTATGAACACTTCAACTTAGTTGTCTTGGTTTTCGTAACTGTGTCTAACACTATAACGCCTTGGACATGTTAAGATACATATCAAACACGCCACGTGGTGCGTCTTATTTTTTTACTTATTTTTTCTCTTCCTGAACACCTATGTTCTATCTCTGGATATGCTTCAGGACACGACTTAGACTATCATATCAAGCCATTAGCTGTAAAAACAGTTATCCCTGATTCATAATCACCACTATGTAAACATGTTTGTGTTTATCATTACTTATGTAGTATTCTCTTCCTTTTAAACAATACAAAAAGTAGAGCATTATTTCACTTAAACAATACAAAAAGTAGAGCATTATTTCACTTAATTTCTGAATTAGTGCTTGATGGTTGAAGTTGAGTTATCATTTTGAATTAGTGTTTGATTGTTAAAATAATATTTTCTATATTGAATAAGTTAAAATTATGAATTTGAGTGGTTTTTTCACGTTGAATTTATGATAGTTTTTCATTACTTTTAGTTGCTTGTAGATGTAAATATTTAAATACATAGCAAACAAAAATATAAATTTTTTTTTTTTTGGTCGTATCCTTTCTGTGATTGTATCCGTGCTTATTAGATTCTCTCAAATGCAATTCTTTTATAATTATGTGTTATTGGGTTCATTAGGACGCTAATGCAAATGTTCTTGAAACATCTAGGTGCTAACGTAGCTGGAGGTAGAGGTTTCTATCTGAAAGGAGATGGTGTACGCCTTAATCAAGCTCTAATTAATTTTGGTCTTGATTTTTTGGAGAAAAGGGGGTACATTGCATTGCAAACTCCATTCTTTATGAGGAAAGATATCATGGCAAAGTGTGCTTAGTTAGCGCAATTTGATGAAGAACTTTACAAGGTAACATATGCAATGTTTTTGAGATCATTACTATATCAAGTGACTAAGTGAAGACATATTATCTAAATACAAAAATGTACGTGCATCTGTACTCATTGACATTTTTTTTGGGGTTGGAGCTTCAATGTGTTTGTTTATTTGTAAGCTCATCCACAAGCTATATAGTTTTGAACATACAAGTTTGTTGATTAGTACATGTTGGCACTCTAAGATCTTCAGCCTATGGTTTGCCAAATTCAGTTAGTAATTTTTTTTATGGTTAACTTTACGAGTATCTATTGCAAAAATATATATAGTATCACAGTCCGTGAAACATGTATGAAGATTTATCAAGTTCAATTCAATTCAAACCAAATTTGAATTGCAGAATCAAGAAATAAATTGTTGCATTGAATGACTAGGGCTATGCAAAGAATTTCTCTCCATGGGATTGTTCATTTCTTGATGCTTCAAATTGCATCTATTGAACTGTCTCTTTCAAATGAGATTTATAGGCACGGGTTTGTGTATTTAGCTTTTTTTGCTTAACAAATTGTTGGTACGCTTCATAAAGTTCACCATAATAAGAGGATGCCTGATTTAGTTATTTTTTTTACAGGTAACTGGTGAAGGAGATGACAAATATTTGATTGCTACTGCTGAACAGCCACTATGCGCTTATCATCTAGATGATTGGATCCATCCTTCACAGCTACCAATAAGGTTATAACTACTTCCATGAATGATAGTTGCCTTTATGGCTATTGAAGAATGTTGGAGCATGGACACAGATATGACACGATACGAGCACTCTGACAACTTTTAAAATGATATGACATGACAACAAATAAATATAAATATTTTTATATATACATGAAAATGATAATGACCTCATTTTTAATAAATAATAGGACATGCTCGGACATGTGTCCGATATGTGTTGGGGTGTGTCCGATGAGTGTTTGTGTCCAACGTTGAACATGGACACAACACCTTTTTAGAAGTGTTTCTGCTTTTTAGATGGTGGCTTTTATGTTTTATTTTTTGGGTTATAAATCTTTAGTGGTTGCTCTTTGTTGAATTTATGTTGCATGAATTACCAGATATGCTGGATATTCGTCTTGCTTCCGCAAAGAAGCAGGTTCTCATGGTCGTGATACTCTTGGGATTTTCCGAGTTCACCAGTTTGAGAAAGTGGAGCAGTTCTGCCTTACTAGCCCAAATGGCAATGACTCTTGGGACATGCACGAGGAAATGATAACGAACTCAGAAGAGTTTTACAAGATGG
The DNA here is from genome assembly GCA_036172215.1 of Camellia granthamiana. NCBI lineage: Eukaryota > Viridiplantae > Streptophyta > Magnoliopsida > Ericales > Theaceae > Camellia > Camellia granthamiana. The sequence goes on from CM069906.1 coordinate 159,936,440, forward strand.
TATAGAGCTTTCCTGCCCTCAGAATTTTAGGGGAATGATGTGTATAATTTTTGGTTATTTCTTTGTTATATTCATTTTTTTTTTTTAATTTGGAGATGCTTGATAATGTTTCTTATAGTACTCATAGATTATCTTGCCAGGTTTTTTAATGTCTTGTAAGATGAGTGATTTTGGAATTGGTTGTTTTGTTTGGTTAATGCTAAAAGTCTGCCACTTGACGCAAAAGAAATGCAGGGTCCTATATATGGGCTCCTGCTGATGACGAATTGATTTTTCTCTATTTAATTATGTATTTTTCTTTCCTACAAGTATGACAAAATTCTCTGTATTGCAGCTAAAACTACCCTATCAAATTGTGGCTATTGTTTCCGGTGCTTTGAATGATGCAGCTGCAAAGAAGTATGATTTGGAAGGATGGTTTCCTGCATCCAGCACTTACAGAGAACTTGTTTCCTGTTCAAACTGTACTGACTATCAGTCCAGGAGATTAGAGATTCGATATGGGCAGAAAAGGGTAGATGTTGCCACGTTATGTTTTCGATTATGAAGGCTCCCAACTCTCCATTAAAATATTGATATATCCTTATGCCAATGTGGGTGAGTAAAACAAATGGATTCATTCATAAATCAACGTGGCAAGAAACTGAATTGATTGATACTTGCTGTCACTATTTTGAGGTGTCGGTTGATGGAATATGGTTTAATGCTGTTTCTTTTTAAATGTGTTTGCAGAGCAACGAGCAGGCTAAGCAGTACGTTCACTTGTTGAACTCTACCCTCACAGCGACAGAGAGGACCATGTGCTGCATCCTTGAGAATTACCAGAGGGAAGATGGCGTGGAGATACCAGACGTGCTGAGAGAATACATGGGTGGAAAGACCTTCCTGCCCTTCCAGATCGAACTAGTGAAAGAAGCAAAAGGGAAAAAATCAAAGGCTTAATACCGTGCTGGTACACAGTTAAAAGATTTCATGTGTTGTTTACCATTGCCTTGAAGGAGATGCTGTTGCAAGGTGATACGATTTTCTAATGATTGAATGTTACTGGAATGCTGCAACTCAATTCATATTGCTCTGGTTTTGGATTTTTCTTCGTAGTCTTTAAGGTTGGAAACCTTGAAGTATTATCTTTTGAAGAACTAATTAGATGACAGTTGTGAGATATGATTGTCATTTACTCACTATGAATTGAATTCCAACTGTTTCTCTTTAATCTTGTGCCACATTTATAGAAAGTCCCCAGAGAGTGAAATTTTATAGAAACCTTTTTACTTGAATTCCAGGTTAGAGTGCAAATGCATTATAGAAGGAAAAGAATAGAAAAGAAAAGCATGATAATGTATATATTTTAACAAGAAAGTGGATTCAAGTGAGCCACAAAATGCCTATGGCTTGATCCTATTTTACTTGAATCTGCCCAGTTCTCTTGGTTTTGCTTATTTTAAAAGAGCAATATGCTGGTGGTCCTAAAAAATTTATCAAATATTCTAGATAATATTAACAAGACTTTGGTTTCAAATGTCAGTTACTTTGGAGTGAAAATCCTACCAAAATCATTTCCAAAACTATAATTTGGCATTTTGGCCCTCTCCATCTTTCTTATAATGGGAGTTACAAAAATGACTTTTCACTAAATTCCATCCATCTCTTCAGCACTATTACAACTTTTGTCAAAAAAAATTATTAATCACGCTACAAAGGCTATTTTTATATAGCGTGGTAGTTTACCATCTCATAATGAATTTCATTATTTATATTTGTTATTATTATAATAATGATATATCATATGATAAATTAAATGTGATATATAAATGTAATTATTAGATGATTTTAAATTATCATATCAATTTCAACAAATGAAAAAGAAAAATGTTTGGTAGCTCAAAATTTTATGGCTCAAATCTGTCAAAACGACGTCGTTTTACACTCAAAACGACGTCGTTTTACACTGAAAACGACATCGTTTTGACTGATTTGAACCATTTAAACCACAAAAATTTGAGCTACCTAGCATTGTTGAATGAAAAATTACAAACATCTTAAAATGTCATCCTTTATATTTCAACTACCTAATAAAAATATGAGTTTAGTTGAATTTGAATGTAATTGAATTTGAGGGGTTCGTAAGACCCTTCATTGATCCCATTTTGATGATTCATAAGACCATCCGTGTATACCATCGAGTTCAGTTGAATTTGAATGTAAGAGAACTTTAGAAATTCATAAGATTTATTTACCATTGATCCGATTTAATGATCCATGACATGTGATAGGACCATTTGTGTAGTAATATTTTTTGTTTTATCAAATTTGTTTATGAAAAATAGATATCATATGAATTTAATTTTTTTCCTTCATGAATTATATATATTAAAAGTCATATACCCAGACTTCTGGGCCGCTGCCCAGCAGCCCTTCCTCAAGGCACACCCACTGCCAAACTCACCCAGAAGGTCCAACTCACTCGGGACAGCACGGTGTCCCAACCGAAAAAGGGAAGGATCGGGTTAAACTGACCCGAGCCAAACTTATCAAAAGAAAAGAAAAGAAGGTTATCCTAAAATTCAAAAAAAAAAAAAAAAAAAAAAAAAAAATGAATTGGGAATCTATAGAAAGATAATTCCAAAAAAAAAGAAAAAAAGAAAAAGATTTGAATATATAAAGATAATATATCTATCTATCCGATCTCACATCTCTCTGCTATATAAATAGTTATATTTTAATTTATTGTAAACACAAGTAAAACTATTGATGAAATCAAACAAAGCCATTTGTATTCAAGTTTAGAGTTTTGACTCTCAACATGAACACTAAATTATTAATTATTTATTTTTTGAATATAGTACCAGGAGAGATTTTAAGAAAAGCATAACTGCAGCAATATATAAACGGAAAAACAAAGTACAACATAGAGCTATTACACAACATTATAATAATAATAATAACACTCCAAAACCTGCATACTACAAATCCATATTAATAGGGAGAGCTTCTATTGGCAACACTACGAACACCTGCAAAATGGACACAAAGCAAAGGATTATATCCTCTATGCAATGTTCCCTTTTATTGTATCAATATTGAATATTATGTATCAGAAGCAAAAAGATAAAATGTGTACGGAATTTATTTGTGTGTATCATTCTCATAAGGAATTTTCCACCGAACCAAAAAAAACTCTCTTCCATTTGAATGACTTGATTGGCAATTTCAAAGTAATTTAATTTAGTCATTCAGTGTTCACCATATTTTTGTGATTTGTATGTTTTTATGTAACATTTGATTTTGTGTATTTTTATAAATTCTAATCAACTTGTTTGGTTCCAGTTTTCAAAAAACAGTTTTCAAAAAATTTTACTTTTTTATTTTTTGTATTTTAATGTTTTCAATGATTTTTTTTAATATTTTAAGTAATTTTTTGTAATTTTTAGACACACCTAACATAAACACACTTAAAAAGTATAACATTTGTGAAAAAAATCTTCAAAAAATACACTAAATACCAAAAAATACAAAAAAAAAAAAAAACGAAAATTTAATAAATTTTCGTATTTTTGTGTATTTATTAATTTTTTAAAACAAATATTTTACTATTTAGATACATCTAAGTAAAGTGCATTTAAAAAAGTAAAAAAATTACTTAAAATTTAAAAAATATTCACTAAAAACAAAAAAACTCAATTTTCAAAAAATTAAATTCAGAAAACTGAAACCAAACACATTGATTAATGCATTTTTCTCTTCTACATTTAGTATCTATTTTTTTTTTCATAAGAAACTTAAATAATTGAGTCTTTTATTTTGTTCTGTTTGTAGATTGGCAATAGAATATTTTTTTTATCATCGCAAAACATAGCTTTCAATTATATGGAACTTATTGATGTTTAACTGTATTATTTTTTTTTTTTAGTTTTGTTTATTTAGTTGTTTAACTGAATCACTTTGTTTGTTTGTTTTTCTTTTGGATTCAAAATGCCATCGAAAATAAAAGAATAAAGATTGTTGAATTAAAAAGTAGTCTAGGACTCGCAAATTCAACCAGTTTCTTATATATATATATATATTGGTTAAAGTGCAAATTAAAAACTATGTTTGTTAATGATTTAGTTACAGTAATATTACAAACTTACAAAATTATCGAGAAAAAAGAAATTCATATTTAATGATAAAAAAAATATAATTCTATGTACAATATTTAAGAACTCACTATTTATATGATCGACTTCATTTAGAGTATACTTAAAATCTCCCTCTTTGTACAATCAACTTCTCACCATAAACTAATTGCCACCAATTAAGTTTTACAGCTAACAAATTGCTTCAAAAAGATAAGAAATTCTTTGGATTATGACATTTTGACTTAACCATACCAATTAAGTTTTACAACTAAAAAATTGCTCCAAAAAGATAAAAAATTCTTTGGACTATGACATTTTGACTTAACCATTGGAGAGTCTTCGACCAACACCTTTTTTTTGTTGATCTTGATCCGAACCGTACAAATTTTGAACCATCAATTTTGAACTAAAATGACATTGCAATTTCGATTTTAGGACATGAGTTTTCATAGCAAACAAGATGATTTTTTTTTTTTGGGAATATATCTTAGCCCGTTTTAAAGAATCATATAATAACAGACCAACAATATATTGTGAAAGAAAATTTCTATTTTATTATTTACTCCAAAAACGGTTCCCAAAATGAATGCTGCACAACTAAGAAATCCTCACTACAACCCCTAAGCTAACAATCTACCATATCCTAAAATAAAAACTCTCATTATTTACTCTAAAATAAATGAAAACTCAAAAAATCTAGCAAACAGCCTCCACGACAAGTCTCTTCGTAGTCCCACTAGTGTAGTTTGACTTCCCAAAAACATCGTCCGAGGCTTGAATCGAGCAGCTTACTTTTCCATGACATGCCTGCAAAATTAAAACAAAACCACAAAATTTTACAACCCATAATTAAAAAGTTGAGTCAATTACAAAAAATAATAATTATAATAAAATTATAATTACAGTTTTCAAGATGTCAATCGGATTGTTTCCACCCTCGCAGCTGCCCTTTTTAAAGGAACCACAGGTGCCTTTCACATCACCAAAACTAGCGAATCGAATGTCTGAAATAGGTCGCCCTTTGCATGACAACTCCATATTATTTTTCTCGTAAGCATTTCCACAAACAGTTCCAGGTGCAACAGTTTGGAAATTCACTTGCGCCGGGTTGCCTCCAAATTCTTCAAAAAGCACCAATGTGTTGACATCGTTAGGAATAAATGAGCGCGGAACATGGTACCTACAACAAATCATCAAATAAGTAAAATATAAGCATTTTAATAAAACATTATTAAGTGCAAAAACAAATGAAACTAAATAAAAAAAATTAGATTCTTACCATCTTTGTGTAGGTTGGCCACAATTGGTAACACATTTGTTATTATCATATGTACCACGATAATCACAAGCCTCAAGGCTACAACCATCCTCTTTTGCCAAGTAACTTGGCCAGTATCGACCAATACTTTGACCGTTAACCCAAGCCATACCTTTGCCCATGCCTTGCATATCCACAACGACCGGGTCGGTTCCCAATGGAGCTTGGAAGGTTGTCTGATACCGAAAAAAAAAAAATTTAATTTACTTTTAAAATTTTAAAATTAATGTTTAGAATGAAATTTTTTTAATTAATTACCTTGTACCACATCATCCTCTGATTAGTTGGCAAATTATCGGATTGCCATTTGGCAGCAAAGCGTGAATCTGAGCTAAACAACTCATCGTTGAGACCATGTAGCCCAACTCTATAATTCGATTTATGCGACGACAAGTCTTTGATGATTGTCTCATCGCCATTCCTCCCAATCAACTGAACCGGACTGGGTATTCCAGTATTTATCTTATCAAATTGTGGCCCATAATTCTATTAAAAAAATAAAAATATTAGTTATTGAAAGAAAATCATGTTATTAAAATATATATATATATTGTTCTAGATTATGTCATAATCTCTCTCTAATTACCTGCAATCCAATTGTAGCACTGAGCAGTGTTATTTGATTTTTCCCTTGTTTCAACTTTATATTTTTCTCAAAAAAATAGTGAAAAATACCATAGGTTGCCCATTCAGAACCTACATGCAATTAAATTTTAAAAATAAAAATAAAAATTAGTTAATTAGTTAACGATAAAATGAATGATTCTAATAATGGATAAATAAATAAATAAGAATACTAATTTAATAATTTAATAGTTTACCTATGTATTCGCCATTGATGTATGCATGTAGTACCTGACCAGTGCCATTCACTCTAATGCTTATATTATGACTATGAATCGGATCATCCTTCTTGATATGGACACTATGTACATTAATCAAATAAAATCTCAAATTAGTACATGAAATTTAAAAAATAATAATAAAAACAAAAATATATGAAAAATGCAAAACAAAACTAAGTAGAATTACCTCGTCATATACCATAAATAGTCACTAACATCATTGATAAATTTCTGATCCAACAACTGAGTTTTTGAAACATGACCTTGTCCGAGCATGATAGTTTTATCTGTATTTTCAGGCCTCCAAGACCAGTTAAGGGCACTTGGTTCGTTTTCAGCTTCATTGGTCTTCTTCACCATCACTGATGTTTGTGTATTTACCTGTAAATAACATTTAAATAAAGATTTAAAATAATTAAAGACATATAATTTTGTGTTAAGATATATTTTAAATAAAATTTTGAATATATATATTTACCTTTGCAGTGTTATATACTTCATTCTTGCAATCTGGAAGAATACTGACAGACCATGCAGGGACATTATAGTCATTTCCTTGGAAGGTGACAGTGGCATCACTGGAGTCATTTGCATTGCCAAAGAAGCAACTTGATGTTTCATTAGTTGCATAAATTGTTACCTACAAAAATAAATTTCAAAGTAAAAATTTTAAAATATTTATTTGTATCTATTATATATAGATAAATATGATTAAAATGAATTTAAAATACAAACAAATTTAAAACCTACCGAAACCATATTGCCAAGATCATTGGTCGTAATATTTCCATGGGTAAGAGTCCTCTCAATTGATTTTAGCACATTATGGAGTCGTTTCAAATGTCCATATTTTGGTTGGTTCAAACCACCTAGAAATAATTATAAATAAATAAAAATAATTTTTATAAATATATTCAAACATTGATTAATGTAAAGTAAGCCTGTAATTTTACCATATTCATCGAGGGGAGCATCATAATCATACGATGTTGTGATGTATGGACCACCTGCTGTTCTACCAAAATTGGTACCACCGTGATACTAAAAGACCCAAAATCAGTGTTTGTTTTTACCAAATAAAAAAATAAAAGGATAGGTAATTAAAAATAAAAATAAAAAGTACTAACCACGTAGTAATTTTGGAATGTGCCTCCCGTTTGGAAGAAACGTGCAACAGAAAAGGCAAGATCCTCTGCAGTCCTATGTGGATCTAGACCACCCCAATTCTTAAACCTAGAATATTAAATAACAAATTTTAAATTTAAATTTAAAAATAAATAAATAGTCCAACAGAAAATAAAATTTAAACAAAGAAGTAAACTAACCATCCTGTCCAATTTTCAGTCCACATTTTAGGACTACTGGGCCTGTTTGGTGTGAATTGATCACAGTACCAGCCATTGCATGTGTTGATCTGTTCAACAGTACACCCAAAAAAAAAAAAAAAAACATTAAATATAAACATAAACAAAATAATCTTACTGTGTAAGATTTCTATTTCAAAAAATAAAAAATATATATACAAATCAAAAAAAAAAAATTAAAAAAGAAAAAAAGAAAAAAAAGAAGGTACCATTGGCTCGGGAGCATCGGACTCTTGGCACATTATCCATGGAACACCAATGCTTTGCGAGATGGCCATATTTGCACACCAGTCCCTATATGCTTTTCCGGCATATCCATACGACGAAATTACATTGACATATTCATTCTCAATCTGTTTTATTGAAACAAATTATCATAACTATATGAAAGGGAAAAAAATAAATAAAAAGAAAAAAATAGTCATACACAACACACCTGAGCAAGAATAATAGGCCCTCCTTGTGATGCAAAAAGCGCCTCTTTCTTAACCATGTCTACTATCAAGGTGGTGAAATTCTGCATTTCATTCTATATAACAAAAAAATAGATATAAAAAATTAATTTAAAAATTTTAAATATTTAATTATATATACATAAATATAATTAAAATGAATTGAAAATATAAACAAATATAAAACCTACCGAAACCATATTGCCAAGATCATTGGTTGTAATATTTCCATGGGTAAGAGTCCTCTCCATTGATTTTAGCACATTATGGAGTCGCTTCAAATGTCCATATTTTGGTTGGTTCAAACCACCTAGAAATAATTATAAATAAATAAAAATAATTTTTATAAATATATTCAAACATTGATTAATGTAAAGTAAGCCTGTAATTTTACCATATTCATCGAGGGGAGCATCATAATCATACGATGTTGTGATGTATGGACCACCTGCTGTTCTACCAAAATTGGTACCACCATGATACTAAAAGACCCAAAATCAGTGTTTGTTTTTACCAAATAAAAAAAATAAAAGGATAGGTAATTAAAAATAAAAATAAAAAGTACTAACCATGTAGTAATTTTGGAATGTGCCTCCCGCTTGGAAGAAACGTGCAATAGAAAAGGCAAGATCCTCTGCAGTCCTATGTGGATCTAGACCACCCCAATTCTTAAACCTAGAATATTAAATAACAAATTTTAAATTTAAATTTAAAAACAAATAAATAGTCCAACAGAAAATAAAATTTAAACAAAGAAGTAAACTAACAATCCTGTCCAATTTTCAGTCCACATTTTAGGACTACTGGGCCTGTTTGGTGTGAATTGATCACAGTACCAGCCATTGCATGTGTTGATCTGTTCAACAGTACACCCAAAAAAAAAAAAAAAAACATTAAATATAAACATAAACAAAATAATCTTACTGTGTAAGATTTCTATTTCAAAAAATAAAAAATATATATACAAATCAAAAAAAAAAAATTAAAAAAGAAAAAAAGAAAAAAAAGAGGGTACCATTGGCTCGGGAGCATCGGACTCTTGGCACATTATCCATGGAACACCAATGCTTTGCGAGATGGCCATATTTGCACACCAGTCCCTATATGCTTTTCCGGCATATCCATACGACGAAATTACATTGCCATACTCATTCTCAATCTGTTTTATTGAAACAAATTATCATAACTATATGAAAGGGAAAAAAATACAGATAGTGTAAAAATATAAAGATAAATATGATAACATTATTTTTTATTTATATAATTGTCAAATTATTGATAAAAATGAAACTAAATATTACATGAACTGAATATAATTATATAAAAATTATAAGATTTATTGTATTTTCTCCTAGGGTTAGTATAAAATTACTCTGATAATAAATATAAAACATTGAAACTCCTTCCGTTGCAATTTTACAACATTGCTGGAATCATTGAGCTCCAGTTTAGGAAAAATTCTTGGGTTGTGAGTGAACTGTCGTATTATTTTCCATTAATACAATTCCATATTCAACGTTTCCCTAAGTGGCCCCTAATCTCTTCAACCAAACGAGTCCTTAGTTCCCAAATCAAAACCGCATCATGATGATCACAAAATCAACCGGCTGTGATGCAAAATCAAACTCCAAATTACCTGTTCAATGATGTACTCTAATATTACCCCAAAATTTTTGATTGCTTTGCTGCCTATAAAATTGAATCTTTCCCTCTATATTCTCTCCAATTTTTCAAGGCTGCTCGAAAGAGAGAGAGAGGGAGGGAGAGAGAGAGAGAGAGAGAGTCTCTTCTCTGCTATTTGCTTTCATTCTCAATCTTTTTTATTGAAACAAATTATCATAACTGTATGAAAGGGAAAAAAATAAATAAAAAGAAAAAAATAGTCATACACAACACACCTGAGCAAGAATAATAGGCCCTCCTTGTGATGCAAAAAGCCCCTCTTTCTTAACCATGTCTACTATCAAGGTGGTGAAATTCTGCATTTCATTCTATATAACAAAAAAATAGATATAAAAAATTAATTTAAAAATTTTAAATTATACAAATTAAGAGTTAAAAAATGTTTTATGAACAGATGAATCGATTTGAGTACCATAAACACACTATTGGCAGCGGAGAGATCGAGGAGATCAAGGCAGTCGGCAATGGCCTCACTGAATGCACGGGCGAATCTGGAGACGAGGGAGGCCACTTTTCGTACCACTTCGATGGTCAACCTCACTGAAATTGCAAAGTGGGTGAATGTGGAGACGAGGGAGGCCACTTGTTGTACCACTTCGATGGTCAACCTCACTGCATTTGCAAACTCGGTGAATGTGGAGACGAGGGAGGCCACTTGTGGTACCACTTCGATGGTCAACCTCACTGAATTTGCAAACTCGGCGAATGTGGAGATGAGGGTGGCCACCTGCTGTACCACGTCGATGGTGGACCTCACTGAATTTGCATACTCTGAAACCAAATCGGAACTAGCGCTACCAAGTGAGGCTGACATACACACTAGCACTGACAAAAACAACGGCAGGAAGATGGAGGGACGTGAAGGACCCATTTGATATGATATGTTCCGAAGGAGAAATTGGACGTAGCAAAGGGACAGTGTAATGGTTTTAGGGATTCTCTCAATAGCTATGGTGTGTGAGATAGAGAAGCTTTGCTTTTAATACTAGACTAGATGTGTTATGAACATTTAAATATGAGCGGGAGAGAGAGACAGAGAGGAACGTAATAAATAGAAAATGGGTTATTACCTAAAAAATCTATGCGTTATTACCTATAAATAAATAAATAGAAAATGGGAAGGTGCCTTCACAAATTCTGCTGTGCACCCATGCACAGCAGGCACGGCTGTGAACCAAAACGACAACGTATCCTCTGATTTGGAATTTTGGAGTTGTTACTTGCAACCAAAACAGCTGCGTTTCTTTATGAACCCTCCACAAGGCCAAAAGTTATATATAGCTTAGTGATATTATGCAGTATTTTCTTATAGCTAAAAATTAAGATTAAGTTTGGTTATGATGAAATGGTGAAAAGTGACAGAAATGGAAAAATAAATAAATATATATATATCTTTTGTTTGAGTTTATTTAGTATGAAAGTGGTGAAAAGTTACAACTCATGATAGCATGATAATTAAGTTTCTAGTTTCTTATAGAAAAAAAAATTTTAAAAATTTAATTTATTATAAAAATAATTACTTATAAGTTATAATTAGAATTTTCATTTTCTTGCAGAATTTTCATCCTAATCGAATTCATACAAAAAAAAAAAAAAATTTCCCTCCTTTTCTCGTCTTCTATCACTTCACTTTCTACTATTTTCAGTTTTCATTATTTATCTCCTTTTAATCAAACAAAGCCTAAGGAATTTTGGGACCATATTAATAAAGAAAAATATTTGAGACCCCTAATAAAATTCCCACAATTTCACCAATGATATGGAAGCAGGGGCGGGGCTATGTACAGTTTAGTGGTGTCAATTGACACTGCTGAACTTTTAAATTTTGTTCAAATATATATGAAATTTTGTTTAATAGTTTTGGATTTTAACAAAATGACCCAGTGAATCTAGATAAATATCACATATATTTGGAACTATTTATTGTTTAGTGGTGTCAATTTTAGCTCAATGTTCATTCATTCATTCATTCGCTCCATCAACGCTTTATTCTCTAACAATCATTGTTGTATTGCCATCGATGCATTCCTTCATTTGTTCTCTCTCTCTCTCTCTCTCTGAATGACCCCACTGAGTGGAATTCCTGGCTATGCCACTGTGTGGAAGGATATGTGTCAATTTTTGATTTATCAATACTCATTTATGTGAGGCTTTACTTCCTTACCACATCATTGTGGGTGTATTTAGAGGTCTCAAATGTGAGTTGGCTGACTCAAGTGATGTATGTATAATTCAAATAAGTAAAAATAAAATAAAATATTTACTATATATTAATCATATTAATAAATACTGGTGGTTGTCAGATGTGATGTATGTGTAATTTAATTAAGTAAAAATAAAATAAAATATTAATATAAGTAGTATGAGTTTCCTTATTAAATTCATGTCTTAGATTCAAGTCCTCCTCTTTTCTTTATTTTGTTTAATAGAGAATTGGATGCTAGACGTAAGAAAATTATTATAATATTTTTAAAGAAAATATTATTTATAAATAATATTTTATTATATTTTTTAATCACTAGATACAAAATAATTATTCTTGGTTATATTTATTATCATGATTACAAAATTTCTTAATATTTAGTTGTAATAAAAATAAGTAAATAAGATCACTTAAAAATATAAACATAGTTTTTGCAAACATATTGTTCAGAAACGCAGCCGTTTTGATGCAATTAACAGCTTCATGTTCCCAAATCAGAGGATACGTTGTCGTTTTAATTCACAGCCGTGCCTGCTGTGCATGGGTGCACAGCAGGCACCCCAAATCCCTTCAAATTTGGTTCTGTATGAAGCACTTTCCAAATGAATATCATTGACACTTTTTATTTTTTGGATCTTTTTTTTAGTATTTAATATTATTGATTTGTTATTATTTGGGTAAATTAAACTTTCCCACTCTCAATAATAATAAATAAATTTATATTTCTAAAGGGCTCGTTTAGGATTTTCTAAACTATTTTAATTAATTTTATAAGTTTTTTATAAAAAAAATTATTTAACATAAGAATAATAATATGACAAAAGGGGTATAATTTCAATCGGGCTTGAGCTAGGCTGGCCCGCTACTCGGCCTCACGGGGCTCCTACCTTTTTTCAGACTAGTTGTGGGCTGAAAAGTGGGGCTCAGACTCAATCCCAATCCCACTCAGATTAGAGCCTAAGGCCAGGGCTCTGGCTCGGATTGCGGGCCGGGCCTTTTTTTAGCAAAAAATAAATAATAAATATATTACATATATAGATTATTTATGAGGAATAAAAAAATAAAAGAAAATTTTTATTGGAGTATTTTAGTAAAGATTAATGAAATGTTTGATTATGTTTTATGTGGTGGTATTTAACTTTAATTATGTATGTCTTATTTTATTTTATTTTATTTTATTTTTGTTATGACTAAAAGAATATAAAATTTTGTAATTTTCTTCTTTTAAAATAAATAATTTAATATGTATCAAAATGAAACTTTCAATATTACAATCATTAAATTAAATAGATAACATTTATTGAATGAATAACTTTTCTTTCAAAATGAAATAAAATATTACAAAAATTTATATCATTAAATAAAACAGATATAAATTATTAATAATGGTATATCAATTACATCACTATAGGTTAAATACATTCCAACTAGGTTGGCACCTACTACCCTATCAATCATTTGAATTATATTCTACCTCAATAATCTAATACAAAAAAATAAAATAAAATAAAATAAAATAGTGAAAAACAAATTGTTAATCAATCATCGGAGAAGGCATACAATTTTCTTGTGTTGTTCGAGAATATATCATCCAAATTACTTTAAATTCTTTCTTTCTTTTTTACTATAATTTTGTCTTTTTATAAGTGCATGCATATAATTTTTTTATTCATTTCATACAATAATGATATTTTCATATTTAAAAAGGTGAATTATTTGAATAATGCACCGGCTTCGTTTTGAAAGTGCATTAGCTTTTTAATTTTTTTGATTATTTTAGTATAGGACTAAAAAGTCTTGTTTGGATTGGATTTTTTGATTTTTTAAAATTTTATAAAAAAATTGAAATAATTATGATTTAGATATGATGTTTTATTTTATTAATTTTTTAATATACTTTATTTTTTTATGACTATTTTAGTTTGGTAACCCCATGCCAAATGAGGGTACTCTAACAAAAGATTTACAAATTTACAAATTTTTTATAGGAGGTGAAGGTTAGTCACACTAGGACGGCGTGTCATCTCCAAAAAGTAATTATTAATGCGTTTGATGAAAAGATGTGGTAAAAAAAAATTTATTATGAGCTGGTTTTGGCAACTTTTTAAAAAATTATCAAAAAAGTTAAAAAATTATCACTATTTACAAAAAAAAATATTAAAAAAATAATATATAAATATTCATTCAAATCAACTTTTCGGCCACTGACGTGATGAACTACTCAGTGAAAGGAAGGAAATTTTTTTTTTTGTGTGCCCCAAACTAAATTGGATGATAAAGTTCGGCCCGTGGGGGTCTACTATGGGTCCCGTTTTGATAATCTGAACCGTTCAATATGTAGAAATCGTCTAGTACTATATGCCTTTAAAAAATTCACTTTATCGGATATCGCTAACTACATGATCAAATCAGTGTTGTATAAAAATGGATGGTGTTATAGTTAACAGTTAATAAAAAAACTAACACGATCAGATAGCTATTGATATCCAATCAACGTCATTTTTTACAAACATATAGTACTCAACGAGATCTACACATTGCACGGTTCCGATTAGAAAAATGGGACCTGTGGTGGGCCCCCACGCACCAAACAACATCATCCAATCAAAGCTTGAGATAGAGACAATAATTTCTCATCTACTCCACAAGCCCACTCCACTGCTAGTCCGTACAGCCTCCTACACAACCTTCTCCTATACACTTTTTTATACAATTTTTTAATACATATTTTTTCATAAAAAGTCAAAAAGTTAACCTAAATATTCATATTTTTTTCCTCAACTTTTTAGTTCAAAAAGATAAAAAATACACTTATTTAGGACACCCCAAATATATTTAGATTTAAGTTTAGCATAGACGTGTAGATTAAATATAATAATATATTTCAAGTCATGTGATTATTAATGTAGTATTTTTTGTTTAATTTTGGATGAAAATTAATTTTAGAAGTAAATTTAAAAAAGCTTGAATTATGAAGGGTCAAAATGAAAAAAAAAAAAAAAACCTTTAAGAGCCAAAATAAAAAAAAATTTATAAAACATAAAAGCATAAAGTGTAATTTATCTTAAATTATCTGTCGATTCAAATTAAATATAGGATTATTTACACAAATTTTATCCCGTTAAACTATTATGAGGTATCACTTTACCTTCATAATATATGAACGTGTAGCATGAATCCCTTCATCTTTTAAAATGTGACACGCCCGGATGTCATTAATGAAAACAACTAAATAACCAAATTACCCTCTCTTTTTATATGCACAAACTTTTTATAAGTCTATTAGAAATTATTACAAAAAAAATAAATTTTAAAGATTCATCAAAAACCCTGACTTTATTGCCCACCTCCCCACCTTATTTAAAAAAAAAAATCAATTTTTTAAAATAAAATAAATTGCAATGATTTTTAATGGACTTCAAAATCAAAATATAAAAATATAAAAGATCAAAATATAATTTACCCAATACTTCTCGTCGTCTATACGAGAGCATCTCCAATCTATCTTCTATATCTTCATAGATGAAGAAATTTTACCGCCACTCATCCTCTAAAATCATCTCCATTTTAGAGGAGGATGGATTGATTCTCCAAATATAGAGAAAGTATGAGAAATGGAGGAGAATCTCTATAAAACTATTCATTTTATATTTTTAATAACTTTTAATATGTAAATTTAATTTTTATAAAATTGATATCATTAAAAAAAGTGAAATCATACATTTAAATGAGTATAGTATAATATTAAGAGGTTGTTTGCAGATGATTTAAATAAGTGTACTTATTCGATAAGTACACTTATTTAGGTTATATCATTTCTCTAATTTTTTTATAAAAAATCAAAAAGTGTAGAAAATAAGTAAATCCCAAACAACGAAAAATTATTGGTTGATATTAGGACACCACGTGATCACATCTCAGGTCAATCACAAATCCTCATGTCTTCATATTTTTCAATCACTCAACATAAAATCGTAGTCCTACCCTCTCTATCAATAAGAGCAGACTTGGAGTACCACATGGCTGTGCACCAAAACCAACGAATAACTTCTCCCAAACAATCCAGAAATGTATTTAACAAAAATTTGGAAATTAAATGATTATTAATGGACAAAAATTATTTACTTTTTAATAAAAATATTTTGAAAGGAAATGAAAATGGTGAATTGTAGTTGAAGTTTAAGTAAATAATAAGATACTCTATATTTATTTTTTGAATAAAATTTTATATTTTTATCCTCTAAGATGCTCTGAGCAAAGTGCAGAAAGAATTGTGATCCCACACGCGGGGCACCTTCATATTGCGAGTCACCCTTGAAAAATATTGTGGAACAGGAACATTTCCTTTATTTTCTTTTTCTTTAGAGACTTTTCTCAAAATAGGCCTACCTACTAAGTTATTTCCCAAATTAAGCCTAGTTTGGCTGAAATTTCCAAAATAAGCTCAGCATGTTTCTAGCCCAGGCGCACAAAATGAATAAAATCATAAAAGCGTGGTTACAGAACACGCTTTTAATTAAGAAAACGCTGTTCCTTTTAGCGTTTTCATCTTTAAGTGAAAGCGCGATTCAGAAACATACTTTCAATAGAAAGCGTGATTTGTAACCACGCTTTTAAAAAAAATTTGCTTTTAAAAGAAAGTGTGGTTCATAACCACGCTTTTAAAAGCCCCTGAAATTAGTTTGTCCAGCATCTGAAATTAGTGAAAAACAGTTTATTTATTTATTTATTATTATATTATTATTATTATTATTATTATTGATTTCTTTTCAATTCATATTCTATAATTCACTCAGTCATCTTTTAGATCTTTATATATAAATTATTCATATAAAATATCGTATTGATAAACAATCTTAGCTACCAAATTTTATTATTTTAATATTTAAAAATAAATTATCTAATTTTGAAATTATGTTTCTCATCCATTATTTTTTTAAGAAAATGATAAAATTATATATACGATTATTAGATCAATTTGATATTTACATAAATAATTTATACGTAAATTTTTTTAAAAATAAACAACATGAATTGTCTAAAGAGTAGTGACTAAGAGCTCTAAAACTAGAGTTCTGATTTAAGCCGCAATGATGTGGCATAAAAAAATAAAAAGAAAACCAGAAACAAACAAGCATAAACATTATCAAAAGATTATTAGAATAAGATTTTACCATTGAATCAATGATCACTGCTTATGACTTTAAAAATATAAAAGTAAAAAAGAATATGAAAAAATATAAATTAAATATTTGCTTAATTTACCTTATTATTTTATTTTTAAAAATTTTTATTTAAATTTATAATTCAAATATAATTTAAAAAAGATCGATGATGGATAAAAATAAAAACAACAAATAAAAAATTAAAAAAGAAGAAGAAAATAATGGGCTCGAGACACGCACCCTCCCCAGAGAACATTTTGTGCAGTTTCAGAGAGATTTTGTCGGGACTTTTCCCA
Source organism: Camellia granthamiana (assembly GCA_036172215.1). NCBI lineage: Eukaryota > Viridiplantae > Streptophyta > Magnoliopsida > Ericales > Theaceae > Camellia > Camellia granthamiana. Next base: position 159,953,884 of record CM069906.1, read on the forward strand.
AACTAAGCCCCTATACTAATTTATTTCCCAAACTAAGCCTACTTTCGCAGAATTTTCGAAACTAAATATTTGTTGCCAAGAAATATTTAAATAAAACTTCACGCAACATATACAAAGTATCTAATTTGCTAATTACTACTACGAGCAGGAAAATAAAATAAAGGTATTTCTATAACACTTATAACACTTCAGAACGATATAGCTAGTTCAAACATAAGTATCCCATAAAAATAATTTGTGGAAACATTCAACATAACACAATACATAAAATAAAGCGACGAGTACAATACTTAACAGTTACATAAACAAATATTAGACAAACCTTTTACAAACTCATTGTCGAAAGAGTTATTTTAACACACACAATACATAATTATGGATAACCTGATATAATTTAGTAGACAGATAAACCCCTAATCCTCGCTCAAATCGGCAATCTCAGAGTTCGAACAATCTGAGAGCTCAGGGTCAGAGAGAAGTGCATGATCCTCCTTAACAGCCTTGATAGCCTCACCATTTGGTGCTGTTCCGTTCTTCTTGGTATCCGACTTAAGTATAGATAGTTTCATATCACGGGTTGACCTACGGTGCATTTGAGAAATCTCACGTTGAAGTCTTTCACATAGTCGATCAACATTATTTGGATCTTCCTTTTGGATCTCAACTGAACTATCTTTCGGTATCTTCAGTCGATTTTCCCGACATAATCTTTCTATTTGCATGCGCTCTATAAATTGTGCGGGCCACTTCAGAAGTGTAGCGTCTGCTAAACCATATCTTGTTTGATTATCAGATGGATCCTCTACGAAACCACATGGATCTCGATAGTACTTGGACATGACAAAATGTCGCTTCCCAAACCTATCATGATAAGCACAAGAGGCATCTAACAAAGCAAATGGTGTTTCAACTTCAGCATCGCCACTTCCCCTTCCTATTCCTCTTCCTCGGCGTGAACTCTTACCTCTTTCGAAGTTCCTACCCCCTGTGAGTCCCCTTCCCGTTCTTCTTCCTCATCGTGAACTCTCACCTCTGCGATTCCTACCCCCTGCCGTGAATGTATACTCTATTTGATTTTTTCTCAATAAATGAATGATAGTTTCTTAGGGAGAACTGAGTGGAAATGTTGTGTGTTTACCATCACTCCTTCAATCCTTTATATAGTTGTTTGTCAACACTATTGCCATGTGGTTGTATTAATGTGATTAATAATTCAAATCTGAAATGTAAGGAAAAAACAAAGCATCTAACTCGCCCTGCACAAAGTCACATGCCATTAAAAGCCTACATATTTATGAGTAATAAACAATTAATGCTAAACATGCTCCACACAATCAGTACTTCAATCATCACTCGAAAATGACTACTCACTTTTTCAAAGAAGACCAATCATCTGTACGCTGTTTACTGTGGCCTTGTGAACTTGGCCATTTCATTGAGTCCTTTAATTTATTACGTCTGTTAAAGTCACTGCATCACTGCATGACTGAGAAATGTTGGACGTATCACTACGACGACGACTTTGATGAGACTACTCACTGTATGAAAAAGAAAAGAGGTTGTACCATAGCTACTGTGCCCATGTGAACTTCAGCAATTCATAATGGGATGAGGGGGTGTTAGAACAAAACAATAAAACAATTAGACCCTTTGTGTTTAAAAAGCAACCTATGCAGCTTGAAATAGATTCATAAACCTTAAAGAGAAAATATTATAGAGTTGGAATGTATTGAAGATTAAGTTGTAGTAGACTACTTATAGATGGGTTTTTCGATATATAGAACTTGAAAGTGTTACAGATAAAAGCTAGCCTAGTATGCAGACAAGAACAACACCGACTTAAATAAACACATAGTTAACTTGAAATTAAATTGGTTAAATTTCTCCAATTAAATTAAATTAAATATATATGGTGAAAAGTGAAATTAAATATATTGTCAAGGTAAAATAAATTGAATTATATTTGTAAACAGAAAAGTGAAATTAAATTTCTAAGCGGATTTGAACTTTGCTTAAAACCTTCAGATATGCACTGAGTAGTCAATAAAAGTCGAAGTGACAACTCCTATAAAGTTGATGCATAGTTGTTCAGGTCATAAAGGTTGACGTGACAACTCTTTTACAATAATTTTAAACATACAGCTACCAGGTGAACTTCCTGAAGTATCAGTACTTTATTGTTGGCATGTGAGTTTAGAGTTTATAAGACATGAATACTTGCGTCCATCTCCATTTCGAATTTGTGCATGTTGTAACAACTGTGTATATGTGATATAAATATCGTATCATACCACAACAAAAGTTTTATAGATATATCAAGCGATATCATCATGAGATATACGGTGGTCGATTTATATTCAGCAATGGGTCGCCATTAGGTTACAGATGGAGATGAATTTTAATACCAATTAAATCCAAATTTGCGTTACTCACATGCCGCCGCCAATACCATGAGAGCTGAGTGGAAATTTCGCATAACTCGAGCAAGCATTCTCGTTGAGCTATGTCGTGAAGTTATTTCCTCGCCGGTTAGCCATGCGTACGCCAATTGACACTTCACAATTGTTACAAAGGGCATTGCATCGTATCCGCGATAAAATTAATCGCATGACCTAACGTTTGCAAAAGTCTGAACTAATGAAGACCGCAAATGAGCATGTCGAAGATGGGTTAATGGATGATGCGCACCAATACTTCACCTGGAGCATGGATGCTATACATGAATCTGATATTGAGATTTCAGATGATGATGAGAATAAATGAAATTGTTTGGATGAATGACCAAACCATTTATCTTGTAATGGATTTGTAATGCTTATCCATGACTTATCAATGAAGGGAGAAATTTCAATAGTTTTTGAATAGTTCTTGTAATTCTACATATAACAATTACCTTTGCTTTCTCTCCGTTATTGTTATTTTGAAGAACGCTAATTGAACTAGGCTTTCATGATTTTATGCTTTATTGACGTGGAATATAATGATGATACTAAATGAACTTGGTTGCATGCATGACCAAACATTTTCATTCGTTATGATGGCTTTGCAATGCTTATACATGAGTTATCAATATGAAGAGAAATTCGTAACGAATCTTGACATGTGTATTTATAAATGTAGTGATTTTATAAACTTCAGCTTCATATAACAAATAGTTGAAACACATCCGTAACCTAGATGAACAACAACATTGTCTTACACCCCAATAACGAAGATACGACACAACATACAAACATATATGAAAGATACAGGTGTTTGATTTCTCATTCCTCATCTAACATGTAGTAGTCAGAGAGATATTTTTCATACTTTTGTACCACAAATTGGATGTTAGAGCTTACAGATGATGGTTGTTTGGTTTCGAAATGAATTTAGTAGTTTCAACTCAATGTAGAAATTGATATTTTTTCTTTGCCCTTGTGTCTTGGGATTTTAAACAGTCTGGTGGGGATGCTAGTGAAGTGATTAGAAGTACTGAGGAGAATAAAAAATTAACAGCAGAAAAAGAAACAGAAGTTCAAGAGGGTCGAGCAGCCTTGTATTCAAAATTGGAAATAATTGGAAACCTTGTGCATGATTCAGTTCCAGTTGACAATGATGAGGTATGGATGAAATTTTATTTGTCATTAAATTTATGAAAAAATGGGTCCATTATTTTTAGCCAACTTTGATTAATTTTGTAGGCAAATAATGCCATAATTCGATCTTGGGGAGAGAAACGGTTGGAACCCAAGCTGAAAAATCATGTTGACCATGTTGAGCTTCTTGGAATTGCAGATCTAAAGAAAGGTATTAAGTTGGATGTTTACTTTGTCTGGTTGTTTAAGAAAATGTTCCTACATGACGTTAAGATGATTGAAACGTGAGTAAATTTCATATTACCGCAAACTATCACTAAAAATTGAATTTGACCCCTGTACTGTAAACAATTTTACACCTAAGCTATTTTGATTTGGATCAATGTGACCTTGCCATCACATGCCATCTATAATCAAACAAAAATCTTTATTTTACCCCCCAAACCCTCTGTTCAGGGTCTAATCGAGTTTTAAGGGATATTTTGGAGGGCAAAATGAAGGGATTCCGTTTGATTATTGATGGCAGGTGATAATATAATTAAAAGGACAAGGGTCAAACTGTTTTTTGAGGGATAGTGTGGGGGTAAAATGGCGTGTGCTCTTAAAACATACGATTACCAGTTTGAACTGCTGTGTAATCGAGGTTGTATTTTTTGTACAAGTCCGTTTTCAAATAATTTTTGTTTCACTCTATTGTAATGTATTGTGTTGACTAGAATGAACGGTTCCAATTAGAAAAATGGGACCCGTGGTGGGCCCCCACACGCCAAACAACATCATCCAATCAAAGCCTGAGAAGGTGACAATAATTTCTCATCTACTCCACCAGCCCACTCCACTGCTAGTCCGTACAGCCTCCTATACAGCCTTCTCCTACACACTTCTTTATACAATTTTTTAATGCATATTTTTTTATAAAAAGTCAAAAAGTTAACCCAAATATTTATATTTTTTTCCTCAACTTTTTAGTCCAAAAAGATAAAAAGTACACTTATTTAGGACACCCTAAATATATTTAGATTTAAGTTTAGCATAGACGTATAGATTAAATATAATAATATATTTTAAGTCATGTGATTATTAATGTAGTATTTTTTGTTTAATTTTGGACGAAAATTAATTTTAGAAGTAAATTTGAAAAAGCTTGAATCATGAAGGGTCAAAATGAAAAAAAAAAAAAAAACTTTAAGAGCCAAAATAAAAAAAAATTATAAAACATAAAAGCATAAAGTGTAATTTATCTTAAATTATCTGTCGATTCAAATTAAATATAGGATTATTTACACAAAATTCCCATAAACTATTGCCAAGTATCACTTTGACCTCTTGAATTTAAAAAAAAAAAAAATCATATAAACTAATCCCTTAAATTATTGATCCCGTAAAACTTCGGCGTTAACATAACACATTTAATTACCAAAATGTCTCACACCTCTATATCATTTTATTCCCTAAATTATTATGAAATATCATTTTATCCCGTTAAACTATTATGAGGTATCACTTTACCTTCATAATATATAAAAGTGTAGCATGAATCCCTTCAACTTTTAAAATGTGACACACGCCTGGATGTCATTAATGAAAACAACTAAATAACCAAATTACCCTCTCTTTTTATATGCACAAACTTTTTATAAGTCCATTAGAAATTATTACAAAAAAAATAAATTTTAAAGATTCATCAAAAACCCTAACTTTATTGCCCACCTCCCCACCTTATTTAAAAAAAAAAAAATCAATTTTTTAAAATAAAATAAATTGCAATGATTTTTAATGGACTTCAAAATCAAAATATAAAAATATAAAAGATCAAAATATAATTTACCCAATACTTCTCGTCATCTATATGAGAGCATCTCCAATCTATCTTCTATATCTTCATATATGAAGAAATTTTGCCTCCACTCATCCTCTAAAATCATCTCCATTTTAGAGGAGGATGGATTGATTCTCCAAATATAGAGAAAGTATGAGAAATGGAGGAGAATCTCTATAAAACTATTCATTTTATATTTTTAATAACTTTTAATATGTAAATTTAATTTTTATAAAATTGATATCATTAAAAAAGTGAAATCATACATTTAAAATGAGTATAGTATAATATTAAGAGGTTGTTTGTGGATGATTTAAATAAGTGTACTTATTCGATAAGTACAAATATTTAGGTTATATCATTTCTCTAATTTTTTTATAAAAAATCAAAAAGTGTAGAAAATAAGTAAATCCCAAACAACGAAAAATTATTGGTTGATATTAGGACACCACGTGATCACATCTCAGGTCAATCACAAATCCTCATGTCTTCATATTTTTCAATCACTCAACATAAAATCATAGTCCTACCCTCTCTATCAATAAGAACAGACTTGGAGTACCACATGGCTGTGCACCAAAACCAACGAATAACTTCTCCCAAACAATCCAGAAATGTATTTAACAAAAATTTGGAAATTAAATGATTATTAATGGACAAAAATTATTTACTTTTTAATAAAAATATTTTGAAAGGAAATGAAAATGGTGAATTGTAGTTGAAGTTTAAGTAAATAATAAGATACTCTATATTTATTTTTTGAATAAAATTTTATATTTTTATCCTCTAAGATGCTCTGAGCAAAGTGCAGAGAGAATTGTGATCCCACATGCAGGGCACCTTCATATTGCGAGCCACCCTTGAAAAATATTATGGAACAGGAACATCTTCTTTATTTTCTTTTTCTTTAGAGACTTTTCTCAAAATAGGCCTACCTAAATATTATGGAACAGGAACATCTTTTTTATTTTCTTTTTCTTTAGAGACTTTTCTCAAAATAGGCCTACCAACTAAGTTATTTCCCAAATTAAGCCTAGATTGGCTGAAATTTCCAAAATAAGCTCAGCATGTTTCTAGCCCAGGCGCACAAAATGAATAAAATCATAAAAGCGTAGTTACATAACATGCTTTTAATTAAGAAAACGCTGTTCTTATTAGCGTTTTCATCTTTAAGTGAAAGCGCGATTCAGAAACATGCTTTCAAGAGAAAGCGTGATTTGTAACCACGCTTTTAAAGAAAATTTGCTTTCAAAAGAAAGTGTGGTTCGTAACCACGCTTTTAAAAGCCCCTGAAACAGCCATGAGAAGGCATGAGAAGGCACTAGGAACACCTCAAACACCTCGGGAGCGACCAATGTAAGTTGTGGAAACTTACAAAACTAGCACGGGACTCCCGGTTTGAAAACTAAGTCAAAAAATATACTTTTCGAACACTTAAGCTTGAAAATAGGCCATCAGGGGGCGAAAATCGTGTAACAGTCATGAGAAGGCTTAGGGAACACCTCAAACACCTCGAGAGGGACCAATGTAAGTTGTGAAAACTTACGGAACTAGCATGGGACTCCCAGTTTGAAAACTAAATCAAAAAATATACTTTTCGAACACTTAAGCTTGAAAATAGGCCATCGGAGGCCAAAATCACGTAACAGTCACGAGAAGGCCCGGGGAACACCTGAAACACCTCGGGAGGGACCAATGTAAGTTAAGGAAATTTATGGAACTAGCACGGGACTCCCGGTTTGAAAACTAAGTCCAAAAAAGTACTTTTTCACACTTAAGCTTGAAAATAGGCCATCGGAGGCCAAAATCGTGTAACAGCCACAAGATGGCCCGGGAAACACCTCAAACACCTCGGGAGGGACCAATGTAAGTTGTGAAAACTTACGGAACTAGCACGGGACTCCCGGTTTGAAAACTAAGTCCAAAAATGCACTTTTTTGCATGTAAGTTTGAAAATAGGCCATCGGAGGCCAAAATCGTGTAACAGCCACGAGACGGCCCGGGGAACACCTCAAACACCTTGGGAGGGACCAATGTAAGTTGTGAAAACTTACGGAACTAGCACGGGACTCCCAGTGTGAAAACTAAGTCAAAAAATGCACATTTTCTAACTCTTAAGCTTGAAAATAGGCCATCGGAGGCTTAAATCATTAAACAACCATGAGAAGGCCCAAGGAACACCTCAATCACCTCAGAAGCAACCATTGTAACTTGTGTAAACTTACGAAACTAGCACAGGACTCCCGATTTGAAAACTAAGTCAAAAAATGAATTTTTCCAACACTTCAGCTGTAAATAGGCCATTGGGGGGCCAAAATCGTGTAACAGGCACGGGAAGGCCCGGGGAACACCTCAAACACCTCGGGAAGGACCAATGTAAGTTGTGAAAACTTATGGAACTAGCACGGGACTCCCGATTTGAAAACTAAGTCGAAAAATGCATGTTAAATTGTATATTTAATTGATAAGATAATAATTGTCTAACTTGCCTTTGTGGTTTTTTTTTTTTTTTTTTTTTTTTTTTCTTCGCAGATTCGAGATTTGATATGGACACGTTTGGTAATTTGGAGAGTAGAAGCTAGCTCATTTTGTGTTTTTGTTCATATTACCTTACATGTATTTTGGTTACGTTGTAAATTTTATATTTTTGTTGGTATTACAGAACATGTTTGGTAATTCACACTTGATATTATATTTTTGTTGATATTAGTAGACATATTTTTTGTGCATATTAGGAGATGTGTTTGGTAATCCGAATGCGATTCATATTGTATTTTTGTGGATATTAGTAGATATGTTTTTTGTGGATATTAGGAGACATGTTTGGTAATCCGCATGCAGTTGATATTGTATTTTTGTGGATAGTGCTGAAATTCAATTGTGATGTTTATGAAAATGAATGGATTTTTGTATTGATCTGTAATAGATATTTTATTAAACAGGTTATTGAAATGCGCAGGGAATTTTTAGTGAAAAGAAAAATTTTAATTTGAAAATAGTACCCCCATTTTAAAAAAATTTAATTATTATTAGAGACGAAATAAAAAATGTCGCTATTAGTTTCAAAAAACATGACGAATAATTTTGTCACTAATGATATAGTTCCAAACAAACAATTTCGTCACATTTGTTCAATATTTCGTCGCTAAATTGAAATATTTGGTAACAAAATATTTTTTGTCATTGAATTTTTTTTTTTCCTGCTCATTTTAGTGACGAATTTTTTTGTCACCTTAATCTATATCATTGGTGAGGAAAATTTTCGTCACTAAAATCTATTTGGTGACGAAATATTTCGTCGCCAAAAATAATTAAAATAAAATATTATCTAATTTTAGTGACAAAATTGATGTTGTAGAGGACGAAAAATGCAACATTTGGAGACGAAAAATTTCGTCGCCAAAAATGAAAAATAGGCGACGAAACTGTTTTTCGTCACCAGGTACTTTCAGTGACAACGTATAGGTAACAAACGTGATGACAAAATGTTTTCATCATAGATCACTTTAGTGACGAAAATTTGATGTTTGGAGACAAAATTAGTCTGTCACCAAAGGCCTGCACACAATTTCATTCACATAAATGGTAGCAAGTTTATCTGCATTGTATTGAGTTTTCATAGGTAGAAAATGGGCTGATTTAGTTAGCCTATCAGTGATAACCCAAATAGAATTCATACTTCGAGGAGTTTGCGGTAAACCCACAATGAAATTCATAGTCAAATGTTCCTACTTCCACTCTGGAATTGGAAAGGGTTAAAGTAAACACGCCGGTCTCTGGTGCTCCGTTTTTACTTGCTGACATTGCAAACATTTTGCAACAAATTCTGCAATTTCTTTCTTTATACTGGGCCACCAAAAATTCTGCTTTAAATCTTGTTACATCTTCGTGTTACTGGGATGCATCACAAACTTGGATTTATGGGCTTCCTCCATAATCCTTCTTTTGATTTCTGGTACATTTGGAACACATAATCTGTCTTGAAATTTCAGCACCGAATTGTCAACAATAAACCCGGGCCTTGGCTTTGTATCTATTTGCTCACAAATTTTCTTCAAAAAATCATCTTCTACTTGCCTTTGCTTGATGCCTTCAATAAGTGCCGGTTTAGCTAAAATCACTGCTAATACTGCATCTTGACCGTGTAGTAAAACTTCCACATCCATTATTTCTAATTCTAATAGTAACTCTTTTCGTCTTGTGAGTAGACTTGCCAAGTTCCCCATACCTTTTCTGTTAAGTACATCTACCACAATATTAGCTTTGCCGAGGTGGTAGTGAATTTGTAGATCATAATCCTTAATAAGCTCTAACCACCGTCTTTGTCGCATATTCAATTCCTTTTGAGTGAAAAAGTACTTGAGGCTTTTATGGTCAGTATAGACCTCACACGTAGTACTAAACAAGTAGTGTCGCCATATCTTCAAAGCAAAGACTACTGCAGCTAGCTCCAAATCCTGTGTAGGGTAATTCTTTTCATGCAACTTGAGTTGACGAGATGCATATGCGATAACCCTTCCAGTCTGCATAAGTACACAGCCCAACCCTTTATACGAAGCATCACTGTAGATTACAAACCCCTCAGTACCCGATGGTAGGGCAAGAACTGGTGCTGTAGTTTATCTTGTCTTCAATTCCTAAAAAGCAGCTTCCCGTTGTTCGTTCCACTCAAATGGAACACTCTTCTGAGTCAATTGGGTAAGTGGCACAGCAATTTTCAAAAATTCTTTGACAAATCTCTGATAGTACCCAACTAGACCCAAGAAACTACGCATTTTTGTCACATTTGTGGGAGTTGGCCAAGTCACAATAGCTTCAACCTTGTGTAGGTCAACTGAAACACCTTCCTTATTTATTACATGTCCCAAAAACATCACTTTATACAACCAGAAGTCGCATTTCTTCAATTTTGTGTATAGTTTCTTACCTTAAAGTGTTTGAAGAATCAAGCGTGGATGATTCTCATGAGCTTCCATATTTTTCGAATAAATGAGGATGTCATCAATAAATACAACTACAAATTCATCCAAATATGGCTTAAAAACATGATTCATCAAGTCCATGAAGGCTGCTGGTGCATTGGTAACCCCAAACGGCATAACCAAAAATTCATAATGCCCATATCGGGTTCGAAAAGCAGTTTGCTCGATATCTTCGGCCTTGACCTTCGATTGATGATACCCGGATCGTAAGCCTATTTTTGAAAAGATTTGTGCCCCCTGTAGTTGATCAAATAAGTCGTCAATTCTAGGTAAATGATACTTATTCTTGACCGTTACTTTATTGAGCTCCCGGTAATCTACACATAACCATAAGGTCCCATTTTTCTTCTTTACAAAAAGAACCGGTGTGCCCTAAGGAGAAGTACTTGGCCAAATAAACCCTTTATCAAGTAGATCTTGCAACTGGACCTTCAACTCTTTCATCTCAGCTGGTGACATTCTATATGGAGTTTTTGAAATAGGTTGAGTTCCCGGCACTACATCAATTGTAAATTCAATTTCACGATCCACTAACTCTCCTAGTAACTCCTTCGGAAAAACATCTGGAAATTCACGGACAAGTGGAATTGTATCAATGCTCATATGTGCTGGTTGTCCATTCAAAATACTACACAAATATCCTTGACGTCCTTTTTGTATCAATTTATACGCTTTCATTGCCAAAATCAAATAAGGTGGAAGGGTCACCCTATGTCCTGCAAAAGTAAATTCAGGTTGTTCGGGGGGTCGAAAAATAACACGCTTAGACGAATAGTCAATAGTGGCATGGTATTTACTTAGCCAATTCATCCCTAAAATTATATTGAAATAAGCCATGTCAAGAGGGAGTAAATCAGTATATAACTGAATATCCCCAATCAAAATCTCACATGCATGATAAATAGAAGAACATAACATAGAGCCCCCCGATGGTGAAGACACACACAATACATAATGCAACGGTTCCAAAGGTCTATTCAACTGACGAGCAGATGTTTTGGACACAAACGAGTGGGTAGAACCCGAATCAAATAAGACATGAGCAAAGTGACTATTAATAGAGAATATACCTGACACCACGGCCTCCGCATTCTGCACATCACTAGGAATAAGGGCAAACACTCTCCCCTGTCTAGTAGTGTCTTTGTTATTGGGGGATTTTGGAGCTATCTTTGCTGTTGGAGCTGGAGTTAAGCCAACTGAACTGGTCGTAGTTCGATTCCCATTTTGTCGGTCTTTTTGGGGGCAATCTCTCTCCAAATGACCCGTCTTCCTACACTTGAAACATGCCCCAGTCACCCTATAACAAGTCTTACGATGTCTCTTTCCATAATCCAGACAAATTGGTGTAGAGTACAAGTAGAGGTAAAAGTACTAGAAGTTCCCAAACTCGGTTTCTTGCTCAGTGGTGCTACTGAACCCCTTGGAGCTTGGGTATTCTGCCTCTTTCCTTTCTACTCTGATACCTAACTTTGAGCAGCAATATTACCCTCATCTATTATTGCCCTTTTCAACACATCAACATAGGTGGGTAATTTCAACACATTGATCCGGCCAAGAATGGCATTCCGTAATCCTCCTTCAAATTTTCTCGCCTTCTTGTAGTCCGTATCCAGCATGTGTGGTGCGAAACGAGCCAATTCTACAAATTGAGCCTCATACTCTACAATAGTCTTGTTCCCTTGTCTCAAGGTCATAAACCCAGTCACTTTCTTGTCTCGCATACATTGTGGAAAATACTTATCATAAAACAGCTCCAAAAATCGAGCCTATGTTAACCCTTGGTGTTCAATTCTTGTGAGCATCCACCACCTCTATGCTTCGTCTTCAAGAGTGAAGGCAGTAAGTTGCACTTTTTGGGCTTTGGTGCATGGAAAGACCTCAAATAACTTTTCTATGCCTAACATCCACGCTTCTGTTTTCATTAGGTCAATTCCCCCTTTGAACAAAGATGGCTTCATCTTCTTGAATTCTTTCGTGAGTGTAATTGTTCGGTCCTCAACTTGATAATCCTGTACCACTGGTGGTGGTATAGGTACGGGTGGTAGTGGTGGTTTCTGCTACTGTTGCTGTTGTTGCCTCAAAGTTTTTGCCATCTTCATAATTATCCTTTCCATCCTATCCAACTGTGCGGAGGTAGCATCCTCCGAATCATCCATCCTCATCCTCACCATGATCTATATATCAACAAATTATGATACACACGAGAAATACACAAGATACATTGGCAACATTCATTTCATGACACATGTTATTAATCATTGCATGTACAGATCTTGTTGTTATATATCATTTTGTATGCATAAAGAAATAACATGCATGTAACCTAAGTCTTTTCTAGACTCTCTGAAGCTTAATGGACCTGTTTGTGAGATAGCAACTCGTGCTCTGATACCAATTGTCACGACCCAAATCTGCCCCTAAAAGTTTGGACATGATCGGTCTGTACTTCGGCCTCAAAACCCAATTTATTTAAGTTTTATACGACATTGGGGGCCTAAACGGAAGCAAATATAATATCAAAATATAATATCCATTGAGCTGTGTCTAAATGCTAGGATCTTAATACAATATAACATACATACATATGTATATATTAGACTTTCATATATTATTCATATCCCATTAAGTCTACACATGTAAGTCTATACAAAGGGTAGCAACCCGAAAGTTAAATATTGACAATGTATCCAAGACAAGTCATTCAAGATTGAACAAAATATGCCACCACATGGAACTTCTCAAAATAAAACAAAAGGGCCACTTCGAGTGACTTGACAAAACAGGTCCAGCAAAAGGCTCCTGGAGTTGAGCTAGGGTTGTCTTCCAGGCTGATCATCTACATAACATACATAAATACAGAATGAGCAAAGCTCAGTGAATGATAGTAATATAAAGAGGTTATATGTATGAGCATAAATCTTGTAGTGCATGATCATAAGTCATAAGTTGATCTTATTTATATTTTCATTTCTGAACGGCTTTAGGCCCACATAAAACGAAATGACCTTAGGCCCAATGTAATACAAAACGGCCTTGGGCCCAATATAGTAGCGAAACGGCCTTGGGCCCAACATATCAACAGCTATTCGGAACATTAAAGGGTGGATGAAACATCGACATGTCTCCATCTCCCTCGGCCTTTGGGCCACCAATCATAAGTAGTTCATATCATAATGGCCTCGGCCCATTATTCATAATCGAAACAGAACGACCTCGGGTCCATGTCTTATGCCATTGTTCAATCACTTCCATCAAAACATAATTCACATAACGTATACCATCGCAATAAACACAATTCGTATTAGGTAAATATATGTTATGCCATTTATGATCAAAAAATATATAAGGTGTAAGCGCAATATACAAATAAGACATATCGTTACACTACTATTACTCACAGTGATGTGGATGAACAACAATCCCTTCCTGTACGTGACCTATACATAGCATACAACTCGCAAGTAAGTCACTTTCCTTTAGCTTTCTATTTTTATTCAATGTCTGATTCATTAATTCGCTTTAAATTGTAAGCATTTCAGAAGGATCAAATGTACACATTAATAATTTCGGAGGGTCAAACAGAGGCAAAGAAGCTGACAGAATTCTTCCCCATGGGCCGCACGTGCGGAAGTCTCCCACCGCACGTGCGGCCCGCACATGCTTTTATTGCATAATGCCCCAATTTGTCTCCCCTATTTTCCATACGTGCTCCCATAGGCCCTATACGTGCAGTCGTATGCTCTACTTGAGCAGTCCGAAATTCATCAAAAATCCAACTTTTCAAAGGCATCTCAAGGCTCAATTACAAGCAAAATTCCTTTCAATAACACAACATAGGAACATAATAAACATGATTATCAAACTTAAATATATCATAACTCCTTTTTAGTAAAACATGTACAACTCAAACAATCATATTTCTTCCAATTCCTCATCTTCTCATGGGCCAACAAAATAGATACAAACATGTATATATATATGTAGGAGTTCAAAATATGCAAGGATTAAAGATTAGAAGATAAGTCCTCTAAAGCTAACTCAACATACTCTTAAAATACAAGAATCAGCTCTCAATTAGATCAAAACAATGAATCTTGATGATTTTTAATTAGAATTGAGCTTAAATAATTCCAATTAATTCGTTACGAATCAAATTTTTACGAAAATTTATATTATGTCCTAAAAATCATGTTGATCATAACTGTAAAGTCAATTTTGGGTTATCGCGCTCCTAAGGTTTTCAATTTCTAGTCCAAGTGTCTTAATTTCAATAGATTTTTCTCACAATTTCACATGGATTTTCACATCAAGCACATAATTACACATATAATTAAAGACTTAAAGCATATAAGAAGGTCGGGTTACTACAATTGTATTGGACAAAACAACAGCTGCATAACACTGAATCTTTTATAGAAGTAGAGTTGAGGAGGAACAAGTGGTCATGAGACTCGACCTTGCTTTCTGCAAAAAAAAAAAAAAAAAACACAAGTAGCTCTAGTCAAAATGCCTTTATAGTTAAGTGATCTTGGTAAGCCAATTTATTAATAATAGCCAGCCTTATAAATAAATGTCATAGAATATGAGGCAACAGTGCAAACTGGATTAGATTGGATAACATTCCTAGGATTGTGTATCCTATCCCATGTCTGGATTGGTCGAAGATTTTAGGGAGGGATTGACAAATCCAATTAATTTTTTAATTTAGCCAATTAGTCCGAACCTCTCCTTAGTCTCTTATTGTGTCCTACCTACCTCTTGGGATTCAGTAGTCTACTATAGAGGATACCATGTTCGAGTGGATTATTAGTCCATACACCATTTTTTCTCGCCAAATGTTGGATTATGTATTTTGTTCGATTATTAACATAAAACAACCTTGAGGAATATGGAACCCAAAATATTCCAACCTCACAGCCTGGGTTTAATAAAGTTACTTGGCAGTCGTAACCTTGAGCTCTTTTAGTTTTTTAGTGTTAGATGTAGGCCATGGCCTCTCTAATGTTGAGAAATAATGCTCTGTACTTCATATACTTACCCTAAACCTGCTTCATAAATCACACTCTCCGCATTTATCAATTAATAAGCCCATTAAGTGCCAGTTTTTAAACCAAAGTAGCTTCATTTTAGTGCAATCTATAAACATGGGTGGTAGTCTTCCATACCATAGCAACGAGAGGAAGAATGGTGTCATGATCAACATGAATTATTTTTTTTGGAAGGTATTCTATTTTTTTTTTCTCTCTTTGTACTAGATATCAACACAATTGTAGGTAAGTGCTTGGATTTTTTAGCAATAAAAAATTTAGCTTCTGAGTAGTAAAAATTATCAGATTATTCATGGTCAGCCAATACACTCCATTTTCCTAAGAATATGCTTATGACCTTCATCCGGTGTTTATTGCTCCAAGTAATCAAAATGTCAAGGATCAACAATACCTTAATAGAATCTGAAGCCTTGTTTCTATATATTTTTTGGAGTCCCACACAGTAGACACAAAGCCCTTTCCATTTTATTTGTTTAAACATCTAGTGTGTGAACTATTTGATTTGTAATTGTACCTTGAATCTCAGCAATTCCAAATCCTTCAGCGCTAGTTATCTTTCCCATATATATGGAATATGATCTAGTCTCTATGGTCATAATGCTATCGTCTTCCAAGGGAGTGGAGTTTAGCTTTGGCTCCACCTTTAAGGGGGGCGGTGCTGGCATGGTCCTAGTCTCTCTAGGTGGCACTAAAGTCAATCTCTCTTACAAACTAGAGTTTGAATGCTTCTCCAACTATGAAGCTTTGATCAGTGGCCTTGGTTGTCACGTAATACGAGAGCCACTCTTTTATGCATTAAAGGCAACTAAAAACTTGTGGTGAAGCAAACTAACAATGATTAAGCAATCAAAGAGTCCACCTTGGCCTTCTCTATGACAATAGTCCAAAGGCTTATGGACAGATTTGGCAGTCTATAAAAAGACACAGCTAGCTAGTTCATTAAAACTAACAAGGGATTGCCGCATCCCTTCTAGCACCTTAAAATTTCACCAAGTATCCTTGCAAAAATTAAAGAAATGTTTGTAATTGTTTTGTCCCTCTATTTTTCTCGTGTGTTTATTTTCCCCTCCCCTATTTTTCTCATCATCCTTATTCTTATGTGACTTTTCTTATTCTTTTCACAAATTCACGCTGATCTGATTCATGAACCCAAACATCCACCCCGTAACATCCAAAAAGGGAGAGGGAGGGCTATCATCTGAATCATAGAAAAGTTGTAGGTCAATAATAAAAGAAGTGGTGCCTTTATTTTATCTAAATCATTTCCAAACATCCTATTCCAAAACCAACATGATAGTAAATAAAATGGATAAATCTCCAGGGTTGATGTTCATACGAGTCATGTTACAAGGTCATTTTTACCGGTAATATTTGGAAGGCTCGACACCTATCGCGCAGGTTTTAGGTCTTACACCATGGACACTCAGGCCAACTTAATTCTGCTTTAACATCTTCTCATAGCTTTACCACTTTATTTACTTTTTAAAATAGCACAAAAGTGTGCTTCCAAAATATTATTTTCCAAAACAATGCAAATGCTCCAAGACATAATACAAGAATTTCCAAAACCTCTTTTCAAAACATACAGTTTCAATTTCCAAAATCTATTACATGTTCCATGATATGAATGATTTCAAATTGCCTAACCCACTCACAATTTCTAACACATGAAAATGTTATCCTCCACCGATAGCTAAAACAACTATCTCTAATGCAGTAATTAAAAGATAACAATACAGATATACAATCTCGTAGTTTAAAAATCAACTTTTTAAAACATTTCCAAAAGAGTATTTAATACTCAATATTTTCCAAAAATCTCATCATACTTTTCCAACCAAATTCATTTTCCAAAACATACCAAATTCCCAAAATCAACATTATTTAGGATCTTTCCACAAATTGGGGCTTTTCTCTTTTAAAATATCACATGCAAGTTTATATACCAAAAATAGATTTAATAGCAAAATCATAACCAACAGTCCCCAATTTGGACAAACCATTAACCCACAAAACATACTCTAAAATCAATCTAAGTACCATAAGATCTATATATCAAAATATACTACAAATACACCAACGAACTCATATCGAGTTAAGGAAATAGACCTCACCTCTTGAAGTAAAGAGAAGACAAGTCGAAAAAATTGCTGGCGACGAAAAGACGATTCGCTCAGATTAAATGGAAGCCCTCGCCGAGCTTTACGTTTTTGTCTAAGGGACTAGGGATAGAAAATGGGTAAAAATAGATGAAACCCAAGCTTGAAAGCTTGAAAACTGTTAACAATGGCGAGAGAGAGAGAGAGAGAAAAGATTTGAAAAAAGTGATGTTTTCCATGCATTCACTGCTTATATAGACGGACAGACCGCGATCGCGAACAGCAAGACAAAACACGATCGCAGGCACGACCACAAACGCCGGGGGCACGATCCGCCAAGCAACACGGTCGTGGGCGCGACCTGCTTAGCTACGGCCTGACACCTCGACCTCTCGCGGTCCACGTACCCAAGCCCCAAGCCAAGGGACCTGAGAGCTAGTTTTGATCGTGACCTAGTCGCGGCCCATTAGCGAGCGCAACCTCCAGCCATGCCCATCGCGGGCATGATGATATTGGTTGCAGGCATGACCAGTTTAGTCCAATAATTTATTTATTTATTTAATTTTTTTTTTGGGCAAAGTTTCTTTTTTATAATTTTTGAGTTAATAGGTTTAAGTTTTAGGCTATCCTCAATTTAGGTAAAGGATGCAGTTTTTTATTATTTTATTATTTTTTGGTTTATTTAAAAAATAATTTGGAAATATGATAATAAGTAGTGCTTTTACTTTTTTTTAAAAAAATTATTTTAATATGGTATGTAGGTAGATGGCTGTAGGTAATCACTTCCTAAAAGAGATTATGGTAGATGGCTGTTGGCACATAAATTTTAACTAAATTTATGATATGTATAGAGCCTATAATAAGATGGCTGTAGGTAGATGGCTGTAGGTAATCACTTCCTAAAAGATCAATATGATCCGTTGAAGTACATAAGTAAAACGACGTTGTATCTCAACAACGTTATTCAAGATGCTCAAATGACACGTGAAGCCTACGAAAGATGACATCTGTAGAGCCTACAGCAAGGAGACCACACAGGATGAAACCCCAAAGATCAATCTGGTTAATCAAATATACGATTAACCAGATAGCACTATTATTCAAAATTCAAATGACGCTATCATTCAATTTGAAATTCAAATTGAAGATGAGGCATTCCTATCACCTGATGGCCCTCCATAAATATGAGGACCATCACACAATACAGGGATCAGAAAATCAGAAGTGAAAAGATCAGAGAGAGAGAGAAATTGAGAGCTAAAGAAATCGTTACAAGAAAGAAGAAAAGAAGCCTAGAGAACTCAAGAGCCTACGCTAATGGCGATGAATAGGTAAAAGGTTCCAAACCCAAGAATTGTATTTTTGTATTCGAGGGTTCAAAACCCATAATAATCTCAATAAAATATTTATTTTTTCTTAAATTGTCTTTTGTTGTTTATTTTGTTCTTCATTAATCGGAGGTTTCATTTGTATAAAATGTGTAATTAACAATCTGAAATACAGATCGGAAATAAGAACCTGCTATTCAAATAATCAACACTGTTTAGTCCAAAAACTAAACAGTGGACATTTGTAACATAAATTTTGAAATGTGTTGAAACACTTCATAGTTGCTAGAAAAACAGACCTTTTTTTTTTTTTTTTTTTTCTTTTGAATCTAATCTAAATCTAATCTATTCAAAGCCTGCCCCCTCGTGATTCGTGCAAGTGAATTTTAATTGTACGAATTACGAAATTTGTTTTTATTTTATTTATTTTATTTATTTATTTATTATTTTTTGGCAATTATTTCATGTCTTTTTCCCTCTTTTGCAGGTAACACGCAAAGCGTCAGAGTTTGTTTGCAGGTATCATTGTCCTTTCCAACCTAATGGCAATGAGTGGCTTGAATCCTTGGTAGTGATTGTGTCCTTTCACCCCAATGGCTTGAATCCTTGGCAGTGATTGTGTCCGTCACCCCAATGGCTTAAATCCTTGGCAATGAATGTGTCCTTCACCCCAATGGCTTGAATCCTTGGCAGTGATTGTGTCCTTTCACCCCAATGGCTTGAATCCTTGGCAGTGATTGTGTCCGTCACCCCAATGGCTTAAATCCTTGGCAGTGAATGTGTCCTTCACCCCAACGGCTTGAATCCTTGGCAGTGAATGTGTCCGTCACCCCAACGGCTTGAATCATTAGTAGTGATTGTGTCCGTCACCCCAACGGCTTGAGTTCTTGGCAGTGATTGTGTCCGTCACCCCAACGGCTTGAGTCTTTGGCAGTGATTGTGTCCATCACCCCAACAGATTGAGTCCTTGGCAGTGAACGTGTCCGTCACCCCAACGGATTGAGTCTTTGGCAGTGAACATGTCCGTCACCCCAACGGATTGAGTCATTGGCAGTGAACATGTCCGTCACCCCAACGGATTGAGTCATTGGCAGTGAACGTGTCTGTCATCCCAACGGGTTGAGTCATTGGCAGTGAACGTGTCCGTCACCCCAACAGGTTGAGTCCTTGGCAGTGAACGTGTCCATCACCCCAACGGGTTGAGTCCTTGGCAGTGATTGTGTCCGTCACCCTAACGGATTGAGTCCTTGGCAGTGATCGTGTCCGTCACCCCAACGGCTTGAAACCTTGGCGGTGATTGTGTCCTTCACCCTAACGGCTTGAAACCTTGGCGATGAACGTGTCCGTCACCCCAACGGCTTGAAACCTTGGCAGTGAACGTGTTCGTCACCCCAATGGCTTGAAACCTTGGTAGTGAACGTGTCTGTCACCCCAACGGATTGATTCCTTGGCAGTGAATGTGTCCGTCACCCCAATGGATTGATTCCTTGGCAGTGAACGTGTCCGTCACCCCAATGGATTGAGTCCTTGGCAGTGAACGTATCCGTCACCCCAACGGATTGATTCCTTGGCAGTGAACGTGTCCGTCACCCCAACGGATTGAGTCCTTGGCAGTGAATGTGTCCGTCACCCCTACGGATTGAGTCCTTGGCAGTGAACGTGTCCTTCACCCCAACGGCTTGATTCCTTGGCAGTGAACGTGTCCTTCACCCCAACAGCTTGAAACCTTGGCAGTGATTGTGTTCTTCACCCCAATGGCTTGAAACCTTGGTCAAGGGGCTTTTGTCAATTTCTTTATATTATGACATTTTGCCTTCACTAACCATTTTTTTAATTTTATTTTAGGAAGCATGGACAAGACACTTGAATATCTTCGACGTGACGAGAGGGATGTACTGGATAAATCTGGTCCGAAAATAATTCGGCACAAACCTATCACTGCTTTATTGTCACCCACCGAGTTGGACCCCTACATCCCTTTACATACGGCTTCCGAAGACTTGGTCTATACAGGAATTCGAAACTGCTGTGAGATTCTCGAGAAAGGGCACTCCAAATTAATTGGTTCATTCCCTGTCTCAATCCTTCGTCCATTTTCTGAAGACCTTGACTACTCTGAATTTAATACTCTTCTTAAGAGAATGAAGCATGAAAAACTAAAGTGGGATAATTCTTTTAATGTCCGCGGCATTTCTACCCATTTGCAATCTCCAATATGGATTTTTTGGTTGAATGACGTTCTTTCCACATTTGCCCTAATTTTGAAGAAATGTGGGATTTATGCTGCAATCTATGTATCCCAATTTGCATATGCTAGGAATGTCTCCCTGCTCAAAGGATTCTTAGAGCGATGGTCACCCGACACTAACACTTTCCACACCATTTACGGCGAACTTGGGATCTCTTTATGGGACCTTCATCGCATTAGCGGGCTCTCCATTCGTGGTGAGTTTTATGAAGAGTTCACCCCCTCCAATGACATTTTATATTCGTCCCAGACATCCAAGGCGTGCCGTGGGCTTTTCAACATTTATGCCAGCTCTTTGCAATCCAAGAAGTTTAACCACTAGACTTTCAAATTCATTGACGAATCCCCAACTTCGATTAGTGGTTTTCAATGAAAAGATAGAATTCTTGATGATGTGTATCTTTCTGGTTTTTTGGCGAGCTGGCTTAGCGGATTTGTCTTTTCTCACTTTTCCGGGGAAATTCGTCCGACGACTTTTCATGTAGCCACCAAAATGGCAGATGGAACCTTATTTAGCCTGGCCATCCCCGTCCTTGCATACCTCTATCATTCTCTTGGTAAAATGGCATCATCATCTTCAACTGGGAAGGAAAATATTCAGGGTCCTTTACATTACCTTTTTGGATGGATTTCACTATATTTTGTCAAGACTTACTCTCATGGGGATCCCCAGTCGATTTATCCAATTCCTGATATTCATTTCATGCCATATCTTGGGTTTATTGGAAACCAATCGGCTACCTAGTTTTTTAATGATAAATTTCCATTTGTGGACTCTCTCCTAACTTATCGTACGGAGTGTCAGTTTAGGGCTCTTACCCATGAAAGTGAACCTTCAGGCGTTCTGGTCGACTCTGAAAGGATATCACCTTTCCATCTTGGCTATCTTATATCTTTGAGGCAAGGGATTTTAACTTTTAAAATGGGATTTAATTTCATTTCTGAACCGTACTTCCCTAACCGATTCGGTCTTCAATTTGGGTTTGCTCAAGCGTGCCCTTCACCGCTTAATGTATCTTGTCGGCAGCCCTCTGAGTGGGCTAAATTTTATTACAACTGGCGCTATATGCTACGCTGTGGTACAAAAGTCTCATTGGAGTTACCAGGCTCCCGATCTACTTCTCACGTAACCATGCCTTATGCCAATTGGTGGTTGGGAACTTCCTTTACCGTGCTTCAATATGTTACTCATTCCCAGCCGAAATCTTTATGCAAGAGAAAACTAGATATGTCAATTAAAGACCGAAAGACGAAGAATCCTTCTTACTCTAGAGCTAGAGCTAGGTCATCATTTTCACCTATTGATCTGGAAGCATCATCACCTCAGAGAATGGATAATAGTCGACCACTTATTGCTCCTTCTCGATCTAGTTACTAGGTTTCAGATCTCCTTCATCTTTTCGAGGATATGTGTAATTCTCAATTTAAAATGAGATTTAGCTTTGAGCAAGAAGATTTTGGTCCTCAATTTTCTAGTCTCGCAAAGCTTTTTCCAGAGACTATGTCTATCAGTGATTGTACAGGAACTTCCCAACCCACCGTAGCGACCAAAACCCCAATGGATCAATTTCGCACATACTTGTACTCTTTTCTTGAAGATAAAGATGAGAATATGATTCAAGAACTCTTTGAGGGAGATGGGTATGAATTAACTGCCTTGGGTCGTATTCGCATTAAGAGTGTTGAAATTCCTTCTCCTACCAAATCTTTTGATTGTTCTCTCAATGAAAGTAGCGAGAGTGAAGATGAGTTTTATGACTACACCCCTCTTTTAGATGGCACACCGACTAAGATGAGTAATTTGCTCCCAGCAAGTGTAGGTTTTTCTTCTCCTTCTTTGAACGAGCCATCCAAGCTATTACAGAAAGGTATAATTCTTTTTTTTTTTTTTTTTTTAAATAAATTTTGAATACCTTTCCCTTTCTTAGACACTGCGCCTCGGACGCCTCGGACTTCCCCAGCTGCCTTGCATATGCCATTGGCTACCTTTAAGGGTATTCTTATTCATTCCTTGTACCTCATTTTATTTTATCATGTATACATACTCAAGGAACTCTTTTCTCTTTAGATCATGCCACATTGCAGAATCCATGGTCCGCTTGTGGGAATCACAACTTGTCTTCTCCCCCACCTAAGTCTCCTCAAGCCGTACACCAAGGTATACTTCATTCATCTATGTATATAAATTGTTTTTACTTTCTACGTTTTCATTGAGTATCTCCTTCTATTTTTACAGAAAATACTTCTGACACATTGGAAGAGACAGACGAAATTACTTCTGATACGTCAGAAGAGGCCCAAATTCTTGCAGACTTACTTGAAGCAAATGGGGTTAACAAATTATTTGACAAACTTGAAGCACCCTTTGTGCCATCTAGCCTTCTTTTGGGAACTTCCTCTAATGAAGCAGCTACCCATATTCAGAAAGGTCTTATTATTTCTCTCCAATCAATGACGGATGTTAATGGCATGATTGCTGTAGCAAACAACGTTTTCATGATTTTAAAGAGTTTGGGTGTAGACTTCATCTCATTCTTCGAGAAGGTGAAGATATTCCTTGGGTGCTTTGCTTTGAAAACCCAACTTGCAGATTCTTCAAACTTGTCTACTGTAGAATTTGAGGCCCAATATTACGAGAAGAAGCTTCATTTTGACAAAGTTTCTGGTGAACATGAACAGTTGTCTGCTTCAATTATCAAGTCGGATGAGCACATTGCGGGTCTTAATCAAAGGATTATTCAAACCAAAGAATTACTCAAACAACTTGAAGAGGAATTGTTATCCACCCAAGCGGAACATGCATCATTTATGTGTGATTTTGCACAAGCTTCCGAGAATGTTTCTAAATCAGAAGAAGACGTGCAAACTACTCTGAATGTTTTGAGCCAAAACAAGAAGAAGAATGGACAACAAAGTCTTGTGGAACGTGCCTTTGAAAGGGTTAAGGCTTCTCTTAATGAATGAATGCACTTTTAATATATATATATATTTTTTATTCATCTGAACATAATGTATTTATGAAATTTTGCTCAGTGATAGATTTATTTGTAATATGAAATTTCTCAATACAATACATTGATTTGTCTTATTTTAGCTGTTCACAGTTTATACTCTTGCGGGCCAGGAGTATCTAATGTTTTACCACCTTAGATTTCGGTGGGATATTTTAGCAGTTTAACCACATACAATACCGTTGGTGGTTTTTCGACTTTTGTTTGGCCGTACACAGTTTATACTCTTGCAGGCCAGGAGTATCCAATGTTTTATCACCTTAGATTTCGGTGAGGTATTTTAGCAGTTTAACCACATACAATACCGTTGGTGGTTTTTGACTTTTTGTTTGGCCGTACACAGTTTATACTCTTGTGGGCCAGGAGTATCCAATGTTTTACCACCTTAGATTTCGGTGGGATATTTTAGTAGTTTAACCACATACAACACCGTTGGTGGTCTTCGACTTTTGTTTGGTCGTACATAGTTTATACTCTTGCGGGCCAAGAGTATCCAATGTTTTATCACCTTAGATTTCGGTGAGGTATTTTAGCAGTTTAACCACATACAATACCGTTGGTGGTTTTTGACTTTTTGTTTGGCCGTACACAGTTTATACTCTTGCAGGCCAAGAGTATCCAATGTTTTACCACCTTAGATTTCGGTGGGATACTTTAGCAGTTTAACCACATACAATACCTTGGTGGTTTTCGACTTTTGTTACACAGTTTATACTCTTGCAGGCCAGGAGTATCTAATGTTTTACCACCTTAGATTTCGGTGGGATATTTTAGCAGTTTAACCACATACAATACCGTTGGTGGCTTTTGACTCTTGTTTGTTTGGCTGTACACAGTTTATACTCTTGCGGGCCAGGAGTATCCAATGTTTTACCACCTTAGATTTCGGTGGGATATTTTAGCAGTTTAACCACATACAATACCGTTGGTGGCTTTTTTTTTTTTTTTTTTTTTGCCCTAACTTTTGCCTAGGCCGCCTTTTCGGGTTTTCAACCTAGCAAGCTTTTTTAAGGGTAATATCTCTTCAAGAACCTTGCATTGGTTGGGGGAATGATTCTGTCACCATCCATCGTTATCAACAAATAGGCCCCATTAGAATAAACCTTCTCAATCACATAAGGTCCCTTCCTATTTGGGCTCAAGCTTTCCTTTGGTTCTTCGTGAGACTACTATGGGTGTTCTAACCATTAGTACCAAGTCTCCCTTTTTAAAGGAACGAAGCCTCACTCTTTTATTGAATGCATTTGCCATCCTTTGTTGGTAGATTTCCAAGTTCTGTTGAGCATACAACCTTCTTTCATCCAGGGTCTCCAGCTCAGCCAACCTCACTCTTGCACTTTCATCTTCTGTTAAGGACTCTTGTATTGCCACTCGTAATGATGGTATTTGAACCTCAAGTGGTAACACTGCTTCTCCTTCAAAAACCAACGAATAAGGGGTTGCTTGAGTAGGAGTTCTGTGCGAAAGTCCGATAAGCTTACAAAGCTTCTTGTAACTTTTCGTGCCAAGCTTTTTTGTTCTTATCCACCATCTTCTTAAGAATTTTGCACAATGTCTTATTGAAAGCTTCTGCCAAACCATTGGCAGGTGCATGATATCTTGACGAATGGTTGTTTTTGATTTGTACTTGGCAAATAACTTGTTCAAAGCATTACTCCTGAATGGTTGTCCATTATCCATGATGATACTTTCTGGAATTCCGAACCTGTAAATGATATGGGTTCGGATGAACTCAGTGACAACTGTGCTTTTTATATCCTTTAAAGCCACGACCTTTGCCCATTTTGAGAAATAGTCAGTTGCAGCTAGGATGTATCGATATCCTGCTGAAGATGGAGGTACAAAAGGTCCAATAATGTCCATACCCCATGCTGCAAATGGCCAAGAACAAGTTGTTAAATGTAAAGGCTTTGGGGGTTGGTGGAGAAAGTTCCCATGGAATTGGCAGACTTGGCATCTTCGAGCATAATCTATGCAATCTGCGATCATAGTCGGCCAATAGTATCCCAACCGTTTTAGCTGCATATGTAATTTAGGACCACTTTGGTGTGCCCCACATACACCTGCATATATTTCTGCCATTACCTCTTGAATACGCTCCTTGGCTATACACCGCATATACATTCCATCCAAAGACCTTTTGTATAACCCATCCTTCCACGAGACGAATTTGGTAGCCCTGCGTCTCACTTCAATTCTTTTTTACTTTATCTTCAGGTAGCCTACCATGTTGGAGGTAAGCTAATGAATGGTTCCCGCCAATCCTTCTCGTTTTCTCCTTTCGTGGTGACGACCAAGATTGGAACCAAGTCAGAAACTTCTTTTAAAGGTTGTAACACCCTTCTTTCACCTACCGTGATAGTAATTGTTTTGCTATCTGGTAGGGTGAGTGATGCAGCCAAACTTGCAAGTGAATCAGCTAAAGTATTTGTTCTTCTTTTCACGTGGAAAATATGTGTTTTCCTGAATTGCGAAAGCAATTGATCAGCCCTTTCATGATACGGGATGAGACTTGTTTTCTTAACAATGTATTCTCCACGGAGTTGCTTTACCACCAGTTCCGAATCTCCATAAATTGAGAGTTCTTCAATAGGAATTTGTAATGCCAATTCTAATCCAGCAATTACAGCTTCATATTGTGCCTCATTATTGGAGCATCCTTCACTTAAGGCGAAAGAATGGGTGATTATGGCATTGTCTGGAGTCACAAACACAATTCCAATTCCAGCTTTATTGTTTTTAGGATTGTCTTGCTTCTTGTCATCTGGACTCCTTGAAGCTCCATCAAAATACATCTCCCATCCTTTCTGAATTTCTACTTGCATGACTTCTTCATCTGGTAAATCAGTTACTAGAGGTGAGTCATCAGGTATAAGATGTGCTGCCAAAAAATCTGCTAGAGCTTGCCCCTTTACAGCTCTTTGGGGAACATATTCAATTGCGAATTATTGGAGAATTACAGCCCACTTTGCAATCTTCCCTGAAAGTATGGGCCGTGAAAGTATATATTTCAAGGGGTCTGCTCTTGATATTAACTTGACTTCGTGTTCCAAGACATAGTGCTTTAGTTTTTGCAAGGCGAACACCAAGGCAAGACATGTCTTTTCGATAGGAGAGTAATTGACTTCTGCCCCAACCAAAGTACGACTCAAGTAATACAAGGCATTTTCTTTCCCATGCCCATTATATTGTGCCAACAGTGCCCCTAACGAACCATCCAAGGCTGTTATGTACAACAAAAGTGGTTTCCCTTTTATTGGGCTCATGAGTACTGGAGGCTTCAAAAGATACTCCTTAATACTATTAAAAGTATTTTTGGCACTGCTGATCCCATTCAAACGGAACACCCTTTTTCATCAATCTTGAGAATGGCAAACATCGACCAGCCAAGTTAGAAATAAATCTTCTGATATAGGTCAATCTCCCTTGTAGCCCCTTCAATTCCCTCAAATTTCGTGGAGGAGGCATTTCAACAATGGCTTTAATCTTGGTAGGGTCAATTTCAATCCCTTTGTTTCGAACCACAAACCCTAGAAATTTTCTTGATGAAACTCCAAATGCACATTTTAGTGGGTTCATCTTGAGTTTGTACCTCCTTAAACGTTCGAAGATTTTTCTCAAATCTTTCACATGGCTTTCCTTTTCCTTTGTCTTGACGACAAGATCATCAACATAGCATTCGATGGTGTCATGGAGCATATCACCAAAAATTACAGTCATCGCCCTTTGATATGTGGCCCCAGCATTTTTCAGGCCAAAAGGCATTACCTTATAGCAAAAGACTCCTTTTGGAGTCCTGAATGCAGTCATTTTCTTCATCTTCAGGTGCCATTCAGATTTGATTGTATCCTGAGTATCCATCCATGAAAGACAAGGTTTCATACCCAGTAGTTGCATCTACAAGAAGCTCAGTGATGGGCAAGGGAAAGTCATCTTTAGGACAAGCCTCATTGAGATCACGGAAATCAATGCAGACCCTTATTTGACCGTTCTTTTTCTTGACCGGCACTATGTTTGCTAGCCAGGTTGGATATTGGACTTCCCTAATGAATCCTGCATTGATAAGCTTGTCGACTTCGGCTTTAATTTGGGCTGTAAGCTCTGGTCGAGTTCGCCTTTGAGGCTGTTTAACTGGCCGTTTCTCAGGGTGAATTGCAAGCTTATGGACTGCAATCTCTGGATTAAGACCAGGCATCTCACTGTAGTTCCATGCAAATATGTCACGATACTCTCTTAAGAAGGAAATATATTGCCGAGCTTCTTCTTCCTTTAAATTTGCATTAATGAAGGTTGGTTTGTTTTCTCCTTCATCACCCAGATTTATTTCACGAAGGTCATCCACGGTGGCTTGCCTCTTGCTTCAAATTCTGTTGGTGCAGGTTGAGCTTCATCTTGGTCAACATCTTCCAACACATCTTGAGTGATAGTCATGTTTACTGGAAATTTTTCCTCACCCCCCGATAGCCTAACCCTTCTGTCCTAGCGGTGATAATACCGCCTTGCTGGATAGCCTGCCTCTGCGAAGGTGTTAATGCAAAATCAAAGGGTGTCATTGTTTCTGGTATTTTTTCAGGATCTAAACCAACTTTCACCAACATCTGTGTAATTTCTGCACTGAAAGTAGGCTTCTCAAAACTCGAGATGTTTTCTTCTAGCACTTGTTCAACTTTCACTTTCTGTTCAACATCTCTGAGTGAGTGGAATATGATGGGTTTTGACCCTTTTCCTTTAGAAGGGACCACAATACTTATTATATTTCTCCACATAGGTGCATTCTGTCCTCCTTAATGGCAACGTGAACTCACCCTTGAGATCCAAAATTGGAGTTATTGGGGCTAGAGCCTTTGCCCCCAGTTTCCTTTCGGACTTTGGCACATATCGAAAAGTTTTTTTTGTTGAAACTGGAGTAGACTCTAGAGCGTCTTTGACATTCGGAGTATCTTCAGACTTTTTCACATCTTTTCCCTTTCTTTGTGAAGTCTTTGTATAGAAAGCAAGCATCAGCATAATAGGCCTCTACTTCTCCAAATGGATCATTGTCAGCCACAATTGTCCCTTCTTTTTTGGGTGAAGGCAACGGGTACTTGATACATTGGTGATAAGTTGATGGCACTGCATGATGATTATACATCCATGGTCTCCCAAGCAAAGCATTGTAAGAGGTGTCTACATCAATGACCAAGAACTCAGTGCTTTCTTCAATATCCCCAAACTTGGTTCGCAATTCAATCTTTCCCATTGGGTGTTGTTCATTCTGATTAAATCCTTGAATGACTAGACGACTTGGGCGCAGTTGTGAAATTCGAATCTCTAATAGGTTTAAGGCCCTTCGAGGCAGGAGGTTTACCGCAGATCCTCCATCAACCAAAATTCGAGAAATCTTCACATCATGGATAAGCCCAGTTATAAACAAAAGGCCGATTATGGTCTGTCATTTCAGCACACATGTCTCTGTCACCAAAGGTTACCATGGCCATGCATGTAGTTGCCTTCTCTTGATTTCTACCATCGATTTCTTTGTGGAAATCCTCTGGCTTGGACAGGGCATATATTAAAGACTTTCGAAGCTCTTGAGACATTTTCAGTGCATTATATACACTCAACAATGCTGGAATTTTCTTTAGATGAGCTACTACATCGTATTTCACTTGCTCTTCCTCCAGCAAAACCTGTGGAACTTCTGACGTTTAAGGGTTTTGAGGATTTCGTAATTTCCTCCGGTAGGTCAAATAAGTCTGGCATACTTCAGCAACCGCATTTTCATTGACCTCAACTTCTTTTATTCCCTCACTTATTTGGACCATGTTAACTGGTCCAGCTGCAGGGTGGTCATCATCATCAGTCACTTCTCCATCTTGGATTTTTCAATAAAGACAGGATTTTCAACTTGTTTTTGGGGTTCATCTTTTGAGAGAGCCCTTTCAATAGCTCCTATAACATTTGTTGCCACTGTTCTTAGTTCCAGTTTCTTTAAGGCCTTATTTCTTCTTCGCCTTTGTCTTTTCGAAACTTGACTGGATGACATATCAAAGTCGAGCCCCTAGGGGCATAGAAGGAACCGTTTTGCGTTTTTGCAAATTCCTCATGAATTTTCAAAACAGTCCCCTACATTTTTAGAGCAGACCAATTGATGTTGATTCAAATCCTGTTGGGCCAAGAGGTGTTCCTTATTCGAACCTTGTCAGGTCAACGGGTGCCCCTTATTCTGTCGGGCCAACGGTGTGTTCCTTATTTGAACCCCATCGAGCCAACGGGTGTTCCTTATTTGAACCCCTGTCGAGCCAACGAGTGTTCTTTTGGCTCCTGAGAGTTGACTGAGATTTGGTTGACCGATTTTGTGCTTTGAACAGAACTATCGATTCGTAGGCCGCAACTGCTTTTTCAACAACGGGGGCCTTTTTTCCATCAACAGGAGTTTGGGTCATTACCCTCCTCCCAATGGTCCTAATGATGGCCATGTTTTCAGTAGAGGCTTTCTTCTGGGCAAACTCTACCATTTTAATGGAGTCTTCTACCCTTTTGAGTAGTTGGGCCACAACATTTTTTTTGTTGCCCCTGTTGAAGCTGCAACAAAAGTCGTAGTTGCAAACTGATTAGCCTCCTTTGCCTGAATTAGAAAACTCTTCGTTCGGACTGTGGCCCTCACAGTTGCGTACTGCTTCGACGCTTTCACATAATCTTCAGTAATCTTTCTCAAACTTTTAGTTTTCTAGAGAAGTGTGACTTTCTTTGTCACACCAGTTACCTTCGGGACAGTCAAGAGCTTTCGCTCCATAGCCCCTTGGGTGATAGGGGAAAGAAGTGCATCTTTCCAGGATTTCGCTTGTTCTACCTTAGGGACAGCCAAGAGCATTCGCTCTGGAGCCCCTTGGGTGATGGTGCTGCTGTCTCTACCCTTGGTGATTTCAGAACCACTGGAGTGTAGGTTTGTCTCTTGACAGTTGCTTCAGCATTCTTATAACAAACGAATACGTCAGTAAGTTTCAACTATATATATATATATATTTTTGTTCTTCAAAAGATGGGAGGAAAAATAAGTCCCATTGGGCGTGCCAAAATTTGTAGACACAAATTTTAAAACATGAAGTGTGTTCATAGCTCCTATAACATTGAACTTTGTGTATCTTTGGGTTTAGGATTTGAGCCTCTTTTCTACCCATTATATAACAAATTTTGTGTCTAAAAAAGTCTTTTATATTTTTATAGCCAAATCTGCTCATGGTAAAAAAAAAAAAAAAAGTCCGTTTTTCTATAAAAAAAAAAAAAAAAGGTCCGCTATTGGCACATAAATTTCATTAAAAAAAAGGGGGGGTTATCAAGTCTCACTGTGTGATGTGTTCTACCAGGGACTTTGTTTGGTCTAATTAGATTAGATTTAAAAAAAAAAAAAAAAGAAGGTCTGTTTTTTCTAGCAAAATCTGTTGTTTTAGGCTCATAGTTAGCGCGAAAAAAAAAAAAGAAAAAAAAAAAGCCAAACAGTTTGCTTTTGAAAAAGCATGAAGAAGAAAACAAAATGCCAAAGTAAAAGTTGATTGCTCTACCCGTTAGCCACTTCTAATTTATTGAAACCTTGGCAGTGCTTTGCTTCAATAAAAAAAAGGGGGTTTTGTTTGGCACATAAAAAAAAAAAAAAAAAAAAACCGGCGTTGGTTTGTTCTTCAAAAAATTATGTGTTCATATTTGGGTTCAAAAAAAAAAAAAAAAAAAAAAAAGTCTGTAAACAAATACATGCTGTTACAAAAGAGAAGCATACCTGATTAAAATAAAAAAAAGGGACTGCTGAAAATTGTTGAAAAAAAAATTCTGCTGGAAGAATAAAGTTGTAGGAGGAAAAATATCTATTGTCTACATGCATGGATAGGTATTATATAAGCAAATATTTTTGCTTAAGAAGGGAGGTAGTGGTCTCCTAAAATACTTCAAAGAAGCAAGAGTTTAGGTATGATTTGAAATACTAAGTAAGAGTTTGTGTAGGATTAGAAATCCTACCAATACCAATCCATCCTATTCCATTTAGACAAACTCCTAAATATATATATATATATCTGCTATAAACAAAATCCTAAAAATAATAAGTGGCAAGTTGGAGGCCCACAAAAGAAAAAGGCCAATTAAAAAAAATGGTGGCCTAGAAAAGGAAAAAAATCCATGATGGTTTAGAAAAATCCATGATGGCCTAGAAAAAAATCTGCTGTAAAAAATGTTGGCAAGTTGGAGGCCCACAAAAGAAAAAGGTCCACTTAAAAGATGGTGGCCTAGAAAAGGAAAGATCCATGATGGTCTAGAAAAATCCATGATGGCCTAAAAAAAAAAAATCTACTGTAAAAAAAAATGGTATCAAGTTAGAGGCCCACAAAAGGAAAAGCCCATTTAAATTCCTGGGTCTTACCCATGACCCTAAAATATATAAATAAATAAATAATAAAAAGGGATCAAGTCCACAAAAAGGGTCCATGGACTATAAAGAGCAATTGACCCATAAAAAAAAATTTAAATTAAGTCCATTAAAATAAAAAGAACCCATGCAACAAAAGTAAAAGGGCCCATGAAAAGAAAAAAAAAAGCCCATGGACTACAAGGAGCAGTCAACCAAAAAAAAAAAAAAAGAAGAAGAAGAAGCAAAGAAATAATCCAATCAAAGACCTAAAGATCATCCAGATAAAAGTGCCAAATTATCGTGACTCGCACAATTAAGAAAATTCACTTGTGCAAGTCACGAGGGGCATTTGTTGGCACATAAATTTTAACTAAATTTATGATATGTATAGAACCTATAATAAGATGGCTGTAGGTAGATGGCTGTAGGTAATCACTTCCTAAAAGATCAATATGATCTGTTGAAGTACATAAGTAAAACGACGTTGTATCTCAACAACGTTATTCAAGATGTTCAAATGACACGTGGAGCCTACGAAAGATGACACCTGTAGAGCCTATAGCAAGGACACCACACAGGATGAAATCCCAAAGATCAATCTGGTTAATCAAATATACGATTAACCAGATAGCGTTATTATTCAAAATTCAAATGGCTAATCAAATATACGATTAACCAGATAGCACTATTATTTAAAATTCAAATGACGCTATCATTCAATTTGAAATTCAAATTGAAGATGAGGCATTCCTATCACCTGATGGCCCTCCATAAATATGAGGACCATCACACAATACGGGGATCAGAAAATCAGAAGTGAAAAGATCAGAGAGAGAGAAAGAAATTGAGAGCTAAAGAAATCGTTACAAAAAAGAAGAAGAGAAGCCTAGAGAACTCAAGAGCCTACGCTAATGGCGATGAATAGGTAAAGGGTTCCAAACCCAAGAATTGTATTTTTGTATTCGAGGGTTCAAAACCCATAATAATCTCAATAAAATATTTATTTTTTCTTAAATTGTCTTTTGTTGTTTATTTTGTTCTTCATTAATCGGAGGTTTCATTTGTATAAAATGTGTAATTAACAATCTGAAATACAGATCATAAATAAGAACCTGCTATTCAAATAATCAACACTGTTTAGTCCAAAAACTAAACAGTGGACATTTGTAACATAAATTTTGAAATGTGTTGAAACACTTCATGTTTTAAAATTTGTGTCTACAATGGATAATCCAGAGAGTTGTCTAGTATGTGAAAAAGGCAAGGAAACAAACGTCAAATAAAAGATTCGATCATAGAGTTTGATTTAACTACGATGTTAACAACTGCTTGATGAATTGAATCTTAAATTGTAATGAACACGTAGCAGTAGGAAAACAATGGGATAGGGAGTTAGGACAAAAACAAAAATAGGGACATATGACTCCAACCCTAAATTTATAGCTGAAATGGATAAATTATTGAAATTGCAATCATTTCAAAATTTAATTATTTAAAAAAAAAATTCGAAGGTTTTGCTTATTATAATCTAGTAGTTTCTTCTTCTTTTTCACATACGACCTAACATATGTTTGGTTTGTTCTGTTTTTTATTTATTTTATTTTATTTTATTTTATTTATAAATAATTTATTTTTTTATTTTCCATTTTTTAGTGCTTTTTTTTAAAATATTTTACGTAATAATTTTTTTTAAATTTTTTTTGTAAATACATCAACCAAGATACACTTAAAAAATATAAATATTTGTGAAAAAAGTATTTTTAAAAAACCACTAAAAATCAGTAATTTTTTGTATTTTATTGTATTCAATGAATTTTTTTAAAAATTGTATACAAATTTTATAACTTTTAAATATATCAAGATTAAATGAATCTAATTTTTTTTAAATATTTAAACAAATCACTAAAAATACAAAAAATACGAATTCAAAACTCATCAAATTGTTTTTAAAAAAAATATCCAAACCAAATAAAGTACATAACTAAATCACGGAAAAGTATCTCCAACTCTTCAATAATTTTGTCAAATATTTATCAAATCAATAAATAGTCATTTTTTTTTATCAAATTTAAATTTGATAAAAAATTTAAAAGATGAAACATTGGAGATAATTTATTTATTTTCCCAACAAATTTGATGCAACCATAAATTTGCCATACGAAGAAATGTTTTAATAATATTTTGATGAAAATTTGACAAAAGACTTAGAATAATTCATATCAAATCAAAAAAAAATTTGGGTCAAATTTATAATCAAACTAAATAATAAAATTTATGAAGAATTGGAGCTACTCTTAAATATATATATATATATACATGCGTGTGTGTGTGAAATAATATGAGTGAACTCGTATATTTTATCATAAATTCCATCATGTAATGTGTAAGACCATTATTATCTTACGTGATTGGTTCGATGTAATAGTATTTTTGGTATGATAAATGATGTTTTATTATTCATATCTTTTAGGCCATGTAAATGTAAATATCTAGGAATAATTACAAAAAATCGTTTTTGAGTTTTATAATAAAATAAACAATGAATTTTTAATTTTAACAATTTAAATTATATTATTTTGATTTATTTTAAATTTAAATATTTGACTATTTTTATTAAATAAAATTGTCAGAAAAATAATATTTTAAAATGTATAAAATATATTTTCTTTATTAAATTTAATGATTAAAAGACTAATTTTTTTTTATCAATTTTATTTAACGAAAATAAATAAATAAATTAGATTAAAAAATAAAATATAGATTTTAAATTAATAAAATTTAAAAATTATAATTTATTTTGTTACAAAAGTGAAATTTTAGATTTTTTTTAAATTTTTTTTCCAAATATGTATATAGTAATTGGGCGAACACCCGGCAGTCGGTGTTCCTCTGGTTTGCCCCAAAAATTTACATTCGATTCGACTTTGCGAGTGGACGCTGAGACTAAATATTCTTCTTCAGCATCCAAGAAGCCCTTTGCATCTGCTATAGAGCTGGTTCAAGATTTGTTGTTTTTGTTACTTTTTTTTGTTTGGAGACAGAGAAAAGGAAAATGATTTGTCCTCCTAAAAAAGTCCCTCCTAATTCCCCTAATGCCCAAAACGACGTCGTTTTGGACAAATTTTTTTTTTTTTTTGCCTTGGTTTGAAATTTAGGGGGATTAGGGGGCCAAAAATTAAGACTCCCTAGCATGGTTCTTTTTTTAACTACTACTAAAAATATCTAACTGAATTGGCAGGTCATTAAGCTCATGACCGCCTCTGATTGTCACATTTGAATGGACAATTAGGAAGGGTTTGAAAATATGTTATTTTAATAGTTTTTAAATTTTTTTATTAAAAGATGTAAAAGAAAATAAAAAGATATATGATTTTTTTTTAAAAAAAAGAAGAAGAAAAGAGTATGGTAGTGTATAGAGCTTGCCAAACAGTCCCTTAACCATTCCTTCCCAAAGTCTTTCATGTTTCACATGTCTTTTTTTTTTTTATAATCAAAAGTAATTATAATAATATATTAGACCTTTATTTGGTGAAAATAATAGTTTAATTTATTTTGTTTCATAAACTCCTTAAGGAGAAAAACACATAACTGAGTAAGGACAAAATACAATATATATATATATTTGGACAATATCACCAGAATA
The DNA here is from genome assembly GCA_036172215.1 of Camellia granthamiana. Classification (NCBI taxonomy): domain Eukaryota; kingdom Viridiplantae; phylum Streptophyta; class Magnoliopsida; order Ericales; family Theaceae; genus Camellia; species Camellia granthamiana. The sequence continues at coordinate 159,990,020 of CM069906.1, forward strand.
ACATGTTACTGTGAACCAGAGTAACATGTTATTGTCAAACAGAGTAACTATCAAATAGAATAACATTGTAATGTGAGACAGAGTAATATGTTACTGTTAAACAAAGTACTATTTATATCAATTTCGACGGTAATAATTTTTTTTTAAGAATTTCATAGTCAATATAAATCTTATTTGATAGATCTTGATGAAAGAATTCTAAAAATACTAATTTTATTAATAATCGACATCTAGATTAAAAGTTATATTATTTTAAAATTTAATATTTTGATAATAATATATATTGGACTTTTTAAATTTTTTTTTCATATTTATCCTTAATATATTAAAATTTTATTATGACAAAATTCTGATCAAATCTCTCATTATTTAATTTCACACTCATATTTGAACTGTGTACACCTTGTAAGTTTTGAGTTCGACATGTAGTGAAATGTGGCACATAATAACATGATATATATCATGTCTTTTTCCATATACTTAGAAATCGTTTGACAATTCAATAGTTAAACTTAAAAATTAAAAAATCAATTATTTATATTAAAAAATTAAATATTTTATTTTCTCTTTATTTTTTTTATATTTTTTCATAAAAAATTTAAAAATTATTCTAATCATACTAATTTTTTTACTTTATATTTTAATTAAAAAAATTAAAAATTACTAAAATAATATATTTTCAAACGAGAGCTCTGATATAATTCCCTATTAAACCATTAGGGACCTTTCCTTTGCTGCACAATTTGCACATTTGCTTCATTATTAGGGACCTTTTTTTTTTTTGGTAAATATAAGGTTGTTATAAAATAAAACTGAGTCAGTACAAGATAGTTCTGGGATATAGGATTCCCATAGCATCATACATAACCATCCGAGATATAAAGGGAGATGGAGGGTAAGAGAAAACATGAAAATTCTCATCCATCATAAGCAGTCCATAATTTGCTAGCGCATCCGCACTTTGATTTGCTTCCTTGAATATGTGTTTAACAGTTGGCGATCCAAGGCTGTCCAGGAGGAACCTGCAGTCATGAACAACATTGCTGAGGTGGTGTTGGTCATTGCAGTTATTTAATACCATGTGCACAAGAGTGAGAGCATCGGATTCGACTTCAATTGGTGTGAGACCCATGTCAAGAGCCAATTTGAGCCCATCTCTAAGGGCCCATAATTCAACAATTAGACTATTGGTTTTGCCCAGAAATCTGCAGAAGCTCGAAACCCAATTGCCATGATTGTCACGAATGATACCACCCGTGGCTGCCTGATTTTCATTTGCCGCGCCATCGGTGTTAAGTTTGAAGCAATGGATGTGAGGTGGTTTCCAACTACAAGCAATGGTTTTAGTGGCTCGGGGTTTACTGGTATATGAAAGGTGATACCATTCGGTGGCCAAAGCAATGGTCCAAGTAGGTTTGAGTGGGTTAGGGGGAGTGGGGTTGAAGCAGACAGAGTTTCGGTTTTTCCAAATGGTCCAACAAGCAAGGGGAAAGACAATGGCCCAGGGAATGGATGATGAGTGAGGCTCAGTGGAGAGGCAGTTGATTTTGAGTCCCAAAATCTTTTCGCAGAAATGCAGTCCCTCAATGCATGAAAGTTTGTTTCAGGAGATGACCCGCAGAGTTGGCAAGAACTATCCGAGGTGATGTTTCTGATATGTAAGAGTTCTTTGGTGTGAAGACGCTGTTGGAGTGCTAGCCAAATGAAATGGATCACTCTTGGTCTGGTAGGGAGTTTCCAAACCCAATCCCAACTGGGTAAGGGAGGGATGGTGGAAAAGTTCTTTGAAAGTAAGTACGCAGACTTGTTGGTGAAAAGGCCATCGGGGGAGTGATTCCAAGAAGTTGTATCAGGTGCAAGTCCAAACCAACATGGGGTGATTGTTTGAATTTGGTAAAGGATGTTTGATGGAATCAATATGGACAGTTTATTAAAGTTCCAGTGATTGGAACTCCAGCAATCGCGAACTGTAAGGTGAGTTTCCTCACGGGTAAGGGGGCCTTCCACTAGGTGATGCAAAGGGCCAAGGCTGGTCTAATTACCAAACCAGAAGCTAGTGTTCGCACCAGTTCTAATGAGGATTTTGGTTCCTTTGTCAAAGAGGTCTTGACCTTTTAGGATACTTCTCCAAATGGGAGAGGCGTGCCTCTTAGGATTGGGATTGTTTGGGTACTTGGCTTTGAGAACTCTAGTCCACCGTGACTGATTATCATTAGCTAGACGCCAATTCAAATTGGCCATGCACACTTGATTGACCAGGAGGGTTTGTCTGATTCCTAGACCACCAAGAGTTTTGGGTTTGGAAACATTCTCCCAATTCACAGCGTGGAGTTTCCTTTTTTCCAGCGTGGATCCCCAAAGGAAGTCCCTATTAAGTTTGTCGATGGTTTGGATGGTTTTCTTCAGGAGGAAGTTGGTTTGCATAATGTAGGAGGGAATGACAACATTGATAGATTTTATGAGGGTAGTTCTGCCTGCTGGAGAAAGGAGTTTGGCTCTCCAACCAGTGAGTTTATTCTGGATCTTCTCAATGATGAAGTTGAAGGAGTTGGCATTTGGTCTGTCATGATGGATGGGGCATCCCAGGTACTTGCTAAGGTGCAAGGTAGGGAGGATTTGGAGTTGGTTGGCAAGCATAGAGCGAGTTTGGTCATCCACATTGTTTGAGAAAAAGACTTTGGATTTGGTGGAGTTAATTTTTAGTCCTGACACCTCACAGAAATTTTTTAAGGTTTTGGCTATGGTTTGACAGGTTGAAACGTTTGCGACGCCAAAGAGAATAAGGTCATCCGCGAAGAAAAGGTGTGATAGGGATGGGCCACCTCTGGACACTTGTATGGGTCTCCAAGTGTTGAGGTTGCAAGCGTGTGTGATAGAGAGGGAAAGGTATTCCAAGTAGAGGATAAAAATGTAGGGTGAAAGAGGGTCACCTTGGCGAATACCTCGGGAGGGTTGAAAGGTTTCAGTTGTGCCACCATTAAACAGGATTGCAAATGAAGAGGATGAGGTACAAGAAAGGATGAGATCAATCCAAAGTTTGGGAAAATTGAAGAAGTGGAGGACTTGTCTGATGAAGTCCCATTCAAGCCTATCGTAAGCTTTTTCTAGATCAATTTTAACAAGCATATGGCCAACTTTACCTTTTTTTTATTTGAAGCTGTGAACGACCTCCTGGACTATGATGACATTATCACTACCCTTTCTGCCAAGGATGAAACTAGATTGAAAAGGGCTGATTAGGTCATTTAGAAAGGGTCTGATGCGGGCCACTAACATCTTGGTTATGAGCTTGAAGATGGTGTTGCAAAGGCTGATGGGACGAAACTATGAGACTGATTCAGGGTTGTTTGTTTTGGGAATAAGGCAAAGGAATGTGTGATCAAGGGTGGGGTAGATATGGGCTGTGGAGAAAGCTTCTACAACCAAGGAAGAGACAGAGTCGCCTATAATATCCCAGCATTTGTGAAAAAAAATGGGGTGCAGTCCATCCGGGCCTGGGGCTTTCCATGGGCCAAAAGACCATAACACCTTTTTGATTTCTTCAGCTGAAAGGATGGCAGTGAGTGAGGGATGTGATGGGGAGTCTAGAGTGGGGAAAGCAAACACAGGGTTAAACAAATGAAGAGTGGTGAATTGACGGGAGGTAGTGAAAAGGTTAGAGAAATATTAGACTAGGATATTTTTAATCTCAGAAACCTCATACATCCAGGTGCCCGATGCATCCTTAAGAGCTGAAATGGAGTTTTTTCGACGGTGATTAATGGTGGTGAGGTGAAAGAATTTAGAGATTCTATCGCCTTCAAGGATTATATTGACTCTGGATTTAAGAGCCCAAAACTCTTCCTCAAGCTTGAGGGTAAGGTTTAGTTCACTGGTGAAGGCTTTTTCAAGCTCGAGAAGGAAGGGGTAGAACTGATTATCAAGGGCTTTCTAGACTCCAAGCAAGCGTCTTTCCAATCTTCTTTTTTTGAGAAAGATATTACCGAAATTTGTTTTATTCCAGATGGTGACTTTAGAGGTAAAAGTGGCCACACTTCGGAGGAAAGATGTGGGGTGTTGGTCCCAACTCTCACGAACGATTGAAAAAATGAAAGGGTCCGAGAACCAGATGGTTTTAAAACGGAAGGGATGGTTGACATTGTTTCTAGATATAGGGTGGGTGTTAAGGAGGATAGGGCAGTGGTCAAAGTGAGTGCGGGGCAAGTGGAGCATGTGCCCCCACAGCACCTTTTAAAGTTGTGAGAAAAATCCAAGAATGTGTTCAAATTGATTGAATCAAATCAAGCCATTCATATTCAATCTGTTTTTTTAACAAGAATTGATTTGTGTAATTTTTAAATTTGATTTTTTTTTTTGATTTTCAGTTGAGTATCAATTTAAAGACCTTATGTACCGAATTAAACTGAAACTGACCATTTCAACATATATTGTATTTATAATATATATAATTTAATAATATAATAATATTAATAAGTATAATAAATTATTAATCTCAATTAATCAATCCTATCATCCCTATAACCTATGTTAGTATACCTTTGTTATATATAATTTTAACTCTAACTTACTATTCTTGAAATCTTATTTATTATTAGTTTTTGTTTGTGTTTTTGTTAATCTAGAAATTGTAAAATATTTATTAAATGGATAGGTAGGATATGTTTGAAATGATTGCTACATGGCTAATTCAATATTTTTATATAAATGAGTGACTATAGTAAAAAAGAACTTAAATTTGAAAGATTTTAAATTGATTAAACTATACAAAATCGAACAGTTTCAATTGATATGGTTTAGTGCGATTTGGATGGAAGAAGCGATATATATCAGTACTCAAAATAATAAAACCGACATTATCGATTTGATAAAAAATTTTACCTAAATATTGACTGTACCGAACTAATTAGATCCTTATCATTAAGTATATGATTTATTCCCACTCTTGAAAAGGGAAATAAAGTTTAACTTTTTTAAAAAAAATAAAAATAGAAACATAACTATATTTTTTTAATCATATTTTGTTATATTAATTTAATAAATTCTACCACTTATATCAGTTGGTAATACAGTAGAAACATATCGCGTGATAAACAATAAATAATCATTCTATTGTTAAAAGTGTGTGTCATATACTACATCAAGTTTAAGTATATAAATTTATTTCGATTGTAACAATTACCACATAAAGTTTGAATTTACGTTGTACAATTTATTTAATAATGCTATAGACTCTTAAAAAATTCTATAACTCTCACTCACTTGTGATTGGTTCAGAAAGAAAAGAAAAAACAAAAAATAATAAAAATACATGATTAGTCCACATTATTTTAGGGGTCATGAAAGTTGATTCATAGAGAGGTCTCTGTCAAACAATAGAGTTTCTGCAGAATTTTTCAATGTGTATTTTTTTCCAAAACAGAGGCAATATATGGATACTATTACATCCAAAATTGGGGCCTAAAAATAGGAGAACAAATCATTTCTATATTTATATACATGATTGCTTAGCTAATTAGATTTCTAGGATCAATTAGAATCAATCTAATATTGTGTACAGCTCATGCACACACTCCCCCTCAAGTTAGTGCATAGATGTCTATCATGCCTAACTTGTCAATTATACCATGAAACACCTTCCCTGAAACGGCCTTTGTGAGCATATCAGCTAACTGACTCTCGGATTGAATAAATGGAAATTGTATGACCTTTTCATCGAGGTTCTCCTTGATGAAATGGTGATCAACTTCAACATGTTTAGTGTGATCATGTTGAACAAGATTTTGTGCAATCTGTTGTTCAAATTGTGAAATTAAATAAATAGATTCACGAATAAATTAAAAAAAAAATACCAAGAACACATGCTGAGAATTACAACTAAATTACAACAAAAAATACACAATACAATAAAATGGTAAAGAAAGTAAATCGAAGCCTGCACGGTAGCAGTTTCCTTAAAATAGATTTCGCCACCTCACGGGTCGAGTGCTTGAGGAATTCCGACGTCTGTCTCCCAGGATACGATGGTCAAAAACCAGCTATGGCAGAAGCACTTTCTGTCTAGCTTAGCGAACAAAACCATGGCAGCACTCTTTCACTGTAGGAACTTTCTAGCAAACTGACTTGTAAAAAGGAAGCAGAAATTTTTGTGTTTGAAACTTGACAGGAGGGTCTCAATTTATACATGTATAGGGGAGAGAGGAGAAGCCTCCAGCCTTTATGGCTGGTCACTAATGCACCATTAACCTCTATAATAAAGGCAGGAGTTACAAACCCCATTAATGCACTATTAAACTCTGCAATAAAGGCAGAAGTTACAAACCTCATTAATTCTTTCATGAAGCTAACTTCATGGGGCAATTTCTCATTTAATTCTCAATGGTTTTTGGCCATTCTATTTGTCGTGTAAAGATCTCATTGCAAAGTATCTAGACCCACTTGGATCCAACACAATAGACTGTTGGGACCCACTTTAATATTTAATTAAAGTCACCAAAAAACCATTTTTTCCAACACAATCTTAATGGCTGCCTTATTATCACAGTGAGGATTCATAGGTTTTGCATAGTCAACCCCTAAGTCCCTCAGTATATTCCTTATCCATATCAATTCACATACACCATGAGCCATACCTTGAAATTCGGCTTTAGCATTTGATCTTGCTATTACCTTTTGCTTCTTGCTTTTCTAAGTGACAAGATTACCTTCTGCAAGAGTAAAGTAACCAGATGTGGACCTTCTGGTTGTCGGATCACCTACCCAATCAGAATCTATGTATCCTTCAATGCTAGAGATACCATTTTTTGAGAACAACAAACCTATGAGCCATACCTTGAAATTCGGCTTCAGCACTTGATCTTGCTATTACTTTTTGCTTCTTGCTTTTCTAAGTGACAAGATTACCTTCCGCAAGAGTAAAGTAACCAGATGTGGACCTTCTGGTTGTCGGATCACCTACCCAATCAGAATCTGTGTATCCTTCAATGCTAGAGATACCATTTTTTGAGAACAACAAACCTTTTCCTGGAGCACTCTTTAAGTATCTTAAGATCTGATAGACCACTTCCATATGTGCTTCACTTGGTGCATGCATGAACTGGCTCACAACGCTCATCGCATATGCTATATCTGGCCTTGTATGTGATAAGTAGATTAATCTTCCAACTAATCGCTGATAACGACCCTTGTCTGTTGGGTTTTGATCGGGGAGAATTTTGAGCTTGTGATTCATTTCTATGGGTGTCTCTGCTAGTTTACAATCAAGCATTGCGGTTTCGATTAGAACATCTAACACATATTTTCGCTGTGAAAGAAAAATTCCGTGTTTCAATCTTGCTACCTCAATTCCCAAAAAATATTTAAGTTGCCCGAGATCCTTCATTTCAAATTTAGTGGCTAAATACTCTTGTAAAGCTTTCATTTCACATGGGTCATCTCCTGTCAAGACCATATCATCAACATACACAATTAAAGCTGTTACTTTTCCTTCTTTGTGTTTTATGAACAAAGTATGATATGAGTTACTTTGCTTATAGCCGAACTCCTTCATTGTAGTTGAGAATCTCCCAAACCATGCTCTAGGTAATTGTTTCAGCTCGTACAATGACTTCTTCAATTTACAGATTTCACCTTTACACGAAGAATTACTTTTAACCCCAGGTGGTAGCTCCATGTAGACCTCTTCTTTCAAATCTCCATTGAGGAAAGCATTTTTTACGTCAAATTGTTGCAGAGGCCAGTCTTGATTTGCTGCTAGAAATATAAGAATGCGAATTGTATTGATCTTGGCTACTGGTGCAAAAGTATCCTAATAGTCTACTCCATACCTTTGCGTATACCCCTTCGCAACTAGCTGAGCTCTATATCTATCAATACTTCCATCTGGTTTGAGTTTCACTGTGAACACCCATCTACATCCAATTATCTTATTCCTTTAGGCAGTGGAACAAGTTCCTAAGTGGCATTCTTTTGTAAAGCCTCAATTTCTTCGTTCATCGCCTTTCTCCATTTTGGATTAGCCAATGTATCCTGCACATTACTGGGAATAGAAACCATGGATAGTTGATTAATAGTAAATGCATACGATTCAGTTAACCTATAAGAGGACACATAGTTGTTAATTGAGGATTTGGTCTTGTCTTTAGGATCAGGTTCATATTGCTTTTTTTGAACTCCCCTATTCAATCTTTGTAGATATCTAGGAGCTATATTTTCTATAGGAACATATGTTTCATTAGACTTTCCAAACACAGGATTTGTAGTTACCTGAGGAGGAACATTCTAGGTTGACTCTTCAGTTAATGGTGTAGACAGAGGCAACTCTAAGGGTATCAGTGATGATTCAATTATGTCAAGTAAAACCAATGCCTTTTTCAGGAGAAATTAATGAGTCACTCTCCGTTTCATGGTTGTGATCACAACCTTGTTGTACATCATTATAACCTTGTTGCTTAAAAAATTCATTCACCTCTTCTGACTCGATAAACTCATCACCTTTGCCATTCTCTTGTTGAACATTCTCTTCACTTGAGCTCTCCCCCTGAAGAGAATTGCTAGAGACTCCCCTGGAGTAATAAGGCTCTAATTCAAGGAAAGAGGCATCGAGAGTCACATGGAGCTTTTGGGTTTGTGGATCATAACACTTATATCCTTTTTGAAAGTTAGAATAACCAACAAAGACACATCATTTTGCACATGGATCAAGTTTGTTTTGCAAGATTTTTGGGATGTGAACATACACGGTACATCAAAAACTCGGGGTTCAAGATTCGGAAGATGGGGAATTGAAAGTAAGGATTGGAGTTTTTGTTGAGGAGTTTGAAAGTCTATTACCCGAGAAGGTGTTCGATTGATGAGGTAGGCAGTAGATTTCACAACCTCACCCCAATAAAATCGAGGCATGTTCATGCCAAAGAGGGAGGCACGCACTACCTCTAAAAGTTGTCTATTCTTTCTTTCTACTAATCTATTTTGTTGCAGAGTATAGGTGCATGAAGTCTGATGACGAATGCCATGGTTGCTTAGAAAATTACTGAGAGAGCCATCTACAAACTCGGTACCATTATCAGTTTGCAAAACATGAATCTGCTTTTGGTACTGAGTGTGTGTCATTTTGTAAAAGTGTTGAAATGCTAGACACACATCATTCTTTTTTTTAAGCAAGGACACCCAAGTCATTCTAGTGCATTCATCAGTAAATGTTACAAAGTAACGAGCTCTAGAAATAGAGGGAACCTTTGCAGGACTCCAAACATCAGAGTGAATAACCTCAAAAGGTTCTGAACTTTTATTCAAACTCGGTAAATAAGAAATACGATGGCTCTTAGCCAGTTCACAAGTGTCACAATGAAAAGCCAAATCATTTACACCGGAAAAAAGTTGTGGTTGCAATTTCTTAAGATAACTAAAAGAAAGATGTCCTAATCTACGGTGCCATAACCATATAGTTGCTTGAGCCTTGTCTTTACTGTTAGCGTGATTTGCTTGACTGATTTTCAATCCCTCAGTCTCTGTCAATTCCAATTAGTAGAGGTTGCCCCCTTTTAACACCATAACCAAGAATCTTCCCAGTTAGAATGTCCTGAAAGACACAAAATAAGGGCCAAAAAGTTACAGTATAAGCAAGAGTTGAAATAATTTGACTAACAGACAAAAGATTGTAGGTAAGAGATGGAACAACAAGGACAGAATCTAATGTGAGGGTATTAGACAAGACAACAGATCCTTCCCCAATAATAGGTGAGGTACTAGCATTGGTGGTGGAAATAACTGATTGAGGAGAAGGGAGAACATATTTTAACTGATTGGAATCCCTCGTCATGTGATCGGATGCACCTGTATCAATAATCCAAGTTCTATTCTTAGAAGTTGCAGAGAATACAGATGCTTTACCAATAATACTTGGATGGGCAATATCTGCCGTAAGCAGTGGCTGATTTTCCTTCATGGATGTCAGCAGAGCTTTCCCAGCAGTATTTTTTCGAGGTTTCTTTGAAAAGTCCCACCACTCCGGATAGCCAAAAATCTTATAGCAGTGCTGTTGCGAATGACTTTTTTCCCCGTAGTGGGTGCATACCAAGTTGTTAGCCTTTCTAGATGATTGGTTATTTCGATTGTTTGATGATCCAGCCGACGGTCCTTGTCGAGTTTTGTTGGCCAGCGTAGCCAAGTTCTCAGAGATTGGACGATAGCTCCCCATTGTCTGTCTCTGTTGATATTCTCTCCAGACATATGCATATGTGTTCTTCAAATCAATTTTTGGGTCTTTTCGCAAGATTTCTCCATGAACCCAATCAAACTTAGAGTCAAGTCCACTTAGAAAAATATGAACTCGAAGCCTAGCCATCGCGGAGTGCAACTGGAGTACCCCTTCGACTGTTCCTTCTTGAGATGTAGTTCTATGATCAATTTCCTGGAAAATAGCAACAAGTTCATTATAGTATGTTGATAGTGGTCGACCATTTTGCTTGGTAGAAAAAGATCTCTGGTTCAACTCAAAAATATAGGTTTCGTCTGATCCATCATAGAACGTTTTGGATACGGCCTCCCATATTTCTTCGGCGGTGGAGAGGCAAATAAAACGCTGCATTAGCGATGGACTCATTGAGTCAATATGCCAACTCTTCACTCTGTGATTTTCAATAATCCATGCTCCAAGATTGGGATCTCCAGATGCTGGTTTGTTTATTTCTCCGGTAAGATATCCAGCTTTGTTGCGAGCGCCAATATGCATTTCCATGAGTTGAAACCATAATGGGTAATTGGTCTCATCGAGTGTGATTCCGGTTGGAAACGCAGAATTGTCTTGGTGTACAATAATCTACTGTGTTGGTGCTGGGATGAGTTCAGTTGATGAGCTTGTAGTGGTAGCCATCAGACTCACAGCGGCTTTATGAGGGTGATGAGCTTCGAGGAAAAAAAACGTCTACGATTGTTTATAGTAGACTTTTTTGGAATCAAGCCTACTTTGATACCATATCAAACAACAGAGTTTCTACAGAATTTTCCAATGTGTATTCTTCTCCAAAACATAGGCAATATATAGATACTATTACATCCTAAAATTGGGTCCTAAAAATAGGAGAACAAATCATTTCTATATTTATATACATGATTGCTTAGCTAACCAGATTTCTAGGATCAATTAGAATCAATCTAATATTGTGTACAGCTCATGCACACAGTCTCTCTCTCTCCGGTTGAGCTCTTTACCCTAGTAGGATTTATTTCAATCTCCAATTTGTTCAGTTTTAACAAATTTTAAATGAATTTTATTATGTAATTATAAATTAAAAATTTTAATTGTTATGTTCTTCGAAAAAATTTAATATAAAATATATATTTATCTTTTAAGCTAAATATAATTTTTATAATTCATTTAATTTTGGGTGAATTACACTAACGGTTCCTGTAGTTTAGATTTGTGTTACTTTGGTCCTTAACCCTTCAATTGTGATATATTTAATCCTAAATTTTAAATTTCGTTCCAAATAAGGACAATTGAAGACACTATTGCTCAATTTCAAGGGCAAAGTTGTCAATTTGATAAAATATAAACTTTTTTTTAATTAGCAGAAAATCAATTAAAGGAAGCCAAAACAACACTTACAGAAACCATCCAACAACAAACTTACACCAAACAAAGTAGAGAAAAATACAAGAAGCATACTAGAAAAAAAAATATGAAAATATTCAAAGGCACATCTTGTCCTCGTGCCCGTCCTGCAACGCAAAGTCGGTCATAAAAGTTCGACAATAGAATATGTTTGAGATAAATTATATGTTTCAACCATAGAATGGGGTAAGCCACAAACAAAGCACCAATGGACCAAAAAATCACAACAAAAAACCAAAAAGAACAAAAAAGAAAATTAGGACCTCAAACCTATGATTTGTGGCAGATCTAGTGGTGGAGAAGTGAAATCGACTTCAGCATGAGTCGGCGGAGGAAGGAGAAGTAGATCTAAGTCCTAGTAAGTTGAGGAGACAGCAGATTCGACAGATTTGGTAGAGAAAGATCGCAGAGACAGCATAGAAGTGGAGACGGTGCTGACAGTAGACGAAGAAGAAAGATTTGGCGGATCTAGTGAGGCCCTAGCTGAGGAAGTCGAAGAAGAGAGGAGAGGATATAAAGAGTAGAGATTCCACCAAGAGAGGAAAAACACTTCATAAGGAGGAAGAAAATGAGAGACTGAGCTTTCAAAGCTTATTGAGCCATATGGGACAAGGAAAAGGGAAGAGAAAGAGAGGTAGAAGGAAGGAGAGATACAGCTGGAGGCTGGAGCCCCCCTCTCCCACCCCGAGCTGTGTCTTTGTGAAAACCCTGGGAGAGGTAGAGAGTGAGGCTTTCGGTTTTAGAGAGAGAGAGAAAGATGAAAAAAATAAATGTCAAAAAATTATTTTTGAAATTTTAAAAATTATTTCCACCTACTAAAGATAAAACTATATAAAAATAATAAATCTTTTACATTTTTATTTTTTTCATCAAATTAATTTTTAATATGTGTTTGGATGACAATCATATAATGAGTGGTTGTTTTTGTTGATATTTTTTGACTGTTATTATGTAATAGATGATTGTATTTGTTGTTAACAGATATGTTTAAAGGTTATCATGTAATGAATGGCTATTAGATTTTTAATGTGTAATCGATATGTTTAATATATGAAATATTTTTAGTTTTGATTTGTTTGATTTAATGGATTGGTTTAATAACAATATCAAAGTTGTCGTTATGTTTGACTTTTGAAAAAATAGAAACCAATTTAACGAAAATAAATATGAAAAAAATTTATTTAAAAATTATTTCTACCCTCTTTGAGATAAAAGTATATAAAAATGATGTATTTTTAATTTTTTTTAACAATTTAATTTTCAGTATTTTAGAAATTGTTTCTGAAAATAGATTCTAAAAAGCAAACCAAATAGAATTTTATAACCAAGAAATTTTCAATATTATTCATTAAAAAAAAAAACCATTACATTTCAAACAACACAAAATAAATTGTATTACGACTTTGCCCTTAAAATGGATTATTTGCAAAGAAAACATTTTTGATTGTTTTTGTTTGGAACAAAATTCAAAATTCAGGATCAAATGCATCACAATTGAAAAATTAAGAATCAAAGTGACAAAATCTTCAAACTACAGAAACTATTAGTGTAATTCGCCCTTCAATTTTTTGGCACTAAAATGTTACTGATCCACGTAATGTGCATATCTATTTATTAATACTTAAAATAAAACATTAATAATAACATAATTAAAACAAGACTTTAGTACAATTTAAATGAAATTATTTATTCACGTAATTTCAACTATTTTTTTCTTTCAAAATTTAAAATTGTTACTTTAATTTTTAAGATAAAACTTTATGGGGGACTTACGTGTAGATATGTGAACTTATTGTCCAATATGTCATGTGAGAATTAATGTTATTTTTCATCAAACACTACTGAAAACGTCATTAATTGTTAATTTTCAACGACAATTTAAAATTTTTATCACAAAAATGTCACTAATTATAAGTTTTAGCCAAAGTTTAAAATATCGTCACAAGAAAAGTCATCAATTTTTAACTTTCAGCGACAGTTTGAAAAATTTGTCATAAAAAAATGTCAAGTTTTAGTGACAATTATAAAACCATGAAAAAAAAGTCACTAATTGTTGATTTTTAGCGACATACAAAAAATCGTCATAAAAATTTATTTTTAACAACAATTTTTACTTTGACTTATTTTTAATAGGAATTTATGGGAATTAAATTCACCTATTATGACATATTGATAATTTATCTATATTTTAATTAGGGTTGGGTTTCCCTCCAGTCTGTGATCGGACTGGAGGGTACTGTTGGGCCTTTGGGGGCCCACCACGGATCTCGTTTCGATAATCCAAACCGTTCAATGTATAGGACTTATCGAGTACTATATATTTATAAAAAATCATGTTGATCGAATATCGATAGCTATCTCATTGGATTAGATTTCTGTCAACCGTTCATTTTTTTACCGTCCATTTTTTATACAAAGCTAATTTGATCACGTAACTATCGATATCCAATCAACGTGATTTTTTACAGGCATATAATACTTGACGAGTTCTACACATTGACGGTTCAGATTATCAAAATGAGACTCGTAATAGGCTCTCACGAGTTTAATATTACCTTCTAATCTGATCACGGACTGGAGGGAAGCCAGCCCCTTCTAATTATATTTGTTTAAATCATTGGCATACTGATTTAACTTAATTCTCAAACTAACTTAAAGCGTGAATAATAATTATTAATCACATTTCTTATAGTTTTTGTTATTATCATATTTTTACTTAATGCAAAACACTATTTGAAATATCTTTTTTTTTTTTTTTTTTCCCTCAAAGTGCAAAATGTGATTACTAATATGTTTTTATATGTTTTTTAAGAGGGACCTGGAGCCCCTCCAAATCTGGGCCCTGGGACTTACCGTTGGTCTATTTTAATAATTTAAATCATTCAATAATTATAGCTTATTTAGTTTATTGTATTTATCTTTAAAAAATAAATGACAGATGTGTTTTTAAAAATAGATTATCTATTTTTTAGTGACAAACGTGATAAATTGAATAGATTATAAATATTGGATTGACCTAATTCTTTTTTTGTTTGTTTATGATATATACGATGACCTGACAAAATGAACGATTCATATTATTAAAACAGATTCATGATGAATCCCACATGTCCAAACAATATCCTCCATTTCCAAACAAGAGGAGATCTAACTTATCTTAAGAAAACCACCACATTTCAATTTCAACTAGTTTGAAAATAAATTAATTCGTAAATTCACTTAAACAAAAAGGATAAATTACAATAAACTCTCTTAAAACTCAACATTTAACCCTTTTAAAATATTGTCTTATTACACTTTAGAATTATATAAAAAATTTACAGAAAATCAAATTATGTGTAAAGTATATGGCACATTTATTGAATTTTTAGGACTATAATATCTGTTATTGATTGTTTTAGGATAATAATACTCTTATATGATAATTTTATTTATACTTTGTCTCTTATCATAGTGTCAAAGTGAAAACGAGATCACTAAATAAGGGTATTATTATCCTAAAAATTTAATAAATATGTCATGTGTTTTACATATGATCTAATTTTCTGTAAATTCTTAACATAATCTTAACAAAAATGATTAACCATGATAAAATAATACTTTAAGGCCATATTTGATTCACAAGACTAATAGTGAGGTATTAATAATCCTATCAAATTAGTGTGGTATTCACTATCCCACCTCTACCCCATTACTAATAATCCTACAAATTTGTTGGATTAATTATTCATTGGATTAATAATCCTAAACCAAAATGTCAAAATAAACATAGGATAATTGGGCCCACGGATTAATAATCTCAATCCCATATTTTAATCCTTGAGTTTTGAAATTCAGTGCCGAAATATAAATGGATCTTGAGAAGGTTTACTGTAATTTAGCCCAAAAAAAAAGTAATGAGGAGGGAAAAGAAAAGAGCAATCCAAAAGAGAGTAGTGTTTTGTTTAATGGGGGAAGGAATGAAGCAGACTTTAGTGTGTTTCCGTGAAAGGAGTATCCATGTTTTGGAGGTTAAATATAGTTGAGAAATGGCGGATGTAAGAAAATGAAGTGGGGGATTACTTGCAGTGTTTCTCTTTGATTAATTTATTTTATTTTTATTTTTTTTCTATTATTTTTGGCGACAAGAAAGACAAAATGGGTGTTGTTTGTGTGAAATAGGAAATTAAGGAGATTAGTTGAATGATGGATGGTGTTTGGCTTACCAATTTTGACTCCTCACTCACTCTCTTTGTTAATTAATTGACCCTTTACTCCAATGTTTTCTTTCTCTCTCAACCTTCATATAAGACTTATTAGTTATTTAAAAAAAAAAAAAAACTTTAATTTTTTAATTTTCTCAAATATAAGGTTCTTAGACTTGCAATTTTTCTTTTCTTTGTCTACCATTTGCTCAACAACTAGACGGAGGCTACTCAATTCTTGATAGTACCAATATAATAATTCTAGGGTTAATTTCAATTTGATGTCCCTAAGTTATTGTTATTGTTTTATATTTTACCATTCAAACTAATAACCGTTGAAGTGAGAATAAGGGAATGAGGGACAACAACTCATTGTTCATCAGAGTACCAATACAAAATATACAAGAAGTAATAAATATACAAATAAAAAATCATAGACAGAATTATAGATTTATCAATTTAAAATAAAAATTCATTAAGATACTTTTTAATATCAAAATTGTCACTGAAATATCATTTTAGTGAATGATTCTGTATAAATTTTGTTAAAAGGATAACATTTTCTATATTGCAAATGTCAATTTCTTCGCATGCCTATTGCTTTGGTGATTTACCTTCTCTGAAGAACTTCTATCTGAATTGTAAAATATCAATTTACTTCTGAGGTCATACTTGCCATTAGGTTTTTACTTTATGATGTAATGAAGTTGCAAGATGATGCAGCAAAGCCATGGGTTTTCTTCTGTTACAAGCCAGTTAAATACATATATACAGAATTAGTAGTAGGGATTAGGGACAGAAAAGTTAGATAACACATCGGTAAGATTTAAATTTAGATATCACATTTGATAAGAGAGTGTTTCATTCACATGACTAGCACCTTGGTATTCAATTCCATAATAGGGCAAATTTTACTTTGCCTCATTATGCTTTTACTCATGTTGCATATGACCCTCTTGTCATTTGAAAATAATCATATAATTTTTATATAGTTTGTGAACTAAAGTGCACCATTTAACTTGTTAATATACATTAAGTGAAAAAACTAAAATATTGTACATAGTAATTTCATTGTCCAAACCATGGACATTTTCGTCTTTTTATGAGAGGCAAAATTAATTTAATCTCCTATACTTACTCTATGTATGATTTATCTCCCTGACATTTGAAAATAAACACATAATCTTCTTATGCCTCGACACATACTTTACAATTGTTAAGTTGGATAAAATATGCACTTCAATCTATAAATAACATGAGATTGTGTGGTTATTTTTAAATAATGAGAGTGTGTAAACTACACACATACCAAACTATAAAGGATAAAGTAAAAATTGCCTTAGATAATATATGCTTACATTAAAACTATTCATTAAATCGATAATGCTATGTGTATAGGAAAATTAATGTCTAGTCCATATTAACCATACTCAAATTGAATCTGTAATAGATTTTTATGGGTATTTTCTTTCTTTTCACATTGTGTTCATTGGATTGAGCATTTGTCTGTGGGGGATCACCATGAAACCTCAAAGATTGAACTCTGTGTAATTGTATGATCAATTTGAACTAATCCTCTTCTGTCACACTACTGATTAAACAGGGCTCTTCTGGGTTGTATTGTAAGGTAGTATTTCATTTATGTTTGTGGACTAGGATTTATCCTTTTGTTAGTACATGTCACTGTCAAACATTGAAGATTGTTCATAGTTTGGTAAATGAAACAATCTAAAGGATTAAATACCCACCAATAAATGAAACTGAGAGACTGACTAGGCTTTCAAGAAGATTTAATTGGAAGTACTAATAATAATGCCTATGGTGTGGTCCAAATAAATAGTATTAATTAATATATAAGTGTGTGGGTGAATTTTCGACCACACTGTCAACTCAGTATTTAACTGGAGAGTATTGGCAGAATAAATGGCACCTGAGTAACTTGCAACAGAAAGAAGAGATTCCGGCGGTGGTTCATCCACCTGGGGACACACTGATGATCAAGTCAGTTATCTCTCAAAGATAGATCAAGTGCTAAAATCACTATTCAGAATATAAATTGCGTACCTTAGACCCATGGGGGTGCCTTTCTTTTATAGCTAACACAATTCTAGTCCTAATAGAAGCCTAGCTTCAATGGATTTCTGCCCAGTGCTTAGTTTGGACTCTCCAATAGATAAAGATAAACTCCCTAAGAGCTTTATCCTTATCCAGGCTGAAGTCCTTTCTCGTTTTAGGACTCTTGTCCCTTATCCGCTTATCCCGGACTCCGATATCTTTGGAGATAACCTCGACCTAGCCGAGATTACCTCGGCGTCACGACCAGGACACGTAGCACCCCGGCTGACTCATCGGCGTCACCTTGGCTACGTGTTGGTACTCAGAAAATATATCCCCACAACTGCCCCCTAGGTTCTATTACCTCGGCATCTTGAGGTGATGGAACCTATATCGTAAATGTCGGCGATCTTGCTGTATCATGTATCAGCTTCAAACATCCAGGTCCTGTAGTCTGTCTCATCTTGGTTTTCAGAACCAATAACCTAGTTCATTTGAGTTATTTAGCCGAGATCTTGGCATCAGCCGAGGTCATTGCTTTATTTAAACCAAGAACTCCAAGAGTTTTTTCACGCGTATGAGCTGTTACGCAAAATAAATCAACCGTTTCTGCTACGCGTTCGTCCCCCACTGGACCGTGTCCGAAATGCGCTTGTAAATCGTCTTGTGTCTAGGTGCGCCGTCTGACAAGCACGTTGTCCTAGACGTATTGATGGTTTTCTGTCGCCATTCTCTACATTTTGATCAAAATCAATTCTCTCTCTCCGTCTCTTCACTTTTGCATCCTCGTTCCCAGGCTTCCAATTTTTTCTCTCTCTAATTTCTCTCTTCAGAATACGCCATTGTTACAGATTTTCAAGCTCTGTAACTGTTTTCATTCATCTGCTCCGGTGAAGCTTTCGCTGTCTTCTTCTGATTGCAACCACCTCCTGACTCCGGCGTTTTCAATACCGGCTTCACTCTTCTGGTAAGCTTTTGTTTCCTCCTGGTTTCCAGTTTTTTGAAAAAGCTTTACCTTTTTATTTGTTGCCATTGCTGTTTGAGTATGTTTGCTTCGTGATTTTGTTTTTGCCCAGTCCTTTCCTGAATATTCACATATTGCTCACAAATTTGTTCACTTTTGCCATTATTCTTGGCCTTGTACCCTTGCACACACTCTGTCACAGTGTTCTTGATGATTCACCATTGTTCTTGATTCTGAATCATTGCTCTTGTTTGTATTTTCTGTATTTTCTCCAGATTCTTGCCTTCAATCTCCGTTTGTTTAGAGTTAGGTTTGAGATTTGCCCTAGAACATACGAATCTTAGGGAAAACTGAGACGAATCCCCCTCTGATCTTCACAAATTCTTACCCTAGTGTGAACTTTAGGTTTTGTTGAGGTTTTCTGAGCCTTTACAGAACACTTTTTTTTTCTCCAATTTATACATCTTCCCTAAGCTGACGTCATGGGTATGTGGAAGCATAGGGTAGACACCCCGACCAAATTAGAATACTTTAGGTGGGAGTTTTCCATCCCTGCCGACGTCCACCTCAAGTTGGCAGGGGAGGAGGATTCCATTATGCTCGATGTGAATCTCATGCCTTTCCCAGTAGTGACCTTTATCGAGTGTGGACTTAGGATTCCACTTGGCACATTTTTCCGAAAAGTCCTTCATTACTATAAATTGAACCTAATGCAGCTTGTCATCAATTCCTACCGAGTTATCAACGGTACAATAGCCTTAGCCAAACAAGAGAATGCTAGGGTTATTCTTGCCGATTTCTAGTACTGCTACACTATGTGTCGCTTGAAATTGGAAAAAGGCCATATCTATTACCTCAAGCCGAGGTCCACTGAGTACAAGCTCATTGCCAACCTCCCTAGCTCAAACAAGGGTGCTGGAGACAATTACTTCATCGTCTTGGGCAACTGGGAGTTTCAGCCCAATGATGACCTCCACCTTTATCCCTTAAACCGAATAGTTTTCGAGAAAGGAGATGATAAGGGCCAAGTGTCACTTTTTCTTGCTCTCTTTTTTAAAGTTTTCAATACTTTGTTCTAATGTCTGTACTCTTCTTTTTGCAGTTCTTCCTCAGCCACCAAAGGGCTTTCGCAAGTCTTTCTTCCCCAGCAAGGACTTGAAGAAGCTATTAGATTTGCCAGTTCATAAGCGGAGAGCCCCACTGCTACTCAACTTCATTCCTACTTACAAGTCGGTACTCCCCGACGTCCCAAAGAGGAAGAAAAACCATTCTCCCCTTTCTGCCACAACTCCTCCAACAACGTCCTCATCTTGGCTAGATCAAGGGTCAACCTTAGATCCAGTAAAGCAGCCATCCACCTCAGCTCCACAATTGATCCTACCATCCCAACGCCGACGACGACGACGACGAACTGTTTTGGCTGCTGAGATGGGCCGCCAGAAAGCAGTCGCTAAAGACCTCTTGGCTAACATTTCATCCACCGTAGACGCCCAACCAGCGTAGTCCCAACCTCCACCAAAGTCAAAGCCAAAAAGAAGAAAGAAGACTCAGCCAAAGGCAACGGTGACTCAGATTGATACTAAGGACACCTTGCCAATTTCAAAATTGGCTGAGAATGAGAAGATCTCTTCTGCTGCAGAGAAGAGGCCTGCCGATACCGAACCATCTCAATCAACTCGGTCTAAAAGGCCGAGGTTAGAGTCAGCCACAGCTTCGGGCTCCATGAGGTTTGATGCCCCCTGGGCTCCACCCATTACTTTGGAGGATAGGCTGGTCAAAGTTGATGATAGTGCCGACGACATCAACGTCAGTATTGCCCTTACTACAGCCTTGCTCCTCCCTAGGGATCCCGACTACAACGCCGAGATGACTGAGTATGAAAACTTCGCCTTGATGCTGCAGCACTCTACTAAAGTAAGCCCCTTTATTTGATAATTTTTCTTTCTCTATTTCATACTTAGAAAATTTTCTAGTAACTTCTGCTCTGTCCATTTTTCTTTAGACAATCCAGCACGCCTACTCCTTCTCAATGCAATCTTTTGAGACAAGGAAGGCGTTGGCCGACAAGACTAGGGAGGTTGCTAGTCTGCAGAAGGCTAGCAAAAGGGCCGAGCCAAGAATGAAGACTTTGGTAAACCAGGCCGAGGCTGCTGTCAAAGCCAAGGATGAGGCCGAAGCAAAAGCGGATCCCGCTAAGGCCATAAACAAGGTCCTTGAGGCCCAGAAGAAAGAGGCCAAAGAGAAGACAGCCGAGGCCCAAAAGGAACTCCAAGACGCCTTGGCCACCAAAGCTGCCGAGGTCAAGGCCGCAGACGAAAAGGCATATGCTAAGGGGGTGGTCGACGTCACGGCGGACTACGAGAAACAGGTGAAGCAGGCATGCAACAAGGGTTTCACCATTCGTTGGATGGCTTTGCTGAAAAAGCTTGAAATCCCGAGGACTCCCTCCTCAGGAACACCGACGTCCTCGCCCTGCCATTCTCGCCAACTCCAAGCCAATCCGACGACGATTCTGAGTCTGACGAGGAAGCTTTGGTGAGGAGGTCAAAGGAAGTTGCTGGCGCCAAGTCCCTTACTCAAAATGAGCAAGTCCTAGACTTGACTCAAGATGAGGAGGGTGAGGAGATTCCCAAAGATGCTACTCATGAGAAGGTAACGTCGGGCGCCCTTATTGCCGATAAGAGCCTTGACCAAACCCTTGCAGAAATAGACGCCGAGCTCGCGGCTGAGAAGGCCGCCGAGATGTCTTCTCAGCAGTCCTCCGAGCTCCAGACCCAACCTGCCAGTGGTGCCGAAGAATCTTAGTTTTATGCTTTTCTCTTCTTTCTGTACCTTGTTTTTTTCTTTCTTTGAAACAATGCAAGCTCTCGATGTGACCAATGTGCCTTTTTTTTAATGTTAATACAACTTTCTCTCCTGAATGTTTGTATCTTTGTCCTCCTTTTTACTGTCTTGTATGATTCTATACTTAGAATAATTTTGCATGCTTTCAAGCATACACCTTATCTGTGTAATTTCCTCGGGGTAATATACCTCAATAAGTATATAAGTACTTCTCTTAATGCAACCTTCGCTTTAACTTGTAAATTTTTTCACAAATTTCAACAAGTGTTTAGTTCAACTTTAATTTGTAAATTTTTCTCAAATTTCAACAAGTGTTAAGCATGATCTCGGTTTAACTTCACATTGTAAATTTTTCACAAATTTCAACAAGTGTTAAATATGATATCGGTGTAACTTCAACTTGTAAATTTTTCACAAATTTCAACAAGTGTTAAATATGATCTCGGTCTAAACTTGTAAATTTTTCTCAAATTTCAACAAGTGTTAAACATGATCTCAATCTAACTTCAACTTGTAAATTTTTCACAAATTTCAACAAGTGTTAAACATGATCTTGGTGTAACTTCAACTTGTAAATTTTTCACAAATTTCAACAAGTGTTAAACATGATCTCGGTCTAACTTCAACTTGTAAATTTTTCACAAATTTCAACAAGTGTTAAACATGATCTCGGTCTAACTTCAACTTGTAAATTTTTCACAAATTTCAACAACTGTTAGACTGATTTTAGCTTGTATATTCTACCTTGCCAGGAACCATTTTCCAACTTTCTGCCCCTTAATGTGAACTTAAGTTCCACTTGGGTTCTCATTATGTATGTATTCTAGAAACATCATCAACTATTTTATCAGTCACAAGTGTGAAAAAATCAAGCTTTATTTATTGCTTCGACTAATAACAAAGAACAAGAAAATTTAATGATAAAAAAACTTAAGATTGCAAGTATTCCAGGGCCTTGGCAACTCTTTGCCCTCATTATCTTCAAGCCGATATACCCCATTGCCCAGTACTGAGATGATTCTATAGGGTCCCTCCCAATTTGGGCCAAGCTTGCCCTCTCTGGGATCCTTCTTGTTGCCAACGACTTTTCTTAAGACGAGGTCACCGATTTGAAACTCCCTTAGGTTGACCTTCTTATTATAAGCCCTGGCAAGCTGCTGCTGGTATGCCACCCGCTGAATTGCAGCTCTCTCCCTTCTTTCTTCAGCCAGATCCAGATCTTGGGCTAATAATACATCATTAGTCCCATTCTCTACTCCCTGGGTTCTGATCCTTGGGATGTCGACTTCAAGAGGAATGACTGCTTCTGTGCCATAGGCCATGGCAAATGGAGATTCCCCAGTTAATCTTCTCGGCGTAGTTTGATATGCTCAGAGTACACTTGGTAGTTCATCTACCCACTTCCCCTTTGCTGCTTGCAGCCTCTTCTTAATCCCATCCAAGATGACTTTGTTTATGCTTCTGCTTGTCTATTGCTTTGAGGAAAGCTTGGGGTTGAAAAATAATTCTTGATTTTGAATTTTGCACATAAGCTTTTGATTAGCTTATTGTCAAATTGTGTTCCATTGTCGGCAACTATTGCTCTTGGAATCCCAAATCTGGTGATGATGTTTCTCCATATGAAGTTCTTCATATCCACGTCTCGGATCTTGGCAAGGGGTTCAACTTCTATCTATTTGGTGAAGTAATCTGTTACTACCAGCAGGTACTTCCTTTGCCCAGTTGCTTGGGGCAGTTTTCTAACAAGATCCATGCCCCATTGGGCAAACGGTCAAGGACTGGATACTGGGTTCAGGTCTGCTGCTGGTTGGTGTATTAATGGTGCAAACCTTTGGCACTTTTCACACTTCTTGACATAGGCTTCTGCATCTTTCTGTATATAGGGCCACAAATACCCTTGGGTAATAGCCCTATGAGTAAGTGATCTGCCCCCAGCATGGCTTCCACATACTCCTTCATGTATTTCGTACAAAAAATCTTCCACTTGTGAAGGGTGTACACACCTTAAAAGGGGTCCAGTGAAGAATCTTCTGTAGAGATGTCCTTTTACTGTCAGATTAAATCTTGCCGACTTCAATCTGATCTTGTGTGCCTCTTTGTGATCATCTAGCAGCTTTCCTTCTTTCAGGAAAACTATTATTGCGTCTATCCAACTTGGTCCTATGTCCACACACATTGCTTTATGCTCTGTGGTCAGTGGTTCAATGCTTGGGCCCGATAAATAGTCAACCATTATCGTCCTTATCTTTCTAGGTTTTATGGCACTAACCAAGTTGGCCAAGGCATCGGCGTGACTGTTATCATCTCGACTAACCTGCTGTAGTCGATAATTCTAAAACAAGGCCACCAACCTGCCTACTTCCTTTGTGTATGCCAACATACGTTCATCTCGGGTTGCAAATTCCTCTATTGCTTGGTTGACTATAAGCTGAGAGTCACAGAAGACTATTACCTCATCTGCTTCTACTGCTACTACCAGTTTCAGTCTTACAATCAGTGCTTCATACTCTGCTTCATTGTTTGAGGCCTTGAACCCCAAACAAATAGATTGTTCTAGTATTTGTCCATCTGGAGATACCAGTACTACTCATGCCCCCGTTTCTTGTCGGTTTGAACTTTCGTTAACAAACAGTCGAAAGGAGTCGTCAATGTAAATGCTGCAGGGCCTGAGTTTTTCTTCATTCCTCTGTTCTGGTTCCTTCGGCTGGGCTCCTCTTTGCTCGCTTGTACATCTTACACCTCCGCTCAACAGAGCCCGTGGTATGATGGCTCCTGGAGTGAACTTAGCCACAAAGTCGGCCAAGACTTGGCCTTTGATTGCTGTTCTAGGTCTGTATTCCAGGTCATACTGCCCCAAGGCTACTGCCCTCCTGGCTATTCTGCTTGTCAGATCTCCCTGCTATAACTGGGACTTCAAAGGATGTTCAGTCAGCACCACAATTTTGTAGGCTTGAAAGTAATGGTTCAGCTTCTTTGAAGCCATTACTAAGGCCAGCGTTAACTTCTCCAAGGGTAAATACCTGGTTTCTGCATCAGCTAGGGTTTTGCTTACATAGTAAACATCCCTTTGTTTCCCTTTCTCTTCTCGGATTATCACTGCGCTTACCACATGTTCTGAAACTGCTAAGTACAGGAACAGCTCCTCTCCAGATTCTGGATTTGAGAGAACTGGAGACGTGGTCAAATACTTCTTCAAGTCGGCCAAGGCTACTTCGCATTCTTCTGTCCATAAGAAGTCTGTGGCTTTCTTCACTAAGCTGAAGAAATGTTTGCATTTGTCAGAACTTCTGCTTATGAACCTATTCAGGGCTGCAGCCCTTCCAGTCAACATCTGTACTTGCTTCACCGATGTTGGGCTTTCCAGTTCTAGAATAGCCTTGATCTGATCTGGGCTGGCCTCAATGTCTCTTCTAGTCACCAAGTATCCCAAGAACTTACCAGATCCCACTCTAAATGCGCACTTCGATGCATTGAGTCGGAGCTGATATGATTTAAGGATATCAAAGACTGCTTTTAGGTTAGCCAGATGACCCTCAGGTTCTTTGGTCTTCACGACCATGTCATCGATATAAACTTCCACTGTTCTGCCAATTAGATGTTTGAACATCTTGGTTACCAATCTCTGGTAAGTTGCTCCAGCGTTTTTCAACCCAAAATGCATCACTCTGTAGCAATACAGCCATTTTGGGGTGATAAACGCAGTCTTTCCCTTATTTGGTGGGTACATAGCTATCTGATGGTACCCCCTGTAGGCATCTAGGAAGCTCATCATTCCATGTCCTGAAATGGCATCCACTAATTGGTCAATCTTGGGTAAAGGAAAACTGTCTTTGGGACAGGCTTTGTTTAGGCTGGTAAAGTCTATGCAGACCCTCCATTTACCATTCTTTTTCTTTACCACCACTGTGTTCGATAACCATGTCGGGTAATTTATCTCTCAAATGGCTTTGGCTTCCAGAAGTTTATCTATTTCCTCTTCCACTGCCTCGACATGCATCAACATCGATCTTCTTGCCCGTTGGATTACAGGTTTAGCCGACCTGTCTACGTTCAGTTTATGGCAAGTGACCTCAGGGTCAATGCCAAGCATCTCGTAAGGCATCCAGGCAAACACTTCAATGTTTGCTCTCAAGAACGCCTCTAGTTCTTTTTCCTCTTCTTCGGCTAAGCCCAAGCCGAGAAGGAAGTAGCGTTCTTCATCCCCCTACTGGACGAGGATTTTCTTTAGGGCTTCTTCACTCTTCTTGGCTGGCTCCTTGCCGACGTCCTCTAGGACTTCCACGTCCTCGTCTTCGATCTCCGCCCCTTCTGGTTCTCGTATGCTGCAGGTGGATTTCATTGCTGTCATAGAGCAGTTCTTTGCCTGCAGCTGATCCCCTCTGACCTCTTCTATCCCATGCTCTGTTGGGAACCGCAGTAGCTGATGCAATATTGAGGGAATAGCCCCCATTGTATACAACCATGGCCTTCCCAAGATAACGTTGTAAGGGGAGAGTGTGTCAATTATGGTGAACTCTGTCTTTATCTTCTTGGTGCCAACCTGCACTTCCAAGCTTGTTGCGCCCAGTGGCCATGTCGGCGTTCCATTGAACCCGACCATTAGGCTATTAGATTGCTCCATATCGTCTGGGTGAAGGTCCAGCTCCTTGTAACATCTGACATACATGATGTCACAAGAGCTGCTTTGGTCAATTAGGATGCACTTCACTTTGCACTTCCCAACCTGGAGGGATACTACCAAGGCATCGTTGTGCAGATGTTGTACCATCTCCAGGTCGGCTTCAGTAAAGGATACTATTGGTCTTTGGCACTCCTCGGCCCGAGATCTTTTCTGCCGGACCTGGTACACATGCTGCAAGTGCTTTACCTTCTAGGTTTCCTCCCGAATTTCATTTTCGTTGACCTTCGAGTGAATTACATTAACTACCCGAGGTCCGCCTGCTTGCGGCTGCTGTGCTGGGGGTGGTGGAGCTACTGGTGCTTGAGGAAGTCTTGCTTGCTCTTCCCTTGTCCTGGCCTCATCTACAAGGTCCCTCAAATGGCCTTGCCTTACCAGGTCTTCTAGGTGTGACTTCAGGGCTCTGCAACCCTGAGTCAGATGCCCATCTTCATTATGGTAAGAACAATGCTTTCCAAGGCTTCTTCCCATAAACTCTCCTTGTACCCTGGCTAGTGCTCTGAAGTAGGGTTGGGTTCGGATTTTATCAAGGACTTTGTGAATTGGGATTCGAAATATAGTTGTAACTGCCTGTGCAGTTCTCAGTCCTATCTCTTGTTTATTGGATCCGCTGTTACCTCGACCTCGCTTCAGCAAGCCGTTTACTTTCTCTTGCTTTGTCGCCTTAATCCCTGGCGTGTCTTCCTCGGCTCTGGCATATTTCTCAATTCTGGCCATGAGCTCCTCCATACTTTTTGGCAATGTCTTTGCTAATGACTTTCGTAGTGCACAATTATCTTTCTGGTTGTTCTTAAAAGACACGACCGCCACCTCTTGGTTGCACTCGGGTATTCGGTTGAACACCTCATAGTACCTTTTTACGTAGGCCCTAAGGCCTTCATCCTCACTGATTCTCAGAGCCACCAGGGCGTCTACCCTTAATGGTTGTAGTTTGTTTGTCACGAACCTGGCCATGAACATCTCGGCCAGGCCCTCCCAGGTCTTCACACTTCCTTTTGGCAATTTGTGAAACCAATCTAATGCAATTTCCCCGAAGGATAAGGGGAACACCTTGCAAAGCAACGGTTCGTTTCCGGTGTACAACGCCATCGAGTTCAGGTATAAACTAACGCGAAAGTTGGGGTCCGACTTACAGTCGTATATCTGGAACCTCGGCATACTGAATCATTTCGGGGCCTCAACTTTGTCTAACTCCACCGAGAATGGTGTTCTCGGCTTAACAGGGGACATTACCTCGGCATTTTGTTGCTTCCTTTTGAGGTAATCTCTCAAGTCCTCTTTGGTCCGCCCAGGAGCTCGGCTATCTCCTGATTTCAATCTTTTAGGTGCACTACTTTCAGCTTCGTTATGAGCCCTTTTCGATCTTTCTCCATTGGTCGCATCGAAGCACAACTCCTGCCTTTGAACATGCCGAAGTTCTCTAGGGTCTGCCTCCTTAGTGCGATGTGTCCTTTGAGATTCTTCTCTTCTTGACTCTCCTCGCCCAACCTCCCTTGACGGCTGGTGAGAGTGTTTTTCACTTCTGGCGTGCTGGGGGGCTACAGGGATTGTTTCCTGCCCTCCCTTCTGGGCATTGGCCGCTGGAATCGGCTTGTCCTGCAGTGGGAACGGTGGTTGCATGACGTTATTTTGCATCATGAAATTGACCATCGTTTGCAGGTCCGCCAATTTGTTTGCCATGGTCTTTACCTCATCGTCCCTCCGCAGGCATCTTTCTTTCCATACCTGGAGGTCGTCCTTGTTGTAGTACCCGCTTTGGTCCGTTTTCTTTGGTACGTTGCCTTCCTGGCCGACGTCCTTTCCTCCGTGATTCTGGTCACGAGTTTCTTCGTTGTAATTGTCTTCTTCGACGTCAAGGTTGACAGGTCTCCCACTCCCAGTAGGAGTGTTATCCCTAATCTTCTCTTTCTATCCGTCGTTGGCCATCTATTCTCCTTTCTTTCCCATAGATGACGCCAAATTGTGTGGGTGAATTTCCGACCACACTGTCGACTCAGTATTCAACTAGAAAGCACTAGCAGAATAGATGGCACCTGAATAACCTGCAACAGAAAGAAGAGATTCCGGCGGTGGTTCGTCCACTCGGGGGCACTCCGATGATCAAGTCAGTTATCTCTCAAAGATAGATCAAGTGCTAAAATCACTGTTCAGAATATAAATTGCGTACCTTAGACCCATGGGGGTGCCTTTCTTTTATAGCCAACACAATCTTAGTCCCAATAGAAGCCTAGCTTCAATGGACTTCTGCCCAGTGCTTAGCTTGGACTTTCCAATAGATAAAGATAAACTCCCTAAGAGCTTTATTCTTATCCAGGCTGAAGTCCTTCCTCATTTTAGGACTTTTGTCCCTTATCCGCTTATCCCGGACTCCGATATCTTTCAAGATAGCCTCGGCCTAGCCGAGATCACCTCGGTGTCATGACCAGGACACGTGACACCCTGGCTGACTCGTCGGCGTCATCTTGGCCACGTGTTGGTACTCAAAAAATATATCCCCACAATAAGAGTGAACTTAAATCTAACATTTTATGTTATCCTAGTCCTAAGAGGACACCTACATGGCTTGCTTATGTTGCTATTCAATGCAATAAATAACTAAGTCGAATCTAGCTGAGCAGTGAGTTGCCCTCTTTTTTTTTTTTTTCTTCTTCTTCTTCTAATTTTAGCCTAAAATTTTAACAAGCTTTAAATAAGTTTGATTTATTTACCTTTTAAGTTTATCTCAAATGAGATTTTATTTAGTTAATCATGAACTTAGCTCAACTATTTTGATTTTTTTTTTTTTTTATAGCGTATATAATTGAGTCAAGCTGAATTGTAAGTTGTTTAAGTTTAATTTGAAAGCTTAATGAGATTCAAAATATATTCAAATTTGACTTGTTTATTTAACTTATAGATTTATGTAGCTACTAGCTTCGGAGTTATGAGTTGTGAGTTCTGAAGGTTTACGGGGGAACAATGCAAGGAACAAGATTTTTGTTTAATACAAATAGGTATAGGTGTAAGTTTAAAATTTTTTATTTAATACAAATAGATCTTGATTCAACTAATATTTGAGAAACTCAAGTATATACACGAGTATAAAAGCTAGCTAACAAGCACATCAAAAGGAAATATACATATATATATTATGAGCAAGTATATACACGAGTATAAAAGCTAGCTAACAAGCACATCAAAAGGAAATATACATATATATATATTATGAGCAAAATATAGAAGAATGCTAGTAAATAAGTTTCATCCATAAAATAAGTAAATTTGTACTATTCACCAGAAAAAACAAAAAGTAAATTTGTATAAATACCAAAGGCTAAATTACATCGATAGTCCCTATCTCTTGTATCATTTTCATCTTTGCACCTTTAATTAGCTTAATTTTGACTCTTAATTTTATATTTTGTGTCAATTTGGTCCAATTGATAACTTTATTGGTGTTTTTTATAAATAAAAAAAATATCACTAAATTGGTTGAATAAATTTGTAATTTTTTCTTGAAAAATATGACATGTCACTTATGGACATATTTTTCATTAAAAAATGCTAACAATTGTAAGTAATTAGATTAAATTGAGACAAAATCATAAATTAAAGATCAAAATTGAGCAAGTTAAAATTATAAGAACCAAAATGACACAAAGATCAAAACACAAGAACTATCAACGTAATTTGCCCAACACCAAACATAAATATAAAAAAATATTAATTAATAAAATATATTTTTGATATGTTATTAAAAATAAATATTAATTTATATATCATTTGCTCACCAGCTTATTCGAGTAGAGCTTAAGTCTACTTGGATTGAGCTTGATTATTGAACGAGTAAAAAAAATTAGCTTTAGGCTCCGTTTGGCAAGAGCTAAACGGGGTTTTTTTGGTTATTTTAGCCACAAAAAACAAAATATCACATCCAACCCATAATCATTACATTCTTCTCTCACAAAAAAAGTCAAAAAAATCAAAAAGCCAAAAAGCCCTTCTCAAACCAAACTTTTTAGCCCAGGCTAAAATAGCCAAAAAAGTCAAAAAACCAAAAAGCCAACCCACTTCCCAAATGAAGGCTTAGTTTGTTTAGATAACAAACAAATCAAGTTTAAATCAATTCTAAAGAGTTCGGATTATCTCAATTTGTCATCTCAATTTGAGAGAATATTTGAGTTTAGTAGATTCATTTTGAAACCAATTCTGGTGATCCAAATAATTCACTTTTTTATATTCATTAAGTAAAATATTCATGCAAAAAATAAAGATAATTGGATATCATTAGTTATATATTTGAATCATATTTGTTTTAAAAAAATAGACGACAAATATAATTTCAAGAATAACTATCTATTTCTTATAATACAAATTTGATTCAAACATAAAGCTATGATATCCGATCATTTTGAACGATTCTTAAAATATAACGGTTTGGATTATCGAAACGAGACATGTGGTGCGCTCTATAAATCCTTCAAATTCTCTTATATTAAGATCTGATAAACATATGAAAAATTTATCCCGATTTAAAACTAGTCAAACTTGTGTGATTAATGAATGACTCGTATTAATTTGTAGCATATTTGGTGAGTAATGTTTGGACATTTTTATGTCCTTACCGACCATTTATTCCTAGTCTCCAATATGGTTGGTAATTGGTGACTATTAAATTGTTCTCCAAATAATTTTGTTTCACTCTATATTTTCGATACAATCATGGTTGTTACTAATTTAGGATTTAGGCCATTTTTCATAAAAAAATCAGAGATTATTTCCTAGCTCTGTGGCGAAGTTTCCAGACATTCAAATACAATTTTTAAAGTAATTTTTTTTTATTTTGGTATAGAAAAATAAGTAATACTAGAGATCCTAACCTAAAATAAAAATATCTTATATTTTTAATATTTTTATATACTTTTTATACATATATACCGAGACAATTTTTACATTTTTTCTTTTTAAGGGGCATGTTACCAACTGGAGATAAAATCAAAATATCTTGAATTTTAATGTAATTTTTACATATTCTCAAATAATTTTACAAAATTCTATATACTTTATATATATATACACACACTGAGACTAATAATAGCCCCCTTGACATTGAGCCATCATTAAAATTTTCTAGTCGCACTGAAATTGGATCTTAAAAAGAAGTGGTAAGTGAAACAATTATATGATTAACAATTGTTCCAAAAACACTTATAGGTCCCATTTTGATAATTAAATCATTTATTTTATATATTATTAGCGATAAAATTAAGTTGATTCAATAAAAATAAATATAACTCTTTTTTTTTATATACATATTATATTTGTCTCTAAATATGTGGACGATAAGTGTATTTTTAAAAATAGATCTTCCACTTTTTTGAAAGTAAATGTGATAAAATAAAAATATTATAATTATCGGATTAACTTAAATTTTTTCATAAATGATACAACCTGAAAGTCATACAAAATGAACGATTTAGATTATTGAAACAAAACTCTTACGCTGTGTTTGGTTGGGAGATTTGAGGAGGGGTTTGGAAAGGGAAAAGGAAAAGGTGTGTGAAACTAAGTGAAATTGAAGTATATTTTATTCATATTTCACCTACATTTTCCATTTTCCTTTTCAGATCCCTTCTCAAATCCCCCAACCAAACACAGCATTAACGATCCTCTTAAACCCAAAAAAAATCTCAAATTCAAATTTAAACTTCACGCAAACCCAACCTTTAATGAATTTTGTTTTAAAGGAGTGTGACTTCTTAAGTTTTGGCTTGTTTATGCTTTGAAGACAGCTCCAGCAGGACCACAACTCATCAAGTTGTTCGACTTATGGATATTACTGTAAATGCTCTTTGGTATTATCTTAATTTTTAACTTTCTGTCCAAAATTACAGCCAATGATTTTTAACTAGAATAATAAAGTTTTGTATATTATTTGATGTAATCTTACACTTATGAGATTTTTATATTTTATTTGTTAATTAAATAGTGGTATAGCATGTCTCCATTAATATATATTTTCAATATAGTACTCACAATAAAACCGACACATAAACTGATATATATATACATATATTGAGTTGGTCTTGAGCACTTGAGGGACTGTGAAATTCAATATGATTTTGTTTCGATAATTTAAATCTTTTATTTTGTAGGATTTATTGTATATATTATTTATAAAAAAAATTAGGTCGATTTGATAATGATAGCACTTTTATTTTATGGTATTAATCTTTAAAAAAAAAATGAATGGTCTATTTTAAAAAATATACTTGTTGTTCATTTTTTTTTCAGACAAATACGATAAAAATAAAAATATTATGATTATTGGATCGGCTTAATTTTTTTGGTGGATGATATACGTTGATAACCCTACAAAATGAATTATTCAAATTATTGAAATGAAATTCGTAATGAACTGCATGAACCTCTCAAATTATCTCAAAATTTATATTTGAACTCGCAAAAATTCCCACTCATATAGTTTTAGAAAAATGTTTGTGTGTTCTAATTGAGCACCCTCAATCCACTCCCAATGACATGGAATGTATCATGTAAAAGAGCTAGAACCCAGGGGTGGGTGGCATTGTGGTTAAGGCTTAGGGTTTAAGCTCCAAGGTCATAGGTTCAATTCCCTCCCCCCTGGGCCAATCTCCTGGGCGAAACACAGTTGGTTAGAAGGTTGGACCTCAAGTTGTCTAATCAGCAGTTGGTGTGGCTTCAATACTCCCCCGCTGTGCGAGTCCTAACTTAAGCAGAGCTTGTCTTGGGAGGTTGGAGCAAGTTCTCAGGTTATAGTCTCCTCATTCGGAATGGCTAACAGGACACCCTGGTGATCTCTGCAAGGGGCGCTGTCTTAGACCTGCGGGAGGGTAGAGAGGATTTTCCTATAATAAAAAAAAAAAAAAAAAAGAGCTAGGCCCACACTCCTCATCTCGTCTCTATCTCTTTTTATTTTCTCTCTTTCGCTTCATTGGAGATCAAAATAGGATACTATATTAGTGAGATGTAACATAGTTGATATATATATATTGATGAGATAGTTGACATTTTTATGCACATCTTTCTTTTTAGGATAAATTACATTTTGCCCTCTTTATGTTCGACCAACTTTCCATTTTGGCCCTCCAAATTTGTTTTTTTCCCACTTCAGTCCTTCACGTTTTAAGTTTTTTTCACTTTCCTCCTAAAACTAATTTCTGTTAAAAGTTAGACTGAAAATGACACATTGATAGTTACGTGACACAAAAATATTTTATTATATATGACTCACACATTTAACATAAATTTAAACTCTAATAAAATAATATATATTTTTATGTTATGTGATAGTTATTGTGCATTTTCTATCTAATTTTGAACAGAAGTTAGCTTTAAGAATAAAGTGAAAAAAAAATTGAAATATAAAGGGTCAAAGTGGGAAAAAATAAACTTCAAGGACCAAAGTAAAAAAGTGGCCAAAGATAAGAGGGGAAAGGTGTAATTTGCCCTTGTTTTTATTTAATGCTCCATTAATATATTAACGGTGGTATTACATACACCAATTAGTACACTAATTAGTGCATATAGCATTATTCATACACTAATGTAAGATATTGAAAAGGAGGTATTTGATAAAACTGAAAACTAAAAATTAAATATTGAAAATTATGTATTAAAAACTGAATGTTGAATTTTTTAAGTTGAAAAGTTATTTGATAAAAATTTAAGTGCTGGACTAAAAATAAATTGTTCAATAGGTATAATATCAAATTTGAAATTTACTATTTTCAAATTGTATATTTTAATTTTTTTATTGTGATGGTATGATAGTGATGGTGGTTGTAGTGGTGGTTGTAGTGGCAATGACATGGTGGTGGTGGGAGTAGCGATAGTGTTGATGGTGGTGGTTGTAATGGTAGTAAAATGATGGTGGTACTTAAACAATGGTGATGAATGTGGTGGTAGTAGTGATGGAGGCATGATGGTGGTAGTGTGGTGGCGATGGTGGCTATGGTAGTAGTGGCGGTGGCATAGTGGTGGTGGTAGTGGTAATAATGGTGGTAGTGGTGATGATGAGTTTACAATAGTATATATCGATACTTAAATAAGTTTACAATAGTATATAATATTTATAAATTCAATCAGAATTAAATAAGTTTCATATGATTTAAAATTTTCTTAAAATTTAACCTATATTTTAAAAGGCATTTAAAATTTTAAGTGATAGTGATAGTAATTGTAATTGTAATTATCAAACTGGTTTAATTGATTACATTTAATTTTAAGTACTAAATCAAATTATTAAACATCCCATAAATCATTGCATTAATGATGTGGGATTTGGTTTCCCTTCCATCCGTAATCGAACTAGCGGATGCTGTTGGGTTCGTGAGGATCTATCACGGGTCTCGTTTTGATAATCTGAACCGGGCAATATGTAGAAATCGTTGAGTACTATATGCTCGTATAAAATCACGTTGATTGGATATCGATAGCTACGTGATTAAATCAGTTTTGTATAAAAAAAATAGACGGTGAAAAAATAAATGGTTAACAAAAATTTGATCCGATGAAATAGTTATCGATATCTGATTAACGTGATTTTTTATAGGCATACAGTACTCGACAAATTTTATACATTAAACGGTTTAAATTATTGAAACATGAATTATAGTGGGCCCCTACGAACCCAAAAATACCCCCCTAACCTGATCGCGAACTGAAAGAAGCCAATCCTAATAATGTGATATCAAAAAAATCTTGCTCCATAATCAGAGTCTCACAGAGCATTATGGTTTGGCAGTTCCACCATCTACCAAAACTAGACTATTAATTGTTGAGATTATTATTACTTCCTTCAAATGCCCAACAAAATATATATATATATGAAAACAAAAAAAAATTAGTGAGAGAGAATGTCCTAATTATTACACAAGAAATAAGACTTACACATAAGTAAGGAGATTCAAACTATTAACCTCTCCTAGTGAAGTGCAGGAGTTTTAGCTAATCAAATTAATCCCCTTGGCTCTGTCATGCCTTTCTTTAAAAGGGGACATTTGTATGGTTTTATTGTAGAAGAGGTTAAAATATATGATAGAAAAAAGATGACATTTTCTAATAATGAAGGAGGTCTTAATGTAAATTAATTTAAAATATATTTTTCAATTAAAATTTTTTATTTTTTATCTCAAAAAAAGAAAATTATATAAAAATAATGAGCTTTTCTTTCTTCTTCATTTATTTACCAAATTAGACTCACTTTTTGAAAATAAAAAGGAAAAATATTTTTTTAAAAAAACAAAACCAATCAAGGTAAATGAGTTTAGGGATGCAGATCTAATAACAAAACTAATTACAATAAATAATTTTAGTCATACACATCTCACGGTAAGGCATATCATTTAAAATAATAATAATAATAATAATAATAATAATTTTCTTTAGATTATTTCACTTATATCTTTTATAATTGATTATATATCTGTGGAGTTTTTGTCTTACTATTTTATTTTAAGGATGAAATTTGCAAGTGATGAAGTTGCTTGTTGGGACTGCTTAATGAGGTATAAGCTCCTTCATCTCTTCATATTTTCTCATAACTTTTTTATAGGTCTCAATTCAAAATTGTACCAATAATCTTAATCATCTACTTCTTAAATCCTACAACAAAGGTCATTTATATAAAAAAATTAGTTTCATCATACATCTATAAAACATATGAACAAATCGTATTTTATTTTATAAAATGAGTGGCAAATATGATTGTAAACTTAAACTATTCATTTTATAAATTAAAACATAATATGTTTCTATATTTATAATTGTCTGATGACGTTGATTTTTTGTATGAATAACATTTATTGCGAAACTTTCGAGGTAAGTAGTTCGAATCATCAATTTAAGTCTAAGTTGGAGCCCACAAAACAGGCACAAAGGGAGGGCGTTGTCACAGCACCCTACTGCGACGTCTTGTTTGAGGTTTGTTTGATTTTATTTTGATAATTCGAACTATTTATATTATAGAGTTTATTGAGTATATTATTAATATAAAAAATAAAATTAATCGAATATGCGTAGGCCCGTGATCGGGCCATAATTATTTTTAAAAATTATCAAAATTATGCTAACTATTTATTTTTTGAAACATAATTATGATCTTATTATGAGTTACAGATTTTTAATTAACTTAATTTTTTTGATAAATAATTTATTTAACAAATCTCACAATATAAACCGTTAAAGTTATTTAAATAAATTTAGAAAACACGAAAACAAACTCACAGATTTCACAAAAGAAATATGAAGAAGTTTTAAGAGGGGAATGAAGGATACATGAATCGAAAAAAAAAATTAATTTGATGTGATCATAGATATATCTATAAAAAGACAAAGATAAAAATGTATCAGAAATGCACATGCTGATATGACACGCATTTTGTTCCTCTCCCTTGTTGAAGTCGCCACACTACCCACGTGGTGCCTAAATAAATGACTAGCTCCATAGAAAAATATATATGATTGATTCGACTCATATTTCTCTGTCTTTATTAAAATAAATAAATTGATTTTTTGCTTAGGTGCAACCCTGCAATCTCACTTAATTTTTGTAGGGTCTCTGTTTTGATGCCCATAAAGTTTGGTATGATGTGCTTTTTTTTCTATTTTTTTATTATTTAAAAAAAATATGATATATTATGATAACATATAAGAAATTTTACAAAAAAAAGTATATATCAAAAGCATTATTCAATTTTAAGATTTGAATTTTAAAAAATAAATATGAGTCATTAATCATAATCATATTAGATTATATGATTAATATTATTTTAGATACCAACTACCATTTTAATAATAACAAGTCATAACTAAAATCACTTTAATACAAGTAAATATCGTAACAAATCGTAACTAATTTTGATTTAACAATTATTGGACCCATTATCAAAATGGACCAAAATGACTAATAACTAAAATTACAATAATTGCTAAACAAATATTAGAATCTAGCAAAATGACAAAAATGACTCTAAAATATAATTTTGAATAACCAAAATGACTAATAACTAATATTATAATTTATTGAAATATATAAATTATAACTTTCATATAATATGCACCATATGACTCTAAAATATAATATGTTAAATGGAAAAAAAATCACAATGAAATTTTTTTTGCAAAAGTAATGTGAATAAAAGTTACCCTTCACGTAATTTTACCACCCATATTAGAATTTAGCACAGAATAACACTCTTTGTCGTTGTCGTCGTCGTTGTCAATTGATAGAAAATTAATTATATAAAAAAAAAAATACTATAAGTTTCAAATTTTTTACTAAATAAATGACCAAATGTCTTATATGGGTGGGTGTGAGGTTCACAAAATTACGGACCTCACGCCTATGTGAGACATTTAGTCATTTATTTGGTAGAAATTTTGGTATCCATAGAATTACCCTAAAAAAATTAAATTAAACTGGAACATTAAAGTCTAATAATGCATAGCTAAAAACCAACAATTATTAAGTCCAACAATCAGCATAAAAAATAATCAAAAACTTAAGAATAAATAAATTAAATCTAAAAAATAAATAAATAAACAATTACATATAACCTTATAATGAGGGAGAGTAATCAATCTTTATCGGTGGTAAAGATTGACTTCTAAAATATGCAGAAGTGACCAGTTGAGAATTGCAAAACACTTTTACAAAGAAGAAAATTGCAAAACTTTATGTGCATGAAAATTCCCATAGATGTAGCTAACAAGACATCAAATTCAGGGTTCTCCTTCTAGTAAAGAAGAATATAATGTTCACTTTGAAGGGACATGATGCTCTATAACTAAAATATAAAGTACATTTATTTATTACAAAGGGTAGCATTACTTATTGACAATTATAACATTGGCTTGTTGTAATTATTTTTAAAATAAAAATCAATAATAAAAAAATGGAAACCAAAATACTTTTCACTTAATTTTAAGATAATCAACTCTTCAACTATTATTTAAATTAGATCCCGGGCAATTGACTACCATCATAGTGTTTTAAAGTCTTACATTTGGTTTATTTAAGAATAAAACATTTTTCTTGTCAATAACATTTTCTTTTTTACTGATATTATTATTTTTTTAAACTTGTTTTGTGAAAAATGTTTATATATGTTCAGAGTATATACCTAAAAATGAAGGAATTTGTGGTGATAAGGGTCATTGCAATAGTGACAATGACTATAATAATAAGATGGTGTGTTAGTTGTAGTAGCAATAGTAGGTGACGATGGTAGTATTATAACAACGATTGTGATGGTGAGTTTAGTCAAGTGCTATTGATAAAGTTTTAATCTATCTTGTTAATTTTGAAAAATAATTTTAATCTTTAAAAAAGGAAAAAAAATATTCATCTAAGGGGCCATTTGGCAACTTTAAAAAAAAAAAAAAAAACTTTTAGCAAAAAATTTCAAAAAATCATTAAGTTAATTTTCCATCAGTTAAAAAAGCCAGATATCACATCAACTTTAACTCTTAAAAAAGTCAAAAAAAACTGAAAGGCACAAAAAAATCAACCCTAAATGACCGCTAGATCAACTCATTTTAAAGCATTTTTTCATCAATTTTTTTTATATTATTTTTTGCCATAAATTGATAAATATATATCTATCTAGAAAACAATTTTTAACTAACAATAGATTCTAATAATTGGACTTAATTCCCATTAAATTCTATTGAAAATAAGTCTTTAAATAATTGTTGTTAATAATAATTTTTTATATATGTTGCTAAAAATTGACAATTAATGACTTTTTTTTTTTATCACGGTTTTTATAAATTGTCATTAAAACTTATAATTAGTGATTTTTTTGTGATGATTTTTTAAAATTGTCGCTAAAACTTATAATTAGTGACATTTTTTATACTAAAATTTTCAAACTATCGCTGAAAATTAACAATTAGGAAATTGTTTTAATAGTGTATGATGAAAAATGTCATTAATTATTATAGGACCTATCAGATAATAAATTTACTCAACAACACCTACATATAAGTCCCCTAATAATTTGAATCATACAATAATACAATAGCATAGTTCCGTGTATTACTTATACTGTTCACTAACATCCCATGTTTCCTAAGTCCAGATCATCTCTAGCCTCTCTCTCCGGCTGTTCTGCAAGGGACGACTTAGATAGAGTCACGTCACCCGCGAAGAAATAAATGACTCAGATTTGTTTCTTTAAACAAAAAAAAAAAAATACACACCCACTGACACATACACACTCTATCTCTCTGTTCTTTTCTCACTGACACACACACTCACAGTACACACTCTCTCTGTGTCTCTCTCTATCACATTTCTAATAAAAATGGTAAATTACAAATACACTCCCTGAAGTTTGCTTAAAATACGAATTGCCCCATGTGGTTTGGGAAATTACAAATACTTCCCTGTTAGAATTTTTTATTGAACATAATTAATAAAAAAAATGAATTTTCTAACTATTCACCTATACAATAATAAAATTATCTGAATTATTAATTGAAATAAAAATTTAACATTATTAAAAACTGTGAATTAACTGGATGATTTATTAATAACAGGACCTATTTGTTGTGAAATTAGAAACCTTAGGGGCATAATGTAATTTCTAGAACCACAGGGGGTAAGCTGTATTTTAAGTAAATCTCATGAGGTGTGTTTGTAATTTACTCTTTTTTTGATTGTTTATTAGAATGTGATAGAGAAAGAGAGTAGAGCGTGTGCTGTGAGTGTGTGTGATTTTAATTTTGGATAAATTACAAATACATCTCCTGATGTTTGATTAAAATACGAATCGCCCCATGTAGTTCTGAAAATTACATTCCACCCCTGAGGTTTCTAATTTCATAACAAATCACCCCTTTTACTAATAAATTTCAAGTCAATTAACAATTTTTAATAATGTTAGAAATATGTTTTAATTAATAATTTAGATAATTTTATTATTGTATAGGAGTGCAATTATGAATTTCATATTTTCAGTTAATTTGTTAAATAAAAAATAATGACAAGGGGGTATTCATAATTTTTCAAATCAGATGGGGCATTCTGTGTTTTGAAGAAATCTCAGGGGGTATATTTGTAATTTAC
The DNA here is from genome assembly GCA_036172215.1 of Camellia granthamiana. Classification (NCBI taxonomy): domain Eukaryota; kingdom Viridiplantae; phylum Streptophyta; class Magnoliopsida; order Ericales; family Theaceae; genus Camellia; species Camellia granthamiana. The sequence goes on from CM069906.1 coordinate 160,030,448, forward strand.
CCTTAAAAAAACTATTTTTATCTTTTTCATTTTATTTTCATAATATATATAATTTTTAATATAAAATTTTAATTTTTATAAAATTAATATCATTGAAAATATGCTTTTAAAATAAGACTAATATTAAATATATTTAATAAAAATTTAAAATAAATAAAAAGTAATTACTATGTTTAGGTATGCTTTCAAATTATTATTTTTAAAATATAAAAATTATTTTGATGAAAATAAACACACAAAAATCATATGTTTTTGAAATTCTCAAAAACAATTTTCATTCCAAAAAAAAAAAAAATGAAAATAATGACTTTTAATTTAATTTTATTAACCAAACGAGTTTATAATTTTTTTTGAAGGAAATAAAAACACACACAAATCTAATCTATGCATAGGTATAAATTTTTTATTTTCTTTAAAACACAAATTCAATCTATGCATAGGTGTAAATTAAATATAGATTTTTTTATTTCCTTTAAAAAAAATTATAAACTCATTCGGTTAATAAAATAAAGTTAAAAGTCATTTTATTTTCATATGATTTTTTTTAGAATGAAAATTGTTTTTGAGAATTTTAAAAATATATGATTTTTGTGTGTTTATTTCATCAAATTAATTTTTATATTTAAAAAATAATAATTTGAAAACATAACTAAACATCGTAATTACTTTTTATTTATTTTAAATTTTTATTAAATATATTTAATATTAATCTCATTTTAAAGGTATATTTTCAGTGATATTAATTTTATAAAATTAAAATTTTATATTAAAAATTATATATATTATAAAAATAAAATGAAAAAGATTAAAATAATTTTTTATTAGAAATGAATGAGAGAGAGTGGCTGGTGAGATGTGAGACGTGTGCGTGTGTCAATGAGAGAGAGAAGGAGTGTCAGAGAAAAATGAATGATTCAGTGTGAGTGTGTTTTGAAATATTTTTGTTTAAAGAAATAAATCTGAACTATTCATTTCCTTGTAGGGTGACGTGGCTCTATCTGAGCCGTCCCTACGCAGAAATAGCCGGAGAGAATTTGGACTCATGTTTCCTACCCTATGGCCCCGTTTATTTTCAGAGGTAGAATGGAGGGGATTCATAGTGAGGGGATTAATAGTGATTGGAGTGTTAGTGAGGAGATTGATAGTGAGAGAATTAAGTAAAATTGTGTTTGTTTTGATGATAGTTGTTACTGTAGTAATTGTTAAACTATTTTTATATAAAATAATAAAACAAATACAAAAATACAAAAAATTAAACATTAATGTTCAAAAAAAATTCCCAATATGTAAAAAATAAAAAATAATAATAATCCCCTCACTATTTTTCTAACACCACCTCTACCCCCTCCGTCCTAATCCCCTCCTCCATTCTAATCCCTTCCTCGACTCTACAAACAAACACAATACTAAATAACCCCACCTCCGTCCTAATCCCATTCCATCCATTACACTCCAAAACAAACGGGGTCTATGATACTTGTACTTGGTTTGAATGCTTTGACATTGAGCTTCTTGGTTAAAGTTTTCCAAAAATACTTTTCAAAAAATTATACTTTCTTATTTTTCGTATTTTTTGTTTTTACTGAATTTTTTTTAATATTTTAAGCAATTTTTTAAATTTTTAGACATACCTAACATAAACATATCTAAAAAGTAAAAAATTTGTGAAAAAAACCTTTTAAAAATTCACTAAATACCAAAAATACAAAAAAATACGAGAAGTCAGTACATTTTTTGTATTTTTATGTATTTATTAATTTTTTAAAATATTTTTCACAATTTTTTTATTTTTTAGATATATCTAAGTAAGGTGCATCTAAAAAAGTAAAAAAAATGTTTACAATTTTAAAAATATTCACTAAAAACAAAAAAATACGAAAATAAAAAAAAACTCAATTTTAAAAAAACTTAATCCAAAAAACTCAAACCAAACATACCGATTTTTTTTTTTTTTTAAAATCTTGTGCAACATATTTTATTTTGAAAACATTATCAAGACGTAATAGTCTTAGTGGGCAAGAAGTAAATAGCAATCATAGTACAAGTTTGTTGCACCAACTAAAAAAATTACTAGGTCAAACAAACATTTTGTCTTAATCTACTCTAAAAATAATTGTGCCTATATGTAATTAGTTGTCTTTTAAAAGGACATAATGGTTATTATCATGAAGTCCGAAAAAACGACTGACATATGTCTATAAACACTTTAGTGGTATAAAAAGTCAATAATCATAATAATATCAAGAGTGCTGCTTCAGACCTCCACTGGGGGTGGCACCCCCAGTGACGTGGAGCTCTCCCATTCGCCGAAAACCAAAAAAAAAATAATAATTTTTTTTTTTTGGCCAATCATGAGCCTTCAAGCAGGACCCCAGCACCCCCACTGGGGTCCAAGGCATTTTCCTAATATCAATTGCCATGCCCTGTGTCTATAAGTGAGACTTTTATCATGTTCTTTGTCACGAAATCATATGGGAATTTATCTTTACCATTCTCACATCTATCTATTTGTCCTCTTGTTTAGAAATGACCTTGCATGACATCACTAGAATTATGGCTCCATCTGAATTATTGGTTTGAAATGAAGAAGTTGGGATTCTTCTTTTTAAAACTAATCTTAATTAGTGCAAGTAGATTAATTTTAAAGTGAATAATTGAGTAGAAATAAAATAGATGTATTTTGTGAGAAAAATTATAGGGCTCACAACTGCATTGTGGGATAAGAATACTATCTGATTTCTATAAATAAAAAGACTTGAGTTGAGTTGAGTTGAGTTGAGTTGAGTTTTTGGTGCTTGAGTTTGGTTCGCTAAAAATTAATTGAACTCGAACTCGTCAGTTATTTGAGAAATCAAACTTGACTCTAGTCAACTCGATTACATAAAAAAGCTAAATTCGAGCTTGAAAATAAAAGTAAAATCTAAATTTATATTAACATTAAGAGAAAAAAAAATATTATGAGCAAAATATAACTATATTTACTATGATATTTCTAATATATTAATTTAAAATTCTTAAATTCATTCTTAAAATCTATATTAAATAGGGTTATATCTTTCTCTAGTCAATTGAAATGTAGTTGTGAGAAGAATTGTTGACCTACAAACATATTGTGGAACCAATTGCTCAGATCACAATTGCATTGCAATGACCGGAGAAAAACTACTTTGCTTGGTTCTATTTTTCTAAAAGTATTTTTAAAAAAAATTTTACTTTCTTATTTTTCGTATTTTTTTATTTTTACTAAATTTTTTTAATATTTAAGATTTTTTTTTTAATTTTTAGACATACCTAATATAAATATACCTAAAAGTGAAAAATTTGTGAAAAAAACTTTTAAAAATTCACTAAATACCAAAAATATAAAAAAATACGAGAATTCAGTACATTTTTTTATATTTTTTTGTATTTATTAATTTTTTAAAATATTTTTTTACAAATTTTTTACTTTTTAGATATGTCTAAATAAGGTCCATCTAAAAAAGTAAAAAAAACGTTTAAAATTTTAAAAATATTCACTAAAAACAAAAAATACGAAAATCAAAAAATTTAATTTTCAAAAAACTCAAATCAAACACACTGTTTGTTTTAAAACTAGTCACCTTATTTGATTCCAATTTTTGAATTCAAAGTTTCTATAACTTAAAAAAGTTAAAAAGTCAAAAAGTTACTATCCTATTTATATCATCTTATTTAAGGCACATCACCTCTCTATCACATCACTTCAAACCCAACACATACCTAACCCATATTTCATAAAAAGTCAAAAAGTACAATTATTTAGATCATCCCAAACCACAATCTTTTTATTTTTTGTATTTGTTTTTGATTTTAGTGATTTTATTTTTTTTATTTTTATTTTTTTATGTTTTCTAGTGAATTTTTTTAATAGTTTAAGCATTTTTTTTTTGATGCACCTAACCTAAATGTACCTAAAAAATAAAATATTTTAAAAAATCAATAAATATACAATAATAGGAAAATGTACTGAATTTTTGTATTTTTTTTTATATTTTTGATATTTAGTAAAATTTTTAAATATTTTTTTCATAAATATTATACTTTCTAAGTATATTTATATTAAATGTATTTAAAAATTTAAAAAATTTCCTAAAATATTAAAAAAAATTCAGTGAAAACAAAAACTATGAAAAATAAAAAAAATTCAATTTTCAAAAAAGAGATTCAAACCAAACAAGGTGATTTATTTTAGTATAAAATGTTTTCGTTATTTTTTATTACAACTTTAAAATTAATGTGTTCATAATTATATCAGTGGTGATTGTAACAATGACAATAATATTCAGTGCGTTTCGTTTCAACTTTCTGAATTCAATTTTTCTAGAAATTGATTTTTTATTTTTCATATTTTTTTGGTTTTTAGTAAATATTTTTAAAATTTTAAGCAATTTTTTTTTTATAACTTTTTTATATGCACCTTACTTAGATGTATCTAAAAAATAAAATATTTGTAAAAACATATTTTAAAAAATTAATAAATACACAAAAAATATGAAAAATGTACTGGATTTTCATATATATATATATATTTATATTTTTGATATTTAGTGAATTTTCTAAAGATTTTTTTTTTCATAAGTATACTTTTTAAATGTAATTATGTTAGGTGTATTTAAAAATTAAAAAAATTCTTAAAATATTAAAAAAATTTCAGTAAAAACAAAAAAAAAAAATTTAATTTTCTAAGAAATGAATCCTAAAAATTTAAACCAAACAAACTGACTGGTGGTGGCAACATAAGACTTGGTGGTGATGGTTATTGGATTGTAAAGGTGATTTCAATTTGAAAATTATTTTTTCTTTTAAAAATAGAAAACAATAACTACAAAATATATATATACTTTTTGTTACCTTTCATTTTTCATAATATTAATAATATTTTAAAATATATTCTTGCCAAAAAAAATGAAACCTAAAACATATGAATTAACGGTCCCCTCAATGTCAAAATCATTTTTATCCATAAATCCTAAAGGGGTGTTGTTCATACCTACGAGATTCATCATGCGTTCCATTTTGATAATTTAAATAATTTATTTTGTAAGACTCTCTATATATACACTCACAAAAAAAAAAAAATTAAGTTGATCTAATAATTATAACTTATTCACCATATTATGTTTATTTACAAAAAAAAAAATAGATAATTTATTTTTAAAAATATATTTATTCATTAAATAAATTATGATTATCAAATCAATTTAATTTTTTATATAAATAATTATATATAAAAAATGTTATAAAATAAATAATTCAAATAATTGAAAGAAGACGCATAAAGCTTAAAGAAAAGCCCAACCCAATCATAATGCAGGCTACGAGAATTAAGAGCAGGGTCAAAAATTGTAATTTTAATAGGAGTGGTCTACAGGGCTCGAGCACCACACACCTTAATAATATAAACTCATATCCAATAATATATTTATATAAATTGCGTTTATAATTTTTCTGGTCATAACAGTAGATTCTCTCGTATATTTGGTAAATATATTGCATATATTACATTTTTGCTCTATGTTGCTCACATGAGAGAGAGAGAGAGAGAGAATAGAGAAGAGGGAAGAGAGAGAGAGAGACTCAGATTGCTTGCCCAAAACTTGGCGTCTCGAACGGTTTCGAAACAGAGATCCAAAAAGACGACGACACAACTTGGATACCCTTCTTGATTGCTGTTCATCTTTCCCAGATTCAAACAAACCCATCTCCAAAATGCCCATTTCTCAATAGTGTAGACAATTTTCTTGGTTTTCTTGGTCTCAAATTCATATTGATTTCGTTTTTTGTTTTTCATATAAAAATTGATTGATTGATTGATTGGTTGTAGTTCTGAACTGGGTTTTTGGGTTCTCGGAGTGTTGTTGTGCGTAGTAGCAACTATGGCGGCTTCTTCCGTGGTGTGTACATGGCTTGTCGCCGCTTGCATGTCCGTTGCTTGTGAAAAAGACCAACAACAACAACCCATGATGATGATGATGAATCAATCTTCGTCGAAGCGATCTAGCAGATGGGCTCGGAAGAGGAGGGTTTTATCTAAATGCAGAGCTGGTTGTTCTGAAATCCCCAAGGGTCGCCTAATCTCATCGGGCATTCAGGGTTTGATGTCCTCTTACTTGCCTTTCGAGCCCTGCGATGAGTATTACAGTTCCAAAGGCCTTTGCTCGTCTGATTTCTTTGGCGACAATGGTTTCTCTTATCTCTTTGGATCCACCAATGTTCCTCTCTCTCGCAGACAGAGACGCTTCAATCGAGCTGTCCATTCCGGTAATCATCATGTCATATATTTGTGTCGGACATTGGTGTTTATTGTGTGTCACTGACTAGGCATAATCTTTTGCATTTTCCAAATCAAATTGCTAATTTTTTCCGTATGGAAATGGGGTATTTGGGGTTATTTCGAATCATGAATTGTTGTGGAACTTGGTTTTGTTGTAATTTGTTTTATTATCTTTTTTGTATTTTGCCTCAATTGAAGCACAAATACTTTGTTATTACTGTGAATTGCTATGTTTTTTTGATAATGGAAATGTGGGTATGTCCAAAGTTTGATAGATTTTGTGACTGGTTTGGTTATTACTAATCATGAATTTATTGTGGAGTTTGGTTTTGTTGTAATTTACTGTTTTTCTCTACGTATATGTAATTTGTTTTCTTATAAATATAATTTGCTTCAATTGAAGGGTAACTATTTTATTTTGTTGTAAACTGATATTTTATTTATTTAGTTTTATAATGGAAATGTGGGTATTTTAAGTGTTTGATAAGTTTTCTGTCTTGTTTACTAATCATGAATTTATTATGGAGCTTGGTTTAGTTGTAATTTACTGTCTTTCTGTGCATATTTGTAACTTGTTTCAATTTGTTTTTGTTATAACTATAATTTGCTTCAATTGAATCGCAAACACTTTGTTATTGGTAATATATGCATGAATTACAAGTTTTAGCTCTGCAGAGGCATCGTCGCTTGGCATTGAATACTTCCATTTCATGCGGAACACCTTGTTCTCTCACCCCTTGATCTGTATGCATGTTGGTGCAATAATATATATTCCTTTTCTTGATATTTATTTATTTCCTGCTTACTGTCTTTGTAGTTGTGGTCCACCTTCTTGCCTTATCCCAACTGTTATCTTCTGATCACAGGCTTATAGCATTCCAGTCCATTGCAATCCTGATGCTAGTTTTCTTGTTTGTGAACTTGACTTACTTGATTGCCTATGGACTCTCACATAATTGATTGTGATGTCCATTAACTTCTTGCATGCACTTCCAGTAGAAAGAGATTATTCTTCCATTTCCATGTACTTGGATCAATGCTTCATTGTTTAGTTTTGAATTTGTACATGAAATTGGTTTTACGTTAAGTTACCTTACTATGCTGTTTGGCCCTTGGCCACATAATTGCATAGGTATCAACCCACCTAATATGTATTGATACATACACAAACATCAACTGTGGCTTACACATTAAAATTTTAGGGGAAGCAATGGCTGTAGCTGTGCGACCTGCAAAGGAAGTCACGGCAAGAAAGAAACCTCCCACTAAGCAAAGGCGAGTAGTTGTGACAGGGATGGGTGTGGAGACTCCAGTTGGTCATGATCCAGATGTCTTCTACCATAATCTGCTTGAAGGTGTCAGCGGCATAAGTGAAATAGAGGCTTTTGACTGTGCTCAATATCCAACGGTATGTCTTCTTGATGATTCCTCTTGTTTTCTAAAGTGGCTCTTGGTTTAGATTTTGATAGCTGATTTGTAAAATGCAGAGAATTGCTGGAGAGATCAAGTCTTACTCAACAGATGGATGGGTTGCTCCTAAACTTTCCAAAAGGATGGACAAATTCATGCTTTACATGCTAACAGCTGGCAAGAAAGCATTGGAAGATGGTGGAATTACAGAAGATGTAATGAACGAACTAGATAAAACTAAATGTGGGGTTTTGATTGGCTCGGCTATGGGTGGCATGAAGGTAATGATTGGCATATCTTCTAGTTGAAAATGCAAATGGCATGAAAATGGAGAGTCGAGGCAAACCTGATTTTACAAGAGCTACTACTAAATGTTCTTTTAAGTTTGGGTTTGCACAATGAGCGCATCATTAAATTGTTATTCCCTGTCACATCTGCTACCCATGTGGTTTGCATGTGTAGTTGAAGAGGCAATCCAAAGACAGGCACCAAAGTAACCTGGGTGTTAGGATTCCATGACACCTAACCAAGATTGGTGAAACTCGAAGCATAGAAAGGAACAAACAACACACATGAAAGATAATTCTCTCACACACGCGCGCACACGCGCACACACACACACACAAAGAACACAAGGTTTATGTGGTTCACCCAAACTAAGGCTATGTCCATGGCTGCTGCAGTTTTCTTTGTAATCAGAAAAGTTACAAGAAATTACAGAAATAGCCACCTTCCCTCAATTATAAATACATAGAAAATTAGGGCAATAAAAATATCAAATATACCCTTATTCCAACACTAGGCACTCTAAATTGAGAACGATAGGTTTCTGATTTCTCAATTTTACATGAAAAGGGTAGGGGTAGTGTCTATTTGTGCCATTAATTTGTAGTCATGTTGTGGATCCTCAGAAAATATTCTGGAATAAGGGGAAGGCTGGGCTTTGGAGTCAGCTTCTTAAGAGCCACAATATCTGCAGATGGGACAGTGGAGCAGATTCATTCTTCATTATTGCATCACTTTAGTCATTGATTTCTTCTTTTGGGTTGCTTTGTAAAATAAACAGGTTTTCAATGATGCTATAGAAGCTTTAAGGGTCTCATACAGGAAGATGAATCCTTTTTGTGTACCTTTTGCAACTACAAATATGGGATCTGCCATGCTTGCAATGGATCTGGTCAGCTTAACTTTATGATGCTGCAAAGTTAAAATTCACTGGTCAGATTTTTGGATATTCAAACATGTTCGTATGTAGCTGCTCATTTACATGCCATATTGCAGGGTTGGATGGGCCCCAACTACTCGATCTCTACTGCTTGTGCCACAAGCAACTTCTGTATATTAAATGCAGCAAACCATATCATCAGAGGTGAAGCTGTAAGTGTTTTGCATTCTTTCTCCTTTGAGCAGTAGAATTGTAGGGTTTTTGTAGCACGTTCAAGAATATTGCAATCGTACTGCTCTAATCTCTGACATTTGTTGAGAGTGTGCAGGACATGATGCTCTGTGGTGGTTCAGATGCTGCTATCATACCAATTGGTAATTTTTTTCTTCATCTGTTAGTTTGGTTTGATTGATCTTACTAGCTTGAGGTTATTAACTTTTATATGACAACTGTGGGTGCAGGATTGGGAGGTTTTGTGGCATGCAGAGCACTTTCTCAGAGAAACAGTGATCCTTCAAAAGCTTCACGCCCATGGGATATTGTAATATTCAATAACCCTTGTAGTTTTCTTTCCATCTCTTTCATTCAATAATTGTCTAGGTTTTAGGAAACAATTTTCATAAGCTCTTATCCGAAACATTAATCAGTGAAAATGCTGAGAATTATAATTGATGAAGAGATGCAATATTTTCTTTCTTCGTCTTTTTTTTTTTTTTTTTCTTTCTTTCTTCTCTTGGATATATATAAGTTTTTTTTTTTTGAAAGTATATATATAGAAGTTATGTTGGAAAAGAATGATGCCTTAGGTTGGTCAATGGTCAATGAATCAGGTAACAGCTTTATGAATCTTGTAAATTTTGTGTAATGTTAAAAAATGTAATGTGTTATATTTGTTTATAACTAAAAATTTATGGATTGAGTTTCTGTACTATAGGAATTTTTAGCATCCCCTATAAAATTGTCCATTCATTTGTTTAGAATGTATCATTGAGAGAACCATACCTCTGAAATCCCAATCCCAGTCTTTTTTTTTATTTGATCTGCATTGTGACTACTGCTTAGCCTAACATTTGCTTTGGTCATTGAACAGAACCGTGATGGATTTGTTATGGGAGAAGGAGCTGGAGTTTTGCTTTTGGAAGAACTAGAGCATGCTAAGGTATATTAATGTGGAAATTAGTTATCTAACTGTCTGATATAGAATTCATCCCCTATGCTAATTTCTTTTCTATTCGCAGGAAAGAGGTGCAAATATCTATGCAGAATTTCTGGGTGGAAGCTTTACTTGTGATGCTTACCACATGACAGAGCCCCATCCTGAAGGTAATGCCCCAAATGTATGTACTAGTGATGCCATACAAATAAAATTGCATTTGATTTCAGAATCTTAAAATGTCAACTCAGTACTGAGGGATATCAAGTATTCTTTCATTCGTCTCCACGTGTTTTGTTTTATGTGTGTACTACGTTTTTTTTTTTCATTTTAATTATTTATTATAATTTTTTGGGAAGAAGGGGGGTAACTTTGTAGGTATTCGATATGCTATTATACATATTGTATGAACTCTGAATCATATTGTATGAACATATGTTTGGTTTGAGTTTTTTGAATTAAGTTTTTTGAAAACTGAGTTTTTTGGTTTTTGTGTTTTTTTGTTTTTAGTGAATATTTTTAAAATTTTGAACATTTTTTTTTACTTTTTTAGATGCACCTTACTTAGATGTATCTAAAAAGTAAAAAATTTGTGAAAAAATATTTTTAAAAATTAATAAATACATAAAAATACAAAAAATGTACTGAATTCTCGTATTTTTTATGTATTTTTGGTATTTAGTGAATTTTTAAAAGGTTTTTTTCAAATTTTTTTAACTTTTTAGGTATATGTATGTTAGGTATGTTTAAAAATTAAAAAAATTGCTCAAAATATTAAAAAAATTCAGTAAAAACAAAAAAACACGGAAAATAAAGAAGTAGAATTTTCTGAAAAGTGTTTTTGAAAAATGATAACCAAGCAATATGTATACATATTATACATATTGTATGAACTCTGAATCATGTGATTTTAGTGTTGACAATCTGTTGTTCACAGATTCTTGCCTAGGCAACTGATTGAGCGTGTTCTGATTCTTGAAAAAATAGTATCTGAAATTAGTTTATGCCTTTGTTTGGGAAGAGTTAATCTAGCCTGGCTAAAAAAGTTCCGTTTGGTATAAACTTTTGGTTTGGATGTGATGGTTGTGAAAGAAAAAGTGAAATAATTATGGTTTGGATGTGACATTTTGTCTTATTGGCTAAATTAGCCTATTTTGTTATTTAGTCGGCTAATTTTGCCCCAACTTTATCTCTAAGAGGTTAGCAATTGAAACTACTTATATATAGAAGTGACTAATGAAAATTTTTAGAGAATAGAATAAATATTTGTTATTATTTTTTTGTGTGTGTGTGGACTTGGCATCCTAGAGATACAGTTTGTTAGGTATTGGAAAGAAAGGAGTCACAACTAGATTTCTTGACATGAGAAAGGACATGTAAGATTGTACCATGAACTGCAACGTAATAAGTGAATCCTCCATGGTGCATGCCTTTCAATAGAGATTTTATTATAGTTAGTGAAACTAAAGTAGGGGTAAATACTAAATTAGAAGTTCAAGAGAATAGTTAGAATTAGACGGTTTAATATGTGTAAAATTGAACACATGACATATGACTTTAATAAAATTAGATATATAAATGGAGGACGGATAAAATTTGAAGGATAGAAGATATGAAAGAGTAAACAAGTTTGTTACTTAGGCCCTTTCTATTTTTTTATTTTTATGACCGAGAACCCATCCTAGTCGGGGGGGCCTTGGACCCCACCCCAGGAAGGTTAACTCAAGGTTTAGAGGCCACCCCCAAAGCTAATGAATGCGGCAAATGGGGCAAATGGGAGGGGGGATTTGAACCCTCATCAGTAATGGGGGAGCGTACCTACTTACCAACTTGGATGGCCCCTCAGGGGTTACTTAGGCTTGCCATTCCCCTTAGTCATAGGTGCTCTTTCTAGTTTGATTCGAATGGGGTCGGATCTCCCGAGGTACATAGATGAATTCCAATCACATCCCCCTTCACTTAAAGCCAATACCTAAGAAAGGAGAAGTTAGTATTAATTTTGCTCCATAGAATTAAAGTAAGTGTACAAGTGAAGAAGTGTTTCATTGTTTCTTACGAAATTAGTAGGGAACTCTTTACGATGGCTGTAGTAAGACTAGCCCTTTTCCATGGGATAGAATGTTGGGTGGCTAATAAACTCTGCACTTCTCCAAGATCGTCTTGTGTAAAGCATGTTTTCTAGAAGAAGATCTGTGTAGCTAGTCGAAGTGGCTGGGGAATCAGCTTTGTTTTGTTAAAAGTTGAGTTTTTTGGGTAACCCAGGGGCAATGCTAGGTTAACACATTTATGTTTTGAGTGTACTTTGATTCTTTGAAACTTATTTTTTGGTCAAGCTGCACTCATATTTTATGAGATAACTGAGATAAGTATCACAAACAAACTACTTTGGAATTATTAGAAAAAAATATTCAGTATGTTCCTTGAATGATGGCAGAGAGTACCTTACACGGACTCGCCAGATTTGGTGAAGTACCCGCGTCGACAAGACATGACACGACACGGGTACGGGTGCCGAATCCAGCCGGGATATGGCATGGAGAAAGTGGATACGGTGGCATACGTGCAAGGCTGCGATTAGGGCTTCGATCATCTTTGTCACTCTTCTCTCATTGTCGATCTCGATCGTCTTCGTCTCTTTCTTCTCTCACTCTCAATCTCCTCTGTCTATGTGTTTCTCTCTCTCTCTCTCTCTCTCTCTCTCTCTCTCTTATATAATTTGTTTTATATAATATATTATATATATAATATAATTTATCATAAATAATATAATTTTTATGCCTAAAATAAAAAATTATTTATTTTATCATATATAATATAATTTATTTTATAGTTAATATAATTTTTATTTGTTATTCCTTTTTTTATTTTTTAACATAATTTATTATTTTTTAACTTTTTAACATATAATAAATAAAATAAATTATCTAATTATTTAAAAGAAATCTAATTAAATCATATATAATAAAAAAATCTAAAAAAATTTATAAAATAAAATATCTATTTTTTATTTATTATTTATTTTAACATAATTTATTATTCCTTATTTATTATAATTTTTTATTTATAACATATATATGTCAATTAAAAATAAAAAAATAAATATATATAGATAAATTATTAAAAATATTATCAATAAAAATAATATATAAGATAAAAATAATAAATATATTTTAAAAATAATTATTTAACGTATCCCCATATCCGTATCTACATTTGGATCCATATCCATGTATCCTTAATTTTTTGGTTTTGAAGTGTCCGACCCTCAGATATACACCCACACCCGCACCCGCACCCCAGTTTGTGTTTACTGTAAAATCTAAAATTTGTTTGCTTATGCTAGCTTATTGTAATATATTGGATGATTTTTTTGGATTTTCATCACTTCAAACTTTTACTTTTTCTTTCTTGCTTCTGTTCACTTTTTGAAATTTGTATCGAAAGCAGTATTATTACCATGCATATCTAATCCAAAAATATATAGGTTGCGTTTGGTAGAGTTTTCTAAATATAATTTAAGAATAGAGTTGTATTTTGAGTTTGTGAGTTTTGGAATTATGATTTGAGTGTGAAAAATTTGTTTGGTGAATGAGTTTTGAAAATAGTTTTGAATTGAGTGGGGAATTTTTGATGTGACATGATATTTGATACAAAAACTTACAACTTATGACCAAACACAACTCAAAATTCTATTCAAAGCTCATAAATTTTTTTAAAAAATTCCGATTTTTTTTATTATTTATAATATAAAAAATAACAGGTGGCATTTGTAAGAAAAGAAAAAAGAAAAGAAAAAGCACTGTTCCGGTCAGCCGGCCGGACGTCCGGGAGGACGGCGCAAATTTTCCCGCCTTGGACAGAGTTTTCAAAAGTGAGTGTGGAATTAATTTTTGAAAACCGTAAACAGACACCACACTCAAATGTATTGGTAGAATTAAGTTTAGAGGGCTCTACCAAACAGAGCCTTTTTCTTTGAAAATTCTACAAGTATAAAGCTTCGGTTTCAAATGCATAACAGATGCATCATACATGAACACTGCACATCAGCTTCTTTTATGATACCTTTCATTACTTGGAATTATGCCCATGGCCAGGGAACACTTGCAAATACTTAGCATAATATAATCAGTACGAAGAAAAGAAATGAAAAAAAGTAAAGACAATCAAACTCATTAAATCTTTGTTTTTGCATGTTCAATTCTGTTCTTGAACTTTAACACTCTGAAATCTGGATGAAATTTAACTTGCCAGTTAGTTACAGTTTTCTATCGTCAGATCATAGTTTTCTCAGTATATAACAAATTGAAACTGAGTTAAATTTTTGTACTTGCATTATAACCAATGTAACATGGTTATAAATGTACATGATTTTTACCCAGAAATGGATGATTAGTAATTGATTTAGACTTTAAAAACAATATCATACATACAGACTATGACTTCATTCAAATGTCTTTTAAACTAGTATCCCTTGTTGATGTCTGTAAACAGGGACCGGTGTTATTCTATGTATAGAGAAGGCCTTAGCTCAGTCTGGGGTGTCCAAGGAAGATGTGAACTACATAAATGCCCATGCTACATCCACACCAGCTGGAGACCTAAAGGAGTACCAAGCCCTCATACGTTGTTTTGGCCAGAACTCTGAGGTTACATAAATGCACATACTTTATAGCACTATTTTTTATTTTATCCTATGCCGGGATTGATTTTTTTATTTTTTATTTTTCAGTTAAGAGTTAACTCTACGAAATCTATGATTGGTCACCTACTAGGCGCAGCTGGAGCCGTGGAAGCTGTTGCAACTGTGCAGGTAACCAGTTTATGACTGTAATTTGTATTCCTAATAGAAATTCTTGATTTATCAACTTGGTCCTGTAAAACTTCTATATAAATTGCATTTTATGTATGGGCTTATCACCAGTACGCAACATGAATATGGCGCTTTCTAGCTTATAATGAATAATACTATTCAGTGGATGAAAGAAGTAGCTAGTAGCTGCTAATATAAATTGGTACATATCAAGGCTGTTCTTTATTTTAGCTATTTGTTAGGGGAAGAAAAGAAGGGTTGTTTCTATTGATTCTTCAATGGCAATAGGAGATTGACTGTTAAAGTTACACAGATGTTAAATTTGTTTGGGCAATCATGATACTAATGCAAATTTAGATGACCTTGAAGTTGATGGTTTTTTACCCTAAACAACTGCTCCTGGTATCAATTTCTTACATTTATGGGTTGCTCATCCCTGGTTCCTATTTTTTTGTTTGACAATTCGCAGGAAGTAGTCAGAACTCATTTTGATTTCTATGCTGTTGCTTTTCCAAAATTATTTCTGGGTCTGTTGTTCATCAATTCAACCTGAGGGTGGTCCAAATTGAGCATTTGGTTTCATTCTTTAGTATGATTTTGTCCTCAGGTTGATTTTGCTGGTCATTCTTGTGCTTGTATAGCTCTGTCAATCACGGATACAGATACGGGATACGGATACGGCGATACGACAAAATTTGAAAAACTAGGATACGGGTACGGCGGGGATACGTTTGTAAAAAATATTATTTTAACAATTTTTAGTAATGCAGTATGCATAAAAATAAAACCTAAAGCAAAAGACAACTTGATAAAGAAGAAATATTCCTATAAAACTAAGAGTCTTCAAGGTCAATAGCTTCAACTTGTTCCCCTTTATCAGTGAATATCACAAGACCTTAGCTAAAGTCAAAAAACCATTCTTAAATAAAAATTTCAACAAATGTACTTTTTTAAGTCATCAATGATAGCTTAGGAAGCACGGATACGGATATGGCGATATGGGGATGTGGATATGGTGATATGTCAAAATTTGAAAAAGTATGATATGGGTACAGCGGGGATACATTCGTAATTTTTTTTTATAATTTTAATAATGTAATATGCATGAAAATAAAACTTAAAGTAAATTAATAAATAAAGCGAGGGATTCCTATTAATCTAAAAGTGCTCAAACATTCATAAAATATCCAAAACTAAAAGCAAAAGCAAATGCAAATTAAACATCATCCTTACATGTCAACACCAAAAAAAGAATGAGAGCAGAGAGAAGAAACGTGAGAGAGTGAGAAAGCGAGAGAGAAGTGAGAGAGACAGTAAGGATACATCAATTTGACAAATTCTATTACTTTAACTCTCACTATATTCCTCTTATCAAAGAACTAAACAAAATATTATAAGTAATATGTAATTTCGAGTATCCGATACTTCAAAATTAATAAAAAATTAATTAAGAAGTATCTGATACTTTTAAGAAGTATCCGATACGTATCCGAGAGTATCCGAGGAGTATCGGTATCCGATAAGTATCCGATACGGATACGTCACCCTTTTTGAAGTATCCGTGCTTCATAGGTCAATACTCACCTTCTTGTACTTCTGATAAATGATAATTCTAAAACTCATTAACCATAACATTGCAAAATAATTTTTAAAAATCAGTCCTCTTCACTAGGTTATTGAACAATAGACGTATCGTTGAGCTAATGAGGTAAGGATCTTAGTAGGCCCTCCCAATATTTAGGGAGATGTGTAGAACCTTAAGCAGTAATCTTTCCATCCTCAAAATTTTAGCAAGTTTTAAGGTAAATATTCAAGATCACCGTGTTTACCTTCTTTGGATTTACAATAATGCTGTCATTAGCCCAGGATCCACACTTGTATTTATCCATGCAATAATAAATGTTGCTAGAAATGGGGATTTTTCTTCTAGAAAAAACTGAGAATTTCTTGGTTTCCTGTAAAAGACAGTTCATATCTTGTGGAGGTAGGATCATGCTTATTAAATTGGCCTTTATGAAAATTCTTCTGTACTTGTTGTAGATATTTTCTAACAAAAGTCAGCTATATTGAGCAGTGTGGGAACTTCCAATTTTTTTTTTTCCTCCATTGGAAATTATCAGAGGCTTAAGCAATGTCAAGGACTACCTTGCTAGTTAAAATAGAGCGTGGCTTGGCCCAAGTAATATTGGTTGTGGGTATGTGTAAAGTATGGATTCATCTAATTCTCTTGTTGAGGACACTAGGACACGATTGGATTTCAAATTTCTTAATTGTCTTCCATTTTTTTGAGGCTAAAATGATGTTTACAAACTAAAATAGAGCATTTTTATATGTAATATGGAAGTATTATGCATTGTTCTATAGTGAACTCGACTACTTATACGTAGTGGGTGTAAGTCAAACTAGGCATATCAGATGCATATCCCATACTCTTACCGAAGTATCAACTTATCAAGTGTCCGACACAATTATTTCACAAATTTAAAGGAGTCCATGTAACATAGGTTGATGATGATTGATGCCATGCTATGATGAACTGATTTTATTAGGCTCATTGAACTGTTAGTTGGCCATTCAACAATTTTGAGTTTACAGTTTGCTTTTCTTTATCTCAAGGTAATATCAAATGCTTATTTTTGTCTGTGTGCATGTTCTGGGGTATTGGCCCTATATTCCTGGATAAAAATTGTAATTTCTTCCCTCCCTTTTTTTTCTTTCACATTTACCAAGTTTCTGGCTCTTTAAACTAGAGAGATAAAGATGACTTGGGTTTTATCCTTTTTTCTGCCACATGCTAAAAATCTGGTATGGCAGAATGTGTTAATATCAATAACCTAATGGCCTTTTCGTCATTTGGCATGGTATGGTAAATTGTAGACTTCAAGGTGCTATGGGTGAGAAGGCAATCTAATCCCTATCTTGGAATGTTTTTATTTGACCCAATGGTGCTTCACTCACAGATTTCACTTTTTCATTAGGCTCATATCTGAAGAAACCGAAATGATCTAATTTGCATAGTTTATATCAAGCATTCGTCATGTATCACATTAGCAAAATCATGAGTTAGTTAAGTATACATATAGGTTGTCACTAGTGTTTTATTATTAAGATGGTGTGCTGATCAAAAGGCTCTTGTTATGTAGGTTTATTGTCAGTGTTTTTATTGCACATCAAATCTACTTTGTTGTTTTGCTAGTTTGATTGGTTGTTCACCAACTTAATAACAAGCTTAAACTAGTATGCGAAATTATTGTCAAAAGTTACGGTTTTTATTCCATTTTTGGGGTTGATGTTGACGTTGTATTGTGTCTCCATTTAGGCAATACGGACAGGGTGGGTTCATCCAAATATCAATCTCGAGAATCCAGATAAAGGCGTGGTATGTTTTTTCCCCCCATGTGCTCTTTGAATATACATGATGCTTTACGAGGCTTTTCATGATATGTTAAAATGGAATGGCCTGGAAGTGTGCAAGTGGCTATCCAACACTCAATTAAATTCACTCTGTACTGTTTTCTATTTTAATTGGTTTTGAGGAGCACGTTTGGACTTGCGATTAGACAGCTTGACAAATGTCACCAATGTCACCAACCATCTGCAATTGAGCAGTTGGGAGGTGTCATGGTAGATCCAATTGAACAATTACACTCATTTATAAGCATGGAATCTAATGTTTCCTACACATTAAATCAGGACACAAATGTGCTGGTTGGTCCGAAGAAAGAAAGATTGGACATTAAGGTGGCATTGTCTAATTCATTCGGATTTGGCGGCCACAACTCGTCAATCTTGTTTGCCCCTTACAAGTAGACATGGCGGGCTTCTCCAACCTGGCTCTAAACAATGCTGAAGGTGAGTAAGCACGTAACTGTGTTTTATGAATTACCATGGGAGTTGGAATACTAGAAAACTGAGCATCGGCATTGTCACTGTAACTAAAGCTCATCCCTCTGATCCTTTGTTTTTTTCCCTGCTTTGTGATGTTATAAGAACTACTCAATGGTGATATTCAATTTCAATCCCTCAAAAGAGAAAAATCAGTGGAGGAAAACTGATACATGTATTCAACAGTTTAGCATGTATGACAGTAGTGAAGAAATTTCTGTTAGCCTTGGATTTTAGCTACTTCAAAGAAAAAAAATCAGACAATGCACGCTGTTTTTGAAACTTGTATTACCTTTATCACTTTCTTCACTGGGCAATGATGTGCTAAGCTATGATTCGCAATTTCTAGGTGTATTTTGGTTCACTTTGTCAGATTTTCTGTACTTTTATGCTCCTGTTTGATATGATGATTAAGTGTGACGAAAGATCTGAATTTGTTTGTCTTCTGATGTCTATTTTCGCTTCCATTTTTGTCATCATTTTACGATCAAGATATGCATGTCTCAAGCTTGCCTTTCCTCATCACATCCCCACCTGCCTTTTTGCTACATACTCCCTCCCCATGTAAGACCATTCTATAGAAACTGGAAAAGATAACTTGTTTTCCCACTCCGTTTGCATTATAAAGATGTATCACGCACCTAGTTTCTGATATATTCCTGTGCTTTTGAGCATTCCATGGGGAGCTCATGGACAAGTGGCTACCTGCTTGACTCCCATTGGAGTCAGGGTCAGGTGACATCTCCCTCATCGGTTTCTTCCTTCCCTCGCAGCTCAGGCTCATTGTCTGAACATGACTTCTGTTTGAGATGTTTAGATCTTGTATTTGGTCAAAAAAAGTCTTCGGACAAGCTCTGGGATGCTTAATGGGTTCTTTTTGACTTGGATGGATTAGGTACGATTCTATCAATCAAATCCATTTTAGGCAATGCTCAAAAACCACAGCCAAAGACGAGCACTGTTATGCTTTGTTAGGATGAGAGATGGCCTGGCGAACCAAACATCCCAATGGGTCTGCTCATTCACACAGAAGATGTTCTGACAGTACAAAGTGGAGGAATTGGTGTGATAACTTGTTTTAACCTCAATACCTCTATCCATGTACATCCTTTGTGCTCTTCATATTTTTCTATCAGCCTAAATGTCTGCGTACTCGCTGGAGTGAAGATGCTTTGGAGGTTAACAGTGAGAAAGCCATCATTTCTTCTAAAATTCTAACCATGAGTCCTATCGAGGTGTCGCCTATTGCTACACATCTGTTTAGTTTTGAGCTAGGTGTTCGTGTCAGTTTGTGGACTGTCTGGGAGCTATTTGACAATTTTGTTTTCCGAGGGTCATTTTCAGTGTTTTCTGTCAAGATTCACAACTTTACTCGTAAATCTCTAACCGTGAGTCCTATCAAGGTTGTGTCTGTTGCTACAAGTTTGTTTAGCCTCAAGTGAGGTGCTCATGCCAATTTTCGGGGCTATGCTACAATTTTGTCTTTTGATAACTCATTTTCATTGTCTCAAGATTCACAATTTTGCTTTGAAATCTCTAAACTTGAGTCGTATTTTGGTGCTGCCTGATGTTACAAGTTTGTTAGGTTCAAGTGAGGTACTTGCGCCAGTTTTCGGGCTGTTTGCTGGTTATTTTACAATTCACTCTGCGATGATTCATTTTCAATTTTGAGTCTATATAAGAACTTCCCTTTTGATTCTCAAACAGGAGTCTTGTCTATGTGTTGTCTGATCTTACTAGTTTTTCAGGCTTGAGCAAGGTGCCCGTGTTGGTTTATGGCCATTTGATGTTTATTTTACAATTCTGCGCTTCGACAACCCATTTTCAGTTCTTTAATGCTGTGTTTGGTTGGGGGATTTGGAGAGAGATTTGGAAAAAGAAATGGAAAAAGTGTGTGAAACTAGGTGAAATATAGGTATGTTTTATTCACATTTCACATTCTTTTTCCATTTCCCTTTCCAAATCCCTCCTCAAATCCCCCAACCAAACACAGCATAAGATTCACAACTTTGCTCCTAAAATCTCTAAAACCATAGAACCTGTATAGGTATTGTATGTTGCTAGAAGTTTGTTTATGATCAAGTGAGGTTCTCGTTCCGATTTATAGGTTCAGCTGGTGCTGTTTTACAATTTCACCCCTAAATGTTCAATTTTTTAGTATTTGAGTGTATTATGAGTTTCAGAACTTTGCTCGTGATCTGTTAAACAGGAGTCCTATTGTTGTGCCATCTGATCCCCTATAAGTTTGTTTATGCTTGTAGGTGAGGTGATGATACCCCTTTTTTTAGCCTTTAGTAGCTATTATGTTACAAGATTGTGGTTTCGTTCTTTTTTCGATTTGTTTGTTTCCCATGAATTGAAGGCGGGGTGAGATTCTCATTCTCGTTCTCCTTTTTGGCTGTGTTTGTATCTCGGATTTGGTGAGAGAAAAGAAAAATGAAAGGGACTCAAAATTCCCTCACACATTTGGTTATTGAGGGAAAAGAGTGGGAAAAAGAAGACAGGAGAGAAATGAATAAGTAAACCTATAGCCTTGTCTAATTTATTCTAGATTTGGTTGACGAGCTACAAAGTGTGAATGATCATGAACTTAGAAAATGGTCATTTTCTACTTAAGTTACTCATTCTTCGGTCCGCTTGTGTTTAAGACAAATTTATACTAATTTCACCATCATTTTTCCAACGCAACCAAACAAGGTGTGGATTTTGAATTCTACTATTTCCTTCTATTTCTCAAACCTTTTCCTTTTTTCTCGCTAAATCTGGAATCCAAACACAACTAGGAGTAGTAATTTTGAAGCCAAGTTTTCTTCCATGTTTGTTGAGAGAAGCAATCAGTTTTGTTGATTTCCCTTGTATTATAGTGGACTTTTACAGCCCCGTTGGATTGAGAGAGATTTGATGAGAAATTGTGAGAAATATGCTTTCTTATTATGCCAGATTTATTTTTCACAAAAAAGAAGAAGAAGAAAGAAGTGAGATTTGATGAGAAATCAAATTGGTTGACTATATATTTTTATAATATCAATGTGTTTGGCTTTATTTAAATTGTCTTCTTAACTTGAGAACAAATTTCGGTGATCCGAACTGTTTGTTTTTTGTAATACAATTTAATTCAAACAACTACCAATGTTCGACTATCTTAATTTTTTGTATGAATATTTTTAATGAATTCTAAAAAGTAAGTAGTTCAGATTACCGAAAGCGATCTTAAAATGAGCTTTACCGAAAGCGGTCTTAAAATGAGCTTTACAAGCATAAACGCTCTTTTAAGTTGAGGTAGCTAACTTGAGTAATACCAAACCCTTTAGTAAAACATGACAATGAAAAAGTAATTAGTTTTTTTCTTTTTTTCTTCTTGAGGTGAAATATTACAATAATTTCTTTTTCTTTTCTCACCTATTATTCTAAATGGTGCGTTATAGCTTTTGGGATCGGAAAATGCTATCGACCTCAAATAAATTACAAAATTTTTTATCAAACCTCTCATATGGGTGTGTGGTGCACACAAATCACATGAGTGTGGGTCTCATACCCATATGAGAGATTTGGTAGAAAATTTGATAATTTATTTGAGGTCCCTAGCATAACTCTTTAGGATTAGTACTATGCCTGGGCACATTTAGAATAAATTCATAGGAGGGATTTGGTCAAAACCTCCTCATTATAAAGTTTAATGCATTATTTAGAATTTTCTTTTAAGGATTTTCAAATATCAAATGGCTTAGTTATGGCTAAATTTATTTATTTGACTTTTTGTATATAAATATATATATATATATTTAAAATTTAAAATTATGGATATGGTTAAATTGTCAATAATTTTATGTTACTCGTATTCTTTAACTTTTAAAATTAAAAATTTTATATTAATGTTTTGAAATTCCTAAAGCCTCTTAGACCAAAAGTTTCTTTTGCACGGAAACACTAATTTTATGTCACTTGTATACTCTATGTCTAAGAAACACACTAATTGATAAATTAAATAGTTATTGAATAGAATTGAAAATAAAAATTATGAAAAATATAATTATTGATTTTTAAAGATTACATATATAAAATCAATAAATGATACAATTCTTTTTATTTTATTTTATTTATAATCTATTTGATAGACTTATAATCAACCACAAACTTCAACTTTTTAATAATATATGGCACACTCACGTATTATATGACTAAGAAATAACAAATATGCAAAAAAATCTCACAACTACTCTGTGTTGCCCCGGTATATAACCTACCTCGTTTTCCTTTAATTGTGATTATCTTGCTCGTGTTGGGAGTGTCAAGATTTAATCTGAGGTCTTGTCGACCGTTTGAGTTCATCGTTCTTGAAACTTCCCTCGGATCCTCATCTTTATTTCATTCCGAGGTTGAGTACTGCTTGTTTCGGAAAGCATAAAATTGGATCAGGGATGTCTCGAGTTCAGCTAGTGCAATTTTGGGGTAAAAGGTAGGACCACACGTAGGGGGGCTTGGGCCGCACATGCGAGAGGTAAGGCTGTACGTGCAGTGAGGTGAGGCTGTCGATGGTTCAATATTGCTTTAAATGTATGAGCGAAGGGCAGGTGCGGAAAGTGAGTTGCACGTGTGGGGGAGAGTGACGCACGTGCGAAAATGGTATCGCACGTGCGAGAATGCACTTTGTTCGAAAATTTTCTATTTTTCTTTTCTTGGGCTGAGTACCCATATCACTTTTCTCTCATCTCTCTCTCTCTAAAACACATTTCTCTTCCTTCTCTTTACATTACTCTCACCAAATCATATTAATCCTTTCATTTCTCCAAATCCATTAGAGCTTTGACTATAGTTCCTTCATTAAAATTGAAAAACTCCTCGAGGGCTACGTTTTGTGCAGTGGAGATCTGATTTCAACACCATCAAATTTGGAGGTTTTCTTCTCTCTTCTTCTCCAAAGTTTGAGGTAGGGGATTCTCTTAGAGTTATATATACATTTTTGCAAGTTTATGTTGATTTTGGAATTTCTTCTTCTAGTAATGAACCTTGATTTTTGGCTCAAGAGTTCTTGATGATTTAAAAAAAAAGGGGTTTTCTCAATGCTTTCTAAAAACTCTTGAGGGTATGAACTATATTGTTAAGAAGGAATGTTGTCTTGGAAAAGTCCTTTAAAAAATGAGGAAAAAACCTAGTTTTGTGAAAACCCTAGAGATTGGGGATTTTTGGAAAAATGGTAAGATGTGATGAAATCTATGCTCGTCAAGTATTATGATGAATATACTATTGAGAAATTCCTATGATTGTGTATGAAGAGGAAATTCCATAGAAGAATGAGAAATGGTTAATATTGAAGCTAGTTGTATAGCTTATTTTTGGTTGGTCTTGAAATGACCAAGGGGGAAAAATAGAGATTAACATGTGGAGAAAGCATGTAATGTGGTACTATTATTTATCTCTCGGTAAATTTATTTGTGAAATTATCTTGAGAAGAAGTATGGAGATTTTTATCACAATGGTAGATTGTGTGGTGGAAATTGAAAATGGAAACATATTATAATGCATTGATTCATGTTACATTGACATTCCATCTCATTTGGTTGTTATGAATTTTGAATTGAAATTGGAAAGCTATTGCATTGAGAAAGAAATTGTTTTGTGAACAGAAGCATATTGAATTGTTTTGGAGTAAATACGTTGGTAAGTCTGGACAGGGGGTGTAGTTTGGTATTGGTTAGGTTGACTTGAGTGTCCATGGTGAAAAATCGAAAACAGACGCGGATGAGGTACCATGTGCCTTCCAGTGAGAGACTGGTAAAGTGGAGATTGGTAGTGCTTGTTATGCCTACTTGCAAACAACAACCTAAGTATTACTTGAGTCGTATTTACCATTCCTTTGAAAATTACATTGAATTTGTCGGATCATTGTGTTATCAAATTGGCATTATGCACAAGATTTTTTTTTTTCAAAAGGCAAAAGTACGTATTTTGAGCATGACATGGCATTTGCATTCATCTCTTGAAATTATGTAAAAATGTATATACTTTATTAAGAATTTCCTACTAGGTTTTGTGCTCTAGTAGATTTTGTGCAGGGAAAGATGTAGTGATTCTACCAAATTGAAGGCGTGAAGTGTTTTGAGGGCATATGGCTCTTGCTTTGTTGTTGTTTTTTTGGACAAGCCAAGGGCTATAAATGTATAGGTTTCGATAACCATTTTGTGTAATTGTGCATAAGCTTTAGAACTTGTAACATTGAGGGCATTTAATTGTAATTGACTTGTAGTGCTACATGCTATAGATTCATATTCCTGTGATGTTAAATGTATAGTTACATGTGGAACACTTTTGATAAATCTCCGGAATGAGTTGAGTACATATCTTAGAGATTTAATGCGGATGTAATGGATGAAACATTATTTTATTTATATGTTATGGGAGTTACTACTTTTGGATTAAGATCTTGATGATAGATAAATATAAACCCTTCTTATGTAAATTATTTTGGGGCGTTATATACTCTTAGCATGAGGCCAATAGTTATTTGTAGTTACCTTAGAATTTGAAGGAGGCATCCATGGTTATCTTCACATGTGGGCTTGATCTATTGTTGTTCTAAACAAAAGCTGGACAGACAAGGAGATTAAGCTTGAATGAAAGGCGAAAAAAAAATAATTTAAACACCAAATGAAATCTTAATAATCACCATTTGAGAGAGAGAGAGAGAGAGAGGTGTAAAGAATATTTATTCTTGTAGAAATTAAAATTTTATGTGAAAGTAGTGAAATATAAGCGCCCCCCCCCCCCCCCCCCCCCCTTTTTTTTTATTGGGAGGAAGGGATTTAGTAATTCCCATCGAAAGAAAGATTAATTAGCTAGGTAAAATTTATAGTATATTTTTATTATGGAAAGCAACTCATTAAAGTATGCGTATTTTGTTAGTTTTTAAACTTTGAAATTTAAATTTCTAAATCATAGGTGAATTCAATAAATTTTTGTTGACTATAATTTTAAATTTTAAACTTTAAATTTCAATTTTTAGTAGCCAATGATATTTTTCTCTTTTGAAAAAATAACAAAAAATCAACATAATTGGATTAGAGTTTTGAAGCTCCTAAAGCTCTCAAAGTTAAAAATCCCATTTTGCTTATATAATATATAGATAAATTTGTAACTTCTATTTCATTTAGTTTTCCTTTCTTGTTTCATTTCTTTTTACAAATTCATCTATGAATTCAAAATTTAAACATAACGTAATCAATTAGAAAATTGACCAATGAAAATTAATTAATGGTTCATAGAATAGCTTGTTTGGTCTTTGCTATCTTAATTATTTACCAATGTTAGGTTGTTCATTCACCAGCAGCTCAAATTAGTTGAGGTGGTGCCTCCTGCTACTCTAATGATCTCTGAGGTCGTACAAATAAAAAAGAAAAATTGAAAATTCTTAAATTTTGATCTATATTAGAGAGTATCTATATAATTTTTTTCTTAAATTTTTAATAAACCAAATGTCAAAATAGACATTCTGCTTGAATGATTTTATCAATTTCTTTTTATCTTAATGAACCAAACATTATTTAAAAGTGTCATTGAAAGTAACAAATATATTTAGCCATTATTAGTGTGACATTAGTATTTTTTTTTTTTAAAGATAAAAATTAAGAGAGAAATTGTCCGCCCGATATGTACAGAATACAGTTGTTTACAAAATTTTCCGTCAAAAATTATATTATATGGTATATGGTACGGGTTAATAATAATAATAATAATAAATAAATAAATGGTAAATTACATTTACCTCCTTTGAGATTTCTGACAATTACGGGGACCTCCCTTATAGTTTTAATAATTACAAAAACCTCCCTTACTTTTTTTGATATTGTCAAAGTTCCCTCCTCCTGTTAATTTAAGCCAAATGGTGTTAACTTGGTTGTGCAAATGACCATAATGCCCTTTATACTTAATACTCTTTAATTGTAATTTACCTATATATTAAATTATCATTTTATTTCTCACATTTTTTTTTCCCCTTTGACTTTATATTTTTTTTCCACTATAAGTTTTGAACTTTTATAAGTTAAAAAAAAAAAAAAATCAACCATTAATGAAATTAAGAAAGAATATCCATGTTTCTTATTTGAATTAATTTTGAGATTTAATTTAATAAAAATAATTTAAATGAAAGAAAAAAAGATGGAGACGTAGATTTTAGATGTAATAAATAACAAATTATTTGAGTATTTTATTATTTTCAAATAATTTATTTCTTCAAGTAAAATTCTATTTTAATTAGATGTAAGAAATGACAAATTTAAATGGTTTATTATTCTCAAATAATTTTTTTATCCTTCATTCCCTATCATCTAATTTTAATTTATTGTAATGTGATTAGATATTTTTTCTCTTTTATATTTATTTTTAAAAATTTTATTATTAAGGTGAGAAATATTGACTTATTTTTTTAATAATAATTAAAATTTGAGAATAATATAGGATTGTGGAAAGATAAAATGATAAATTTTTTTTTATATATTTATGACGGAACATTTGGTAACTTTTATAAGTCAATTTTTTTAATTATAAATATGAAATGTTATTATGTTTATTTTTCTTAAAAAAAATTTAATACACAAATATGTTTACAAAACAAAAGAAAAATTCATGTTCATAAATTGCTATGGTATTGGGTGAAGCTAGCTAACATTGATGAAAGACAAAAAAAGATGAAAAAATTGAGGATAAAATGTAGAGAAGAGAACAAATAATAATAATAATAATAAATTATATGGTGTTGTTATTTGCTACAGTGACATTATGAAAAAATGAATGAGAAAATAAATAGAAAGAAAAATGAAAGAAATAAAATAAAGAAAATGAAAAGAGAGGGATAATTTCTCCAAATATGTATTTTTCATGCGGAAAAAAAATCAAATACCTATATGTATTTTTAAATTTTTATTCAAAGTCCAATTTCTCAAAATAATTATTTATAAAATTGGTAGTCTTTTTAAAATATAAAACATCTTTTATACTTTGTTTCATAATTTTCAAATAAATAATTGTATTTAATCTAGTATAAGGTTTAATGGTGATCAATTTATTAGTTTTTATTTATTTATTTTTAGATAAGGTAATGTTTGGTTATTCTACTATATATATGCTTGTCTTAACAATTTAGAATTTTTTTTAAAAAAATATTGTATAGAACTTAATAATTTTGTTTAATATTATTAAAATAATTTATGAATCTTTATTAATTTTTTGTAAAACCTCAGAGGAGGTGAGTGAAATTTACTATTTGAATATATAAGGACAATCTTAGAAATTTTTACTCATAGTAAATAAATTAATAGAAGATTAACGGTAGGGGAATTTTAATAATAATTTAAAAAATAAGAGTGAATTTCATAATTTTTTAAACCACATGAGAGATTCCTATAATTATTAGAAACCTCAATGAAGGTGAGTGTAATTTAGTCATAAATAAATAACTAGTATGGGCAGTTCTGTCAACAAACCATTTTATTTTCATACATCATTTTATTTCTGTGCACATCATATCTCAGGGCACACACTTATGAATTTAATTAAATATTATTATTTTCATTCCACACATTACATATTCTAATTATAACTCCAACTCACATCCTGTACACACACCATCTAAATAGATTTTCCACAACTTCAAACCCTTCGTAGACTCAACTTTTCCACACCTACCCATGGCAGCAAACCACAACTCCATTGAAGACCCTTTCAGGAAGCAAGAGCTATTTCTAATCAAATCACATAGCAGATTAATACACCTACTTGTTAAACAAACTGTGTGTGTCAATTTCCGACTACACTGTCAACTTAGTACTCAACTGGAGAACACCGGCAGAATAGATGGCACCTGTCTGACCTGCAACAGAAAGAAGAGTCTCCGGCGGTGGCTCGTCTACCCGGGAGTACTCCGACGATCAAGTCAGTACTCCATATCTCTCAAAGATAACTAATAGTGTTTAACTCACTAGAGAGAATATCAAAAGCCATACCTTAGACCCATGGGGATGCCTCTCTTTTATAGCCAACATAATCCTAGTCTCAAATAGAAGCCTAGTTCTAATGGACTTAGGATTAGTGCTAACTTGGACTCCCAGTAGGATTAGGATAAACTCTCTAAGAGTTTTATCTTTATCCAAACTGAAGTTTTCTCCCATTTTAGGACTCTTGTCCCTTATCCGCTTATATCGGATTCTGGTTTCTTCGCAGATAACCTCAGCCTAGCCGAGATCATCTCGGCATCATGACCAGGACACGTGACACCTCGGCTGACACTTCGGTGTCACCTCGGCCACGTGTTGTCATTCAAAAATTATGTCCTCACAACTGCCCCCTAGGTTCTATTACTTCAGCAACCTGAGGTGATGGAACCTATATCATTTATTCCATTAAACACGTCGGCTAAGCTCGCTTCATCATCTATTGCCGAAGTCAGAACTCGTCGGCTCAATATGACCAAGACCTAAAGTCTGCTTTTATCAATGCCTTAGAACCAACGACCAAGTTCGTTCAAGTTTCTCAGCCAAAACCGTCCTCCTTTGCAACCGTCTCGGGGTGACACACCTCGGTTATACAAACTGATGATTTACCTCGGCAAGTACCCAAGTACCTTTTCTTGGCATAACCTTAGTTTCACCTTGTAAATTTTTTCATAAAATTTTAACAAGGGTTTAACCTCGGCTTAACTTTAACTTGTAAATTGTCCACAAATTTCAACAAGTGTTAAGCAATGATTTCGGTTTAACTTCAACTTGTAAACTTTTCTCAAGTTTCAACAAGTGTTAAACAATGATTTGGGTTTAACTTCAACTTGTAAATTGTCCACAAATTTCAACAAGTGTTAAACAATGATTTCGGTTTAACTTCAACTTGTAAACTTTTCTCAAGTTTCAACAAGTGTTAAACAATGATTTCGGTTTAACTTCAACTTGTAAATTGTCCACAAATTTTAACAAGTGTTAAACATCATCTCGGTAAGCTCTTCTCTTCTCGGACTTAATCATCTTAGGCCAAGATCTTGTCTTCTGGGATCTGGGATCCGAGATCTGGAATCCGGGATCTGTTTACTTGGGCTGAGCTCTTGTCTTCTCATATCCAGTGTTATCTCGGCTTCGCTACGGCGAACCATTTCTCTTCTCTGGTTTGGACGCCTTTGTTCCCGGCGTGTCCTCCTCGGCTCGGGCATACTTTTCTATCCTGGCCATCAGCTTCTCCATGCTTTTTGGCAATGTCTTTGCCAGTGATTTTCGAAGCAGGTAGTCATCCTTTAAGCCACTTTTAAACGACACGACCGCCACCTCTTGGTTGCATCCGGGTATTCGGTTGAATACCTCATAATACCTTTTGGCATAGGCCCTAAGGCTTTCATCCTCACCGATCTTCAGGGCCATTAGGGCGTCCACCCTTAATGGCTGTAGCTTGTTTGTCATGAACCTGGCCACAAATATCTCGGCCAGGCCTTTCCAGGTTTTCATAGTTCCTTTCGGCAACTTGTGAAACCAATCCGATGCAATTTCTCCGAAGGATGAGGGGAACACCTTGCAGAGCAACGGTTCGTTCTCGATGTACAATGCCATCAAGTTTAGGTACAAGCCGACGTGAAAGTTCGGGTCTGACTTACCGTTGTATATTTGGAACCTTAGCATACTGAACCTTTTCGGGGCCTCAAATTTGTCCAATTCTATCGAGAACGGTGTCCTTGGCTTGACAGGTGAGGTCACCTCGGCATCTTGTCGCTTTCTCTAGAGGTAATCCCTCAGATCCTCCGTGGTTCGTCCAGGAGCTCGGCTATCTCCGGATTTCAGCCTCTTTGGTGCACTACTTCCTGTGTCATTGCGAGTCCTTTTGGACCTCCCTCCATTGGTCGCGTCGAAACAGAATTCCTTCCCCTGAACATGCCGATGTTCTTTGGAGTCAGCTTCCTTGGTGCGATGTGTCCTCTGTGAATGTCTCCTTCTAGATTCTCCCCGTCCGATCTCTCTTGAAGGCTGGTGAGAATGTTCCTTGGTCCTATCGTGCTGAGGAGTCGTAGGAGTTGTCTTCTGCCCCCTTGCCTGGGCATCTTTCTTGGCTGCTGGAGTCGGTGTATCTTGTGACGGGAACGGTGGCTGCATGACATTGTTCTGTATCATGAAATTGACAACCGTTTGCAAGTCGGCCAATTTGTTTGCCATTCCCTTTATCTCGTCGTCCCTTCGTAAGCATCTTTCTTTCCATACCTGGAGGTCGTCCTCGTTATAATACTCGCTTCGGTCTGATTTCTTCGGCACGTCGCCCTCCTGGCCGACGTCCTCTTCTCCATGATTCTTACCACGAGTTTCTTCGTTGTAGTTGTCTTCTTCGACACCAAGGTCAATATGTTTCCCACTCTTAGTAGGGGTGTCGTCCCCAACCTTCTCTTTCTGTCCGTCGTTGGCCATCTATTCTCCTTTCGTTCCCACAGATGGTGCCAAATTATGTGTGTCAATTTTCGACCACACTGCCAACTTAGTACTCAACTGGAGAACACCGGCAGAATAGATGACACCTGTCTGACCTGCAACAGAAAGAAGAGTCTCCGGCGGTGGCTCGTCTACCCGGGGGTACTCCGACGATCAAGTCAGTACTCCATATCTCTCAAAGATAACCAATAGTGCTTAACTCACTAGACAGAATATCAAAAGTCATACCTTAGACCCATAGGGGTGCCTCCCTTTTATAGCCAACATAATCCTAGTCTCAAATAGAAGCCTAGCTCTAATGGACTTAGGATTACTGCTAACTTGGACTCCTAGTAGAATTAGGATAAACTCTCTAAGAGTCTTATCTTTATCCAAACTGAAGTCTTCTCCCATTTTAGGACTCTTGTCCCTTATCCGCTTATCTCGGATTTCAGTTTCTTCGCAGATAACCTCGGCCTAGCCGAGATCATCTCGGCATCATGATCAGGACACGTGACACCTCGGCTGACACTTCGGTGTCACCTCGGCCACGTGTTGTCATTCAAAAATTATGTCCCCCACACAAACCTACCCTGTACTCCATTTCTATCTTTGCCAATCCCAATATTTGCACAAAATCATAAAAAAAGTACTATTTTCCCGTTAATAGTTTTCTTTATCTCTTAGGCATACATATCTAGTGTTTGTATATGTGTGAAGTGCCTGTTCTTTTTCTAGGCAGGGGGTATTGTTGGCAGCCATTGAAAGCTGAAGGAATTGAGAGATCAATCAGAAAAAAATATTTAGAAACGAGAAGTAACCCTAAAGAACTGTAGAAAATCGGAAGCAAAAATTGCGAATGGAAAGCATAGAATTTTACAAACTCACGACTTATGTTGGGAGGGGCATAGAAAAATCTTAGAAATTACAAATAATATAGGTTGATTTTTTCTCGAATGAAAGAAGTTTTGCTTATTCGATACTGGTTTTCCGAATAAAATAGTCTTTCTCGGTTGTTTACTTTTAAAATTATTGTACATTTTCAATTATGTACTTCCAAATTATTTATAAATTTTCGATACTTAATTTTTGAATTTTTTAAATTGACTTAGTTTTGTAGTTTCGAATGTTTTTCAATTTTTCGGTACTTGATATCAAAGTAGTTTATGCAAGCAATGGATAGAGTGTAACAATGGGGTGTAGCAAGCAATGGAGAATAATAGAGGAAGTGAAAAAACAATGGAGGAACTGATTAGTTTTAGTTTTTGTTTTTTTAAAAGATGTGCATTGAGAATTATTATTTTTTAAAAATATGTACACAAAAAATTTGAATTTAATTTGTAATGTGGGTTGATGTCCATTATGATTATTATGCTTCATGGTAAAATTGTCATTAAGGGGTTGTTTGGGGTGTCCTAAATAAGTGTACTTTTTGTCTTTTTGGACTAAAAAATTGAGGAAGAAAATATAGATGTTTGGGTTAACTTTTTGACTTTTTATGAAAAAATGTGTAATAAAAAATTATAAAAATTGGTTTGTAGGAGAAAATTAGGATTATGAGTTGTGCAGCCGTAATTGTTGACTTTTGGTGAATAGTGTTAACTTTTTAACTTTTTGAGTAACTTTTTGGCTTTTTAACTTTTCCTGGGTATGCCAAACTTGGCCTAAATATTTTTTTTTTTAATTGTGTATATAGAGACGAAAAAGTGTGAAAATGGAATTTTCCAAAAGTAATGGATAAATCTGGGATATTTTTATTTATGTCGTTGATTTGTCTCGTTGCGCTCATGATTTTTTAATATTTTTATTACAATTTTATTCTTACATTATTTTCTTGGTACATAGGTTGTATCTCAGGGAGGTTGTATCTTAGGTCATATCTTTGTTTTGGAATCGTGATTTAGATAAAAAAAAATAAAAAATAAAAATAAAAATTCAAAACTCTTTTTTAAATGTATAACTAAACATTCAATTAAAAAGTCAAATTAAAAATTATTTTTAAAATTCATAACTAAAGATATAATTCAAAACTCAATTAATAAACCCTTTTTAAAATTTATAATCAAACTTTTTTCAAAAAATCTATTTTTTTATAAAAAAAATTCATAAAAATATTTTTTAATTTATATTTTTTTGAAAAATATTTTTTTCAATATTTTTTTATTTTAATTTTTGAAGAAAAATATTTTTTATTCTTTTATTTTTTTGAAAAAAAATTTTGTTATTTTTTTAAGTATTGGTAAAATAATTTGTTATAATTTAGATATATATAGGTGATTCAAAATATTTTCAAAATAATATTTTAAAAAAGTAAATAAAATTTAAAATATTAAAAAAAATTAAAAATTTAAAAATAAACTAAAATATTTAAAATTAAAAATTAAAAATTATATAAATATTTTTAAAAAATACAACACACAAATGTAGTAAATACAATGTACATTAAAAATAATAAAAAATATTTACCTTAAAAAAATAAAATTAAGAAAAATTTTAAATATTAAAAAAAATAAATTTCAAAAATTTCAAAATACAACTCAAAACTCAAAAATTCAAAACTCAAAATATAATTTAAAACTCAAAATATAGTTCAGTTTTTTTTTCAAAACTCATAATCTAACAAATTTTTTTTGTGCAAAAATTCAAAACTTAAATTATGATTAAAAACTAAACCAAATGAAACCTAAGGTTGCGTTTGGTAGAGTTTTGTAAATATGATTTGAGAGTATGAGTTGTATTTTGAGTTTGTGAGTTGTGGAATTATGTTTTGAGTGTAGAAAATTTGTTTGGTTATGGTTTTTGAATAGAGAGTGTTGAATTGAGTGTAGAATTGAGTTTTGAAAGTTTGATTTGACATGTGAAGTAAGAAAATTTGCTTGGTTATGAGTTTTGAAAAGAATTTTCAAAACTTAATTCAAATTGTTATAACTCATAACAAAACACATTACTTTCACACTATTGAAAATTCTGATTAACACTCATAACCAAACTCTTTTTAAAATTCAATTAAAAAAATTTATTATTAACAAAAAATAACATTAATCAATTTTTTAATTGAAAATACTACAAAGGAAATAATTTTTTTTCAAAATAAATATTCAAAAAATTTAAATCATAGATATTTAAATAATTTAAATAATCTAAAAAGTTTAATAAGTAAAACATTAAAAAAATATTCAAAAAATTTAATTCGTAAAAATTTAAATAATTTAAAATGTTAATATTTTAAATTTAAAAACAACTCTACACTCAAATCGTAATCAAACACATAAAACAAAACTCAATTAAGAAATTATTTTTAAAACTTATAACCAAACACATAATTCGAAACTCCATACTACTTTCACAACTCTACACTCAAATCATAACCAAATGCATAACAAAAAAATTAAAATATTTAAAAATATTTTTATAAAATAGAGTTTGAATTTATTTTTATAAAATATTTTAAAATTTAAAAAATTAAAATCGTAATATTTTGAAATTAAAATATTTAAAAATATTCAAAAAAAATTTAAAAATCGTAACATATTTAAATATTAAAATATTTAAAATCTTAACAAAATTAAAATATTTTTAAAATATTTAAATATTTAAAATATTAAAAAAATTAAAATATTGATTTGAATTGAGTTTTGAAAAGAGTTTCGAATTATGTGTTTGGTTATGAGTTTTGAAAAGTAATGATTATGTTTTGAATTGAGTTTTGAGAAATAGATGTAGAATTATGATTTGAAAGTTCAAAACAAACAACACATTCAAATCAATGGGTGAAACTGTAATTTGAGAGGCTTACCAAACGGAGCCTAAATTTCTCTACACACCTATCCACCTCTCTCCTTATCCCCATTGCCGGCCACCCACTTACAAGCCCCTCCTATCCCAACCCTTACTCCATGTCACCCACTTCTCCTTTTGCCTCCCCATTTGTATGCAACCCACAATCCCTCCCCTCCCCAGCCACCCCGGAAACTCTAATGCTGTGTTTGGTTGAAAGATTTGGGGAGGAATTTGAAAAAGGAAAGAGAAAATGTGTGTGAAGCTAAATAAAATGCATGTATATTTTATTCACTTTTCACTAAATTTTTCTTTTTCCATTTCCAAATTCTTTTTCAAATCTTTTAACCAAACACAGCGTAAAGCCACCACTTTGCCCCTCTTTGTACTACCATTGAAGGCTTCTTCTGTACTAACATATCTAGGGCGGCGAAAGGATAGGTTTAAGATATATGATAGTAGAGAGAATATGGATTTAAATTTTTTTTTTTATTTTTATAAATGGATGTAATGAGATAAAATAAGGTGTAAATAAAAGTACCTATACATATATATGTATGTCTTTATAAGATTCAAGAAAATGGGAGTAATATCTTTTACGAAAATGATATAATATTGACATTTGGTAACTGAAGAACATTTTGATGAATTCTTTATTTTAAAATAATAGGTGCTCTGTCTTTTTTTTTTTTTTTTTTTGGGAGATAGGAAAATAATAGGTGCCAAACTCAACCACATCATTTATATAAATTTTGTTGGTATGGCATGTGAATCTTTCTAACAAACGCATGTGAAGAAGCCGCATAGTACAAATTTTATGTGCATTGCATTAGTCAAAAGAAAATAAGAGAATAGTACTACATTTTGGAAGACCCTTATAACACTCTTTTCATTCATTAATATGTAGTATGGAAAATGAGTAGGAGTACTAATTAGTGCTCTCACTAATTAGGTGGCAGTGGGTCCCACCAGTAATGATGTGATGTTTTGGTCTTAGAGTTATATATATATATATATTTTTAGTTTTTTAATGCATTAGTGCTATTAGTGGTGGTATTTTTAGTGGGATGAATCATTGTTGTATGTAGTATATGCACGGCTGCAGAAAGACAAAAAAAAGACCAAAAAAAGTTTACACACAGAGCTGCATAACTATATACTATAATAGACATAGATTAAGACAATGGGTTGGCCCGTGACCGATGTCTGAGTTTGAGTATTATTGTTGTACTACGAGTGCAACATAATCCTCTCATTCTCTTCTACCTTTTTTATTATTTATTTTTTAACCAGATGTCCGAGCCAACTTCTTTTTTTCTCTTCTAGCTTCTCTTACCAAAAAAAAAAAAAAAAAAAAAAAAAAACATTGATCTATATATATAAATTGAATGACATATTAAAATATTTTCAAGGCCTAGATTGATCGAGGCGGTTGATGAGGTAGAGTGCGTTACTAGTAACTCTAGCCACATTGGTGATCTTCCTATTCACATCAGACCTAACCTTTCCATCAGTCTCTCTAAACCCATCAAGACACGTGTCCTCATTCGTCAAGGCGGCGCTGACCCATGTCTCGGCGTTGCTCATCTGCCACCGGAACGTTCCGACGCGGAGGTGCTGGAGCTCCGACAGCGTCTTTCCGAGCTCGTTCACCGAGTCCGCCACCTGTTCGACGCAATCTCTCAGCGCCGCCTGCTCTCTCTTGCTTGCTCCGCCGCCGTCCCTGACGGTGGTTAAGTAGGCGGAGACTTTACGGGCTCTGGAGAGGCTGACTTTGACGGCGGCCTGAGCTAGGTCTGTTGGGGTGTTGGCGGGGCCGGAGTACGAAGAGAGGGTTCGGAGGCAGATGTTGGGGTAGCTGGCGTGGACGCATGATGATCGGACTAGGTCTTGGGAGGAGGAGGTGGAAGGTATGGGTTTTTTAGCGGCGGCGGAGAAGTGGGTTTGGGAGGAGAGAGAGAGGAAGGTAATGAGGAGGAGGAGGAGAGAGAAATGGAGGTTCATGGTGGCCATTCTCACCACTCTGGTCTCTGCAAATGGTTACTTACTATGGTATAGTATGGTATGGTTTGGTTGCGAAGTAATGGCAGTGAAGAGTAGGTAGTTTTTATAAGCGTAGTTGCATTGCATTGGATTAGACAGTGAGGTATTAATGTGGTCATGATGTTGGTTGGAGTTCAGTAATTTTGTAACATAGTCACGTGCTATTTTATAATAGAGCAATGCTAGGTATTATTAAAAAATTTTCATAAAAATGATCATGAAAAATTTATGACCCTTTGATTATACTTAAAATAAAGCACCACACACTAATTAAGGTAACCCAAGAGTTATAAATCTTTCATGATCATTTTCATGAAAGTTTTTTATGATCCCTAACTTTTTTCTTTATAATATTATGACTGATGGAGATGGTGGGTAAATGAAATATTGTGTTGAGTAATTGGAAAACATAAGAAACATATTAAATAATAATTAATTAAAAAATATAGATATGTGATACTTTGAAACATTAAATAATTTTCCCCCTTAGATAACCACCAACCTGCCCTTTTAACTATCATATTTAACATCCCCAAAAAATAAATTATAAACAAAAATTTTCATTTAACCCTTATTATTATTATTATTATTATTATTTATTTTTATGAATTATAAAAGTAGTAATTTTGATTTGATATAAAAAAAAAAAATTCAAAAGAAGTCATTTGTATATTGTATTTCTATTTAGCGATATGCTAAAGGGCAACTTAAGGGATTGTGCGTTTTGATAAGGTTTTAGGGCATAACCCTTGAGATCCAAGATTTTACACTTCCCAGGACCAACACCCTAGGGTTTGGTACAGTAGTTCTAGGATGGCCTTATAAGTGCTGGATGAACCATATCTAAGGCTTAGGTGTAAGGTCGAATCTTAACAGTTGCACTCTCTGACTTAAATGATGTGTGCGTTGTAGAGTCAATGTACACACTCGAGGTTTGTCCCTCATCCTACACTGGTTAAACCGACATTAGGTAGTTGATTTTAAAATTGACGGATGACAAGCTTGGAGAGCTTACTCATTAACCAAAATATATGCCAAAATCCTATCATAATGTTGATATTTTTAGACCATCTCTAACCTTTACTTAAATCTGTCATCAAATTTAAATTTGATGAGAAAGTCTTAAAAGTGAGCTCTAATATTTTCATCAAAGTGATATCAAATAGAGGGAGAAGTAGATATTTCATCAAATGGGGGGAGGTTTGATCATTCATCAAATTTAAATTGTTACCGTTAGATCTGATGTACACCTGGATGTCCTCCCAAATGTCCACCTAAGACAATTTGACATTTTTTTTTGTTCATATTCAGACAACCTTTAGGACATCCACTCAGACGTCCTTCTAGACAACTAGAGATGTGAAAAAATCTGATAAAAATTCTAATTTTAGTATTGGAGTGAACAGTATCAAATTAAACTTTTCATCAATTTTTTATTCAAATTTAATGAACTTTTTGATTCAATGTTTGAGATGCTCTTACATCTACAAAAAAATATAGTTGCAAAATACCAAAAACAAAGTGGTTGGTGTGTGTGTTTCTTACATAATTGCTCAGGATTCGATTCTTGGGGCTAAGCTGTGAGAAAGTAACTTTGACCGGGTTGGGATGGGGAGTGCAATAAAGTAACTTTGATAGGATCGGGATAAGAATTAGTCAAGATGCGTATAAGTTGATTCAGATACCACTCACCGCTGAATTCAAAACCAAAAAAGAATAATAACATTCTTTTCATTTAATTTAAAATAATTGGTTATTTGATTTGAGTATTGTGGTCATTTCTTGGTATTCTAGATTAACCTAGTTAGTTATTTGATTTGGGTATTGTGGTTATTTCTTGGCATTTTCTT
The DNA here is from genome assembly GCA_036172215.1 of Camellia granthamiana. NCBI lineage: Eukaryota > Viridiplantae > Streptophyta > Magnoliopsida > Ericales > Theaceae > Camellia > Camellia granthamiana. The sequence continues at coordinate 160,069,261 of CM069906.1, forward strand.
AGTTTGACACCAGTGTGATGTCGGTCAAGAGTCCTCCCATGTCAAAAGAAAAACTCAATTGGATATTCTTCACAATAGTTTATATCAAGTTAATTGTTTGGTTTGAGACTTGAAATTCACTTTTCAAAAATTTAAATTTTTTATTTTTTGTATTTTCACAGAATTTTTTAATATTTTAAGTAATTTTTTTTTTAAATTTTTAGATACCTAATATAAATACACTTAAAAAGTATAATATTTGTGAAAAAAATCTGTAAAAAATTCACTAAATACCAAAAATATAAATAAAAAAAATACGAATTCAGTATATTTTCGTATTCTTATATATTTATTATTTTAAAAATATTTTACTTTTTAGATACCTATAAGTAAGATGCATATAAAAAGTTAAAAAAAAAATACTTCAAATTTAAAAATATTCACTAAAAAAAATAAATAAAAAACATAAAAAATAAAAAACACAATTTCCAAAAAATTGAAACCAAACACCTTTGGGAAAGATTCACACTCTTTGTATATATATATATATATATATGTTGAGAATAAGGAGTATTCTTTTGGAGTTGGTTCGTCTCTTGAGAGATATATATATATATATTTTTTAAAAATTCAAAATTTTGTTTGGTTAAATGTTTTTTAAAAAATAATTCAAAATCATTTTTATCTTTATTACATATCAATCAATCACTTTTTCTCTTATACTCATGTATTCAATTATAAATAAAATAAAATAAAATAAAATAAAATCATCCCAAATTCTAAACTCCAAAACAATTTTCAAAATATACAACTAAATAAATTTTCAAATTTTATAAATTCTTTGGCCGTAATTTCTTTATTTTTTTCCGTCGTACCTAAATTGATGAAGGAGAATTATACTCCTAAATTGATACAAGGATTTCCATATCATTTCAAATGAGATTATTGTATAGAGAAGAATGCAAACTGCCATCCTTATGTTTTTGTGTTTGGTTAGAGAATTTAAGAAGAGATTTGAAAAGAAAAATAAAAAAAACAATCAAACACAACGTTAATGTGTTGATTAAGGTTTTAAAAACCTATAAAAAAAATATGTGAAATAATTAATGTGTATTGAAATTTAAAATTTTTATCAATATTTTGACTCTTACATTATGTTTTGTTGGGAAATTTGAAAAAGGAAAAAGAAAAGATATGTGAAATATGAATAAAAAATATTTATATTTTATTTAATTTTACACACATTTTTTTTTTTTTTTTAAATCCCTTCTTAAATTCTCAATCAAATACAACGTTAACGAACTCTCGAAAAGTAATGGCTAGCAAAACCCTTGTGTAAAAAAATCTATTGTTCTATAGTTATAGAAAAATGGTGAATTGATGTGTGCGTGAGAATAAATTTGTTGGGCAAATCAGAAAGTAAGCACGTGAGAAAGCATGGTTAGGTCGACATCCGAGATAGACAACTGTTCAATCAACGACTTTCTTTATTCACTGGAAGGACTCAAAATTCAAGTAGGCCTTCACTTAGGATCGAAGCAGGCAACTAGCTACTGTGTCAAGTCTCAATCTTTTGCTATCTGCTTATTGTCTCTCCCTTGGTTGGGGTCTCGCCAACCTGTTCCTGCCCTGGTAAGCATATGTGTTTGAGTTATAGATGTGCTCCAAACTATGATGCTATTTCTACCCGGACTACTTTATCTGTAAACTTCATTTCTTATTAATAAAATAAAAATAAAAATCCCAATTAAAAAAAAAAAATAATAAAAAAACCGCAATATACATCATTGGAACTTGGTAGTGGATGTGGGGAGTTTTAAGTTTGTGCCATGTTATGGATTCCATTGTAATATGTTGATGAAAGTGAGGTCAGTTATGGAAAACTAGGAGTTCGTGGGTTTGATTGTAATATGTTGATGAAAGTGAGGTCAGTTATGGAAAACCAGGGGTCTTGTGGGTTCGGTTGTAATACATCGGGAACACATGCCGTGGGGTTCATTGGAGATTTGTCCTTAGCATATTTTGATAATTTGAACTATTTATATTATAAGATTCATCAAATATATTATTCACATTGGACATGTATAACTTTAGGAGGAGAAATATAATTGTTTTAAAACAAATTATTAAAGTTTGTTAATCGTTTTTAAAAAATAAAAATAAAATAAGATCTTGTTATTGAGTTACTGATATTTAAATAATCTGATTTCTTTATGAATATTTATTTAATAAATTTTACAATATAAACGAATTAAATCACCGATATAAATACGGGACAAAGTTCCATGAGCCTCGCAGCATGGTCCTGCGCCCATAAGCACCAACCCCGCTTGGGGGGATGGGGGAGTAAATGCACCGCTGAGAATTGCAGTATTTTGCTAGCAATTGTAGGTTGGGCATTTGTCACTCATTAGCTCCTCCTCCTTATTGTGGGATCTATAACTTTAGAATAATACTTGAGACCCCCTTTTGGGGGTCACCCCCTCACCCCCTTTGTCATGTGTCAGGGAGTGATTGGAGGAGCAGGAAAAAAAAGAAAAAGAAAAAGAAAAAGCAACCAATGAGAGAGAGAGGGGGTCAAAGGGGGTGATGGGAAAAGGGGGGATGAATCATTGTTGATAACTTTATTATGAATGATCTGTAATTTATTTTTGTATAAAAAATATTAAAAATTTTATTAAATATCTCACATGAGTGTCGGACCTACATAAGACTCACATGGTGTGAGTTTCACATCTATATAAAATATTTGGTAAGAATTTTGATAGAACTTTTAAGATTTCTAACATTAGTCACTGTTATAATGGATATTTTTGGTTTTGTTTTTTTAAACTAAAAGTTGATATATAATAATAAAGTTAAACTAATTTTTTAAAAATAAAAAAACTGAAAACATCTCTTTTTAGAAAAAAGATACTTTTGATTTTTAATTATTAATTTTAATTTATAATAAGTTACATCTAATTAACCTCAAATAATATAGCACAAATCTTATAAATAAAATAAAAATAAATTATAAACAACATTATAAGATGCACCACCCCACAGTCTATAATTTGCATCTTATTATTACATATCGTGCATGCTATGCTTATGTATAATATGTGTGTGTCATAAATTTTGAAGAGTTGGTTTAGTAGGTGCAATTTGGTATTTTTTTTCAAGTGTGTTTTTTGAAGTGTGTTTTTTTTCAAGTTTTAGGTTTAACTCTCGTTAAGGTGTTATCAATTTTATGGGGTTAGACTTGCGAACTCTGTCCTATATTTACTTGATTCACAAAAAGAAGGCGTTTTGTGTGAATTTCGAAATTAATTGAAATGTATATAAGTTGACTTGGACACTTCATCATATTATATATATATATATAATATGTGTGATAAAGAGGATTCAACTAAGGGGTTGTTTGGGGTGTCCTAAATAAGTGCACTTTTTGTCTTTTTGGACTAAAAGTTGAGGAAAAAAATATGGATGTTGGGGTTAATTTTTTGACTTTTTATGAAAAATGTGTATTAAAAAATTGTATAAATAAGTGTATAGAGGAATAAAGTAATGGTGTTGGCTGTACGGTTGGAAGCAACGTTGCAGTGGGTGTGTAGGAGATTGATTATCTACTTTTCAGGCATAAATTGGTCGGTTCTGTTCGGCCCATGGGGGCCCACCACTGGTCCCGTTTTACTAATCGGAACCGTTCAATGTGTAGAACTCGTTGAGTACTATCTTCTTGTTAAAAATCACGTTGATTGAATATCGACAGCTATCTGATCGTGTTAGTTTTTTTTGTTAATTGTTAACTATAACATCATCCATTTTTATACAAAACTGATTTGATTATATATTTAGCGATATTCGATAGACGTGAGTTTTTATAGGCATATTGTACTAGACGAGTTCTACATATTGCACGGTTCAGATTACCAAAACGGGACCCATGGTGGGCCCCCATAGGCCCAGCTCTACCATCCAATTTAATGAATATTTTACTTCCTTTTTTTTTTTTTTTCAGGTCACTGACGAGCTCATCACGTCATACCTTGTTAATTGTATTTTTTTTGATTTGTATTATTATGTGGATATTATTTTTTTAATATTTTTTTAGTGAATAATGTCAACTTTTTAACTTTTTGAGTAACTTTTTGACTTTTTGACTTTTACAGTGTATGCCAAACCAAGCCTAAATAACTTATATACATAATCTTAAAATAAATAAATCTTAAAATAAATAAATAAATAATAATAAAAAAAATTGTTTATAAAATCAACAATGATAGAGAATTTTAATTTTAGAATTTTAAAAAGAGCTCTAAAAAAAAATAAGCACACACATCACATGTGAACTTCACTTATTATCACATCACAAGAACTCCCTTTAGAGTTTCAAAATTAGGCTTCTCAACTTTTTTTCCCTAATAAAATAGGCTGTGGTGGGCCCAAATAGCCTTTACGGTCAAGTGACCAAGCAAGTAGGTGTCAGTAATATGGTGAATTTGGAGCTCCTTCTGCCTATCTTTAAATTTGCATATTTACTTTCTGATGTACAAAAGTAATAATAATAATAATTGTATATTGATGTAAAATAAAAATAAGTGGCGGATATTCTGATTTTCCCAAATCGATCGAACCGAGCTGATCCTCTGCATTTTAGATGGATACGTGATGACGAGCGGACGATTGCAGACTGATTTTTTTCTAATTTGCCTAGTTTTGGACGTATGCAGATTTGAGGTTTCTTTGGTTGCAACCGAACCGCCAAACCGGGAGTACCCTAATAATTCGTAAGACTTTGTGTTTTCAATTTGTATAGATATTTTGTTTGTATTTTCAATTAAAAAAGAGTTTAGATATTCTGTTGTGTTTTCAATTTAAAAATCCTTTTATCAAATGACAAGTGTTGATATTTTGTATTTTTGTGTAGAAAATATAAGGTTTAATTTTGTCATTTAAAAAAAAAATCAAATTAAATAGTTTTTAAATAAAAAAAATAATGAAATAGTTTTGATAATATACGGTTTTCTTATATGTATTCATTATTGGTATTTGACACTTTACTTGATAATCTTTTGGTTATGTTAAGTTGGATTGTTATCCAAAAAAAAAATGTTAACAAGTTGTATTATGTTTAAAATTTGTAAAAATTTAAACCGCCAAAACCGATTCGCATCCATCTACCAATCTGCCAATCTGCTCAATTTGTCTTCGTTAATTCGGCGAATGGATGCGAATTGATTTTTTTCAATCCGCCAATCCGACAAACGGGTGGCAGATTAGAGGTTTCTTGGCTGCAATCGAACCGCGAACACCCCTAACGTAAAATGTCTAATGATTTTTAAATTTTTTATTTTTTAATATATATTTCTAATTGTATATGTGTTTTTGATATTTGATTGGTGCGAGAGTTCATATTTTTGCAGTGTAATAGTGGTATGTCTATAGCATGATATATATGATATTCTCATATTAATAAAAGTAATAATCTCAATGAGTTTGTCAACCACCCCCGAGACTTCATCCTAAGGGGCTAACTCTACGTGGCAGAAAAGCTGGTGGCGGAACCAAACTTGAACAGACTACGAGTTGTTGTGCGATCTTGCACAATGCAAGAGTGCTGGGGATTGGATCACCACGTCAGGGTGATTCCATTCTTGAAAGAGACAATGAAAACCACGATGGGTCCAGAATGGATCGAAGAAAAAAGCGAGGCACTAACCTAGAAAGAAGTGGACCTTCCTCATCTCCCGCTTTTTAAAACTCCAATGAAAATTCTTTTGTGGAATTGTAGAGGGCTGCAAACCCACATTTTCGGAGGCATTTCAATAGCCTCATGGAAGATCATCGTCCTCAACTAGTGGTGATCACAGAAACTAGAGTTGGAGGCACTAGAGGATCTACTCTATGCCAAAATTTGGGCTTCACCAAATATCACATCGTTGAAACCCATGGTTTTACGGGTGGGATCTGGTTGCTTTGGAATGACTTGGAAATCCACTGTGACATCATTGCTCAAACCCAACAGGAGGTCCACGCTTGAATTCAGGTCCCATCTAAACCTTCTCCTTGGCTTTTTTGAACTATTTATGCTAGTCCTATTTTTAGTTCAAGGAGAACATTATGGGAAAATCTTACCACTCTGGCGAATTCCCATAATGCTTCCTGGCTTATGATGGGTGACTTCAATGAAATACTAACTAGTGCAGACAAATTCGGAGGTAAGCCAATCAACCTCTTTAGAGACCTCAAATTCAAAGATTGCATGGACCACTGTGGCATGTTTGACCTGGGCTTCTCTGGCCGAAAGTTCACTTGGACGAACCTGAGAAACATTGGAGCCCTCATTCATGAATGACTGGACAGAGCTTAGAGTAACCATGAATGACAACTTCTCTATCCCAAAACCAAAATCTTTCACTTGTCCCACACTCACTCTGACCACTGCCTTATCCTTCTTAACACCCAACCTTTAGCTAGAAACCATGTCAACTATCCTTTTCGTTTTGAAACCATCTGGTTCTCTGACCCTTCTATTTTCTTGTTCGTACGTGAGAGTTGGGACCAACACCCCACATCCTTCCTCAAGAGCGTAGACACTTTCACCTCCAAAGTCTCTATCTGGAATGAAACAAGTTTTGGTAATATCTTCCTTAAAAAAAGAAAACTGGAACGACGCATTCTTGGAGTCCAGAAAGCCCTCGATAATCAGTTTTACCCCTTCCTACTCGAGCTTGAGAAATCCCTCACTAGCGAACTGAACCTTACCCTTAAGCTTGAGGAAAAGTTTTGGCCTCTTAAATCCAGAGTCAATACGATTCTTGAGGGTGATAGAAATTCCAAATTCTTCCACCTCACCATCATTACTCGCGGCTGGAAAAACTCCATTGCAGCTTTTAAGGATGTAACTGGCACCTGGACTTATGAGGTTCCTGAAATAAAAAATCTCCTAGTCGAATACTTCTCAAACCTTTTCACTAACTCTCGTCAGTTCACTACACTTCCACTTTCTAACCCTGAGTTTTCTTTCCCCACTCTAGACTCTTCAATATATCCTTCACTCACTGCCATCCCTTCAGTCGAAGAAATCAAAAAAGTGTTATGGCCTTTTGGCCCATGGAAAGCACCAGGTTCGGATGGATTACATCCCATTTTTTTCCACAAATGCTGGGACATTGTTGGCGAGTTTGTATCTTCCTTGGTTAGAGAAGCTTTCTTCACAACCCATATCCGTCCCACCTTTAATCACACTTTCTTTTGCCTTTTTCCTAAAGTAAACAACCCTGAATCAGTATCCCAGTTTCGTCCCATCAGCCTTTGTAACACCATCTTCAAGCTTATAACCAAGATCTTAGTGGCCCGCATCAGACCTTTTCTTGATGATTTGATCAGCCCTTTTCAATCTAGCTCCATCCTTGGTAGACGGGACAGTGATAATGTCATCATAGTCCAAGAGGTTGTTCACAGTTTCAAATCAAAAAAAGGTAAAGTTGGCCACATGCTTGTGAAAATTGATCTCGAAAAAGCTTACGATAGGCTTGAATAGGACTTCATTAGACAAGTCCTCAACTTCTTCAACTTCCCCAAACTCTGGATTGACCTCATTCTATCTTGCACTTCATCCTTATCATTCGTAATCCTATTTAATGGCGGCACAACTGAAACCTTTCATCCCTCCCAAGGTATTCGTCAAGGTGAGCCTCTTTCACCTTACATTTTCATCCTCTGCATGGAGTACCTTTCACTCTCAATCACCCACGCTTGCAACCTCAACACTTGGAAACCCATCAAAGTGTCCAGAGGTGGTCCATTCTTATCACACCTTTTCTTCGCTAACGACCTTATCCTCTTTGGCGTCGCCAATGAATCAACCTGTCAAACCATAGCTAACATCATAAAAAACTTTTATGATGTGTCGAGACTCAAAGTTAACTCCACTAAATCCAAAGTCCTTTTCTCGAGCAATGTGGATGACCAAACTCGCTCTATGTTTGCTCACCAACTCCAAATCCCCCCTACCTTGCACGTTGGCAAGTACCTGGGTTGCCTCATCCATCATGACAGACCAAATGCCAACTCTTTCAATTTTCTCATTGACAAGATCCAGAACAAACTCACTAGTTGGAAAGCCAAACTACTTTCTCCAGCAGGTAGAGCTACCTTAATCAAATCTGTCAATGCCCCTATTCCCTCCTATATCATGCAAAGCAACTTCCTCCCCAAAAAAACCATCAAAACCATTGAGAAGCTTAATAGGGATTTTCTTTGGGGCTCGACGGTGGAAAAAAGGAAAATCCACGCGATGACTTGGGAGAATGTGTCCAAACCCAAAAATCTAGGTGGTCTAGGAATTAGACAAACCTTCTTGGTTGATCAAGTGTGCATGGCCAACTTGAACTGGCATCTAGCAAATGACAATCAATCACTTTGGGCTAGAGTTATCAAAGCCAAGTACCCTACCAATCCCAATCCCAGAAGGTGAGCCTCTCCTATTTGGAGAAGTATCCTTAAAGGAAAAGATCTCTTTGACAAAGGAACCAAAATCCTTATCAAAAGTGGTGCGAACACAAGCTTCTGGTTCGGTAACTGTACCAGTCTTGGCCCTTTGCGTCACTTAGTGGAAGGCCACTTAGTGTAAGGCCCTCTCACCCCCAAGGAAACTAAGCTTACAGTCTGCGACTGCTGGAGTGCCAATCATTGGAACTTTAATAAAATTTCCATACCCATCCTATTGAACATCCTATGCCAAATTCAAACCATCACCCCGTGTTGGTTTGGGCTTGCAGATGATATAACATCTTGGAATCACTCCCCCGATGGACTTTTCACCTGCAAGTCTGCGTGTTTGCTTTCCGAGAACTTCACTACCACCCCTCTTTTACCCAATTGGGATTGGGTTTGGAAACTCCCTACTAGACCAAGAGTGGCCCACTTCATTTGGCTAGCACTCCAACTACGTCTTAATACCAAAGACCTTTTACATATCAGAAACATTACCTCGAATAGTACTTGCCAACTCTGCGGCTCATCTCCTGAAACAAACCTTCATGCATTGAGGGACTGCACATCTGCAAAAAGATTCTGGGACTCAATCCTTATTCCCCTTAACTTATCATCTTCCTTTAACCTTAGTTTAACGAAATGGCTCAAAACCAACTGCCTCTCCACTGAGCTTCACACATCATCCATCCCTTGGGCCATTGTCTTTCCTCTTGCATGTTGGACCATTTGGAAAAATCGAAACTCTGTCTGCTTCAAGCCCACCCTCCCTAACTTGCTCAAACCTACTTGGACCATTGCTATGGCCACTGAATGGTATCACCTCTCAAATACTAGTAAACCTCGTGCCACTAAAACCATTACTTGTGGTTGGACCTCGCCACCCATACACTGCTTTAAGCTAAACACCGATGGCGCGACAAATGAAAACCATGCAGCTGTAGACAGTATCATTCGCGACAATCATGGCAATTGGGTCTCGAGTTCCTGTAGACTTCTGGGCAAAACCAATAGTCTAACCACTAAATTATGGGCCCTTAGAGATGGTCTCAAAGTGGTTCTTGACTTGGGCCTCACGCCAATTGAAGTTGAATCTGATGCTCTCACTCTTGTACACATGATACTAAACAATTGCAATGATCAACACCACCTTAGCAATATTGTTCATGACTGCAGGTTCCTCCTGGACAACCTCAGATCGCCAACTGTTAAACATATCTTTAGGAAAGCAAATAAAAGTGTGGATGCGCTAGCAACTTATGGAATGCTTATGATGGATGGGAATTTTCATGTCTTCTCCTACCCTCTATCTACCTTTGTATCGCAGATGGTTTTGTATGATGCCATGGGAATTCTATGTTCCAAAACTATCTTGTACTAGTTCAGTTTTTATATTTATAGCTATCTTTATTTACCAATTTTTTTTTTTTTTTTTTTGGATCAACTCACATTGGCCTGTTGAAAAATAAATTATTAGAAGTTAAAAGCTAATAGTTAGACTTCGTTTGGGATGTGATTTGACTGTTTGACTTTTTGATATTAGTTTGGGGTTAAAAAGTTTCATTTGAGATACATTTTTTTGATTTTTTTGACTTTTGTGAAAGAAAAAATAAAATGATTATAATTTGAATGTGATATTTTGTCTTATTGACTTTTTAACTTATTTTACTTTTTGTGACTAAAATAACTTTTTAACCCAAAATTTGGCTTGCCAAACGAGTGTTTAGAAACTATGTTAAAAGTATTTCTTCTCCAATTTTTATATAATTAATTTTTTTAACTTAGTAAAATTATTTTTACCTATAAAGTTATCAACAAAATCTACATTAAATAATTTAGTACAAACTTTTAAATTAAAATAAATTATAATCACCTCTCCTAAATTATAACAAACATCCCATTGACATGTTTCACTTCTACTTAGATTTTATTAATTAATAGTAATACATTTGAACTCATGAATAACTTTTTGAAAAAATTATATTTGATATTCTTTTTGGTTTTCAAATATTAGAAGAAAAAACATGGTATAATAATGAGTCCCGCCAGACTCAAAATTATTGAAGGAAAGCAAAGCAAAAGCAGGATGATGGACCTGTTTGGTAGGGCTTATTTTTAATTTATTTCAGTTTTTAATTTAATTTAAGCTATTTTGATGTGTTTGGTTCAGCTTAACAATACAGCTTATAACTTTTTATAAGTCAAAAATCAACTTATTCTTTGAGTGGAGGAGGAAAAACTTAATTTATAAGTCAAAAATCAATTTATATTCACAACTATAAATTATAAACTGTTAAATTATAAATTATAATCACTTTCTTACTGTTCTACTAAACGGCCGATGTGAAACAAAAGCAAGCCATAAAACAATTTAAGCTTCAAAACAATGGCCCTGTTTGGCAGAGCTGTGGGAAAGTGCTTATAGCTTATGCCTAAACAACTTATAGCTTATAACTATGAACATAAGCTGATTTCTGACTTATAAATTAAGCATCTCCTGCCAACTCAAAGAATAAGCTGATTTCTGACTTCCAAAAAGTTATAAGTTATAAGTTATAAGCTAAAGCAAACACATCAAAATAACTTAAATTAAGTTAAAAATTAAAATAAACAGCTTTTAAGCTGCACCAAACAGACACAATATTGCTTTTGAGCACTATCAAAACAGGACATGTGCCCACCCACGGGTATCTGCAGAAGCCACAGAATCTGCCCCCCACCCCTACCGTGCTTTGGCCTGCCATACGCATTAATTGCACTATATACCAATACACAATGATTCCACAATTATGTTTTCCATTAAACTTAAAAATATAAAAATCAAACGCAAATTACATTCAAAAAAATATATGAATTGATAAAATTTTATGAAATTTATTAATGAATCTATTTTTAAAAACTTTGTCCATTAGTATATTTTATGTGTGTGATTTTGATGTTAGTTTATGTGTTAGTGAGTAGTGTAAGATATGAACAGATTTGTTAGTTATTGTGGACAAGTTTTATTTATTTATTTATTTATTATTGTTTGGTAAAACGGGAGCATTGAAAGAAAGAGAATTACACAAGTCTCGGGTAGTTCATGCCCATAGCATCAAGTAATAACTCATTAAAAACTAAGGAAGGGGGGTTTAAATACACTTGAAAATCTTCCACCCATTGTCCATGGTTTTCCATCAGATCCGCCGCCGCATTAGCTTCGCTATAGATAAGGCTAATATTCGTTGCTTGGAGTTGGCTCAAGAGGCACCTGTAATCCACAAAGAAATTGTTGAGTTGGTGGTTTTCATAAGCGACATCCAGAGTGAGTTGCTTGATGATGAAAGAATTTCAACATCTGAATTTTCCATGCGATGTTCCAAGGCTAATTTTAGGTCATCCCTTAGGTGGTGTTTGTTTTGAAGAATTGAAGCGTGGGATTGGATTATTAGTTCGGATGGATTAATAGTCTATTATTTGGTAGCCAATTGTTGCTTCGGACTAATAGTTCCTCCAGACTATTAGTCTCATATTTGTTAGATTGTTGTATCTTATGGGGGGATAGATATCATGGGATAACTCATCCTATGGCATTAGCTTATGAAATTATATTTTTGACCCTCTTGTATTTAATATTTTTTTAGTGTTTTTAATTTAAAATTCTATATTAAATAAAAATTAAAAATTAAAAATTATGGCCTTATAAATTAATTTTTTTTAGTGTTGTTAAAAAATTTAATTTATATATTAAATAAAATTATTTTTTTAGTGTTGTTAATTTAAAATTATATATTAAACAAAAAATATAAATTATAAATTAAATTTAATTAAAATAATAAATTAAAAACTATGGCCTTATAAATTAAAATTTTTTAGTGTTGTTAAATTATAAATTATAGATTACAAATTTAAAATTATATATTAAATAAAAAATATAAATTATAAATTAGAAGGGTAAAATAGTTTTTTGAACATTTATCCTTACCCAGTCTGTACAACCAAACATTAAATTTACTAAAAATAATCCAATCTAGACATCTAATTCTATGACTAAACAAATATAGGATACAAATCCAGTCCAACCAAATAGTCCAGGGACAATGTATCCCAAGACTAATAACCCGATGGATTATAATCCTCATTTATCTAGTCTGTCCAAACAAACATGCCCTTAGAACCCATAACTCTACCACTACGCTGGAGGTGTGGCCGATATTTTTACTAAAGCCGGTAAGATCAATTGTGGATTAGTTTTCCGTTGGTGGCGTTCTAGGTGATCCTATTTTTCCTCCGAGGGGGTTGGTTCCTTACCCGTTGGTTTTGCATTATGGCTTCCGACGATTGTGTGCTGAACTCCATGATCCGGTGATGCCTCCAACTCTATTGCAGTCTTTTCCATCCTCCTTTCTCTCCAACAAATGTTTTTTTTACTTTTTTTTAAAAATCAAAGTTAATGTGGACAAGTTAACATTGTTAGTTGTTACAATAATGTTAAGTATCATGAAAAGTCTTCATAAAAATTCTTCACCCTTGGATTAATTTTTAATATTTATAGTGTTTTATAATATGTTATACAATCACCCTTAAATTAATTTCATGAAACTTTTTATGATATTTATGTCAGGATACTTAACCTTACTTTAGTTGTTAACTGTGTTGAGGTCGCTAGCAACAGAGAGAAGGGCTGAAGGTTTGTTGGGTGGGGTATTGTACTTTTTTTAATTATTTTATTTTGCATGTCTATGTTATAAGAATCAGTTGGGTTGGGTTATATGAGTTCGGATCCTCGACCGCGTTATCCTACGGCGGTCCCTGCAGTGCCCCAAAATGACGTCGTTTTGGGGCAAATTTTCAGAAAAAAAAAAAAAAACAAAACGAAACACACACACATAACCAAACCAAAGAAGAGAGAGGTGAAGAAGATTCAGAGGAAGAGAAAAAGAGGTGAAGAAGATTCAGAGGAAGAGAAAAAGAGGAGAAGAAGAAAGAATGGCATCCCACAGGCAACAATCTCTGGCCTCTGTTCACTCACGGCACCACCAGCTACCCGTCATCGCCGCCGCAACCCACCATCACCACTTCCATAGCCGCAAGCCCCCCTTCTCTCTCTCTCGCGATCTCCATGGCCAGCAACCATCTCGATCTTTTCTCCTCTTTTCTTCTAGGTGTTTGAATGGTTGTTTGAATGTTTGAATGTGTGTTTGAATGGCGTTCTTCTAGGTGTTCTTCTTCCCCTCTTTCTCTTCTCTGGTTCCGTGGGTGTGTGTGTGTGTGTTTTTTTGTTTTTTTTTTTTTTTGTGTTCTGTGTGTGTGTGGATGTTTGAATGGTTATTTTTTGGGTTAATTTTCACTTGTTTTCTTAAGTGATTGAATGGGTTTATGAGGGATTTGAGGAAAACCCAGATGAAAAAATGGGGTAAATCACAAAACCTAGATGGGGATTTCATACAGTAAGAAAATTTGGTTTTCTGTGTGTGTGTTTTGTTTTTACAAATCACATTCTTCTTCTTCTCTATTTCTCTTCATGTGCTTGAATCTTCTTCCTCTCTCTTTTCTTTGGTTTGAATCTTCTTCCTCTCTCTTCTTTCTCTCTCTTATTAAAGGATAACTCGCTAATAGCCTTTTGGTTCTGTTTGGTTTGGTTCTCTTTTTCCTCTCTCTTCTTTGGTTTGGTTCTGTTTGAATCTTCTTCCTCTCTCTTCTTTAGCGGGTTATCCTCTCATGTCCTAGAGACACATAAATCAATAGATAAATTGAAAACCTATAGTGAGTTTAATTTAATGTGAAAACTATTAGCGGGTTATCCTCTAGGTGAATATGACAACTCATTTCCTAATGCTTATAGAAACGCTAGTGATTATGTCACGCCTCAAAATTTAGATAATTAAATATTAAATTAGGACTAAACTCCAATTAATATTCCATCATCCAAATCTTAGGGGTGAAACAAAAAAAGCTAAACGCCAACCAAACCATCCACCATAATTTCATAACTAACCAATACCTCAACATTAAGGTATCAACAACTAGTCAAAACAACTTAAATAATGTACGGTTATAAATTATGCCAAATTATCCCAATACTAAAATCATAAAAAAAAATAATAATAAATACATAAACTAATATCATCCCTAAGCTCAAGAAAAAAAAAGAAGTCCAAACGACAAGTCCAACAACTATAGTAATTCCACGTCACCACCGTAGCTCCAACTAATCCTGCAAAGGAAGTTCGACTGCGCTCAAACAGAACGCACCCGAGTTGCCAAGAGACAAAACGGGTCAGTATATAGGTATACTGGTATGAGTACAAGATTTAACACCCAAGTGTTCACTAGACATAAACAAAAATACATTTAATTCTTGTTACGAGACAAGAGAAGTAGTTCCAACCACACCGAGACGAATGGGTAGTTTCTCGAGATATGATGACATTTAGTTTCTTGCCCGTTCATAACAAAATATAAATTGAGTATAAAATAAACAAAATAAAAATAAAAATATGGTGGGTCAACCCTGCATAAAAAAGTTAGTAAGACCCACCATTTTGCAAAAAAATAAAGTTAGTATAATTTAATCATAAGTAACTTGTTGAAAAAATATAAAAATATACCGTTTCATACTTAAATAATTCGAATTGACCAAAATTCAAAGAACGAAAGTTGTACAGAATCAAATTTCTTAAAAGACAAAGTGAATGAATTTAACAAAAATTGAACAGGTTGAGAGAAAAACTTGATAGAAAAATCTAGACGGAATTCAACCGAAAAATCTGAAACTGAAAACGAAAAGAAACTGCCGTAAAATGAATTTTTTTGGAAAAGTTCAAAACACGAAAAGTGTTCAGAATAATGTTTTACTTCAATTTATGCGAAACCAATAAAAATGAGCTCGTTTCGTAAGTTAAAACAGCTTCTAAAATCTGCGTTGCTAAAATGAATCAAAACTATAATATCTAAGATCATCCAATTATAAGATCTAATCGATCTTTTTAATAAAAAGTTAAAACACAAAAGTTGTCTAGAATTACGTATATATGCCTCTGCTCAAATTTCATAATTTATCGAGGTCGTTTACTATTTTTTTAACATGTACAAATCAATACAATTCACACTATACTAATAAACTCATAATTAAATTCTTTGTACCTTAACTCTAATACTTCGGCTCATCACTTCTGGCCTACACATATATCACATGTGCCTCCCGTATACCTAACTCTGCTCTGAAGCCAAACTTACACGGGGATATCGTCCTGAGTTTGACTCACACTTCTC
Organism: Camellia granthamiana; assembly: GCA_036172215.1. Taxonomy (NCBI): domain Eukaryota; kingdom Viridiplantae; phylum Streptophyta; class Magnoliopsida; order Ericales; family Theaceae; genus Camellia; species Camellia granthamiana. Next base: position 160,084,975 of record CM069906.1, read on the forward strand.
GAATGGTTAACATATACGTATGCGCGTAAATCAAAGCGCTCGTCTATTCATGAGAACGAGACAATAATATACATATACAAAACATCTCACTCATGAGAACAAACATAACAATGCCAAGCCTAAGGCATCAAATAAATCTCATAATCCTCACTTTTTTTTTATACACTCTTTCTCACCATCACTCAAATAAAACAACAATCCATAGAGTTATGGTGGAGTATAAGGAATTTATCTATGGGTTCCTAATTAATTTTAATTTCATATAACCATGAGTGTGATTACAATCATAAAATAAATCCACATAAAAATCCTAAATCTTGCATACACAACTAGTCAAAATAATTAAAATCAATCAATCATCTAAAAACCCTAAACCTTACATATACAATTAATCAAAATAATTAAAATAAAAAAAAAAATCTAAAAACCTTAAATCTTACATATACAACTAATCACAATAATTAAAATCGATCAATCATCTACATGCAAATAGGGCTGCAAATGAACCGAGCTGTTCGTGAACAGGCTCGGCTCGGCTCGGTAAGGGCTCGGCTCGGCTCGGCTCGTTTACTAAACGAGCCGAGCTCGAGCTCGATTATTGGGCTCGTTTCGTTAACGAGCCGAGCTCGAGCTCGACTGTGTTCGGCTCGGTAGGCTCGGCTCGTTTATCTATAATTAAATTATATAATAAATATATTATTTATATATTAAATAATATATAAATATATATAAATACATTATTTATATATTAAAAATATATAAATATATATATAAATAATAATATAAATGCATTTTTTATATATTAAATAATATAAATAATATTTTTTATTTAAAAATTTATATTTAAATAATATAAATAATATAAAAAAAAATTTATCGAGCCGAGCCGAGCCGAGCTCGAGTTCGACAAAAATTAACGAGCCGAGCCGAGCTCGAGCCCAGTCCTTTATCGAGCCGAGCTCGAGCTCAATAAACGAGCTCGATAGCTTAACGAGCCGAGCTCGAGCCCAGCAAAACTCGGCTCGGCTCGGCTCGTTTGCACCCCTACATGCAAATATAAAATCAATTCAACATCAAATAAGAGCATCTCCAACGGTTACTCAAAAATTTCATCAAATTTGAGTACAAAAATGCAAATTTTCTCAATCTGATACAAGGCGCTCCAACGGTGAGCATCAAAGTGAAATTGGAGAGGTGGTCGACCGGGTGGTCGACCGGCCGGTTGACCAACCGGTCGACCGGCAAAGGCAAATTTTTTTTTTTTTTTTTTAAACTGTTTGAACTGTTTTTGACCTGTTTGAACCCATGTATTTCAAAGAGAACCGGGCGACCGGTTGGTCAACCGGCCGGGCAACCGGTTGGTCAACCGGTGTACCATTTCAACGGTCAGTAATAGTGATTTGGTAAAATCTCTCTCTTGGTATCAGTTTGATGTTTTGTTTGCTGAATTCTCATTTTGATATGAGTTTGGTGCAACGGTTGGAGCTTCAGAAAGTGGGTTTTTCATCAAATTTTGAATCTGATGTTGGATTTGGTTCTCCGTTGGAGATGGTCTAAGGGGTGATTTGGCATCTCCTATATAATCTATCTTTTTATCTTTTTTCCATCACAGTATCTCTCTACTTTTCTGCACATCTTTTCATAAAAAGACAAAAAGTACACTTATTTAGATCATCCCAAACAACCCCTAAATAAAAATAAATAAATAAAAACAACGAATTAAACATAAATTAAGGAAAGTGAGTTTTATACTCACTATATTTTTTTTTGAAGATCAAAGAATTATTTAAAGAATTAATGAAATTACCAAAACAAAATCCTTCAGCATGCTTGGTTAGAGTTTTCCAAAAACTCTTTGCAGAAAATTCTACTTTCTTATTTTCCGTATTTTTTTTATTTTTACTGAATTTTTTAATATTTTAAGCAATTTTTTTTACTTTTTAGACATACCTAACATAAATATACCTAAAAAGTAAAAAATTTGTGAAAGAAACCTTTTAAAAATTCACTAAATACCAAAAATACAAAAAAAATACTAAAATTCAGTACATTTTTTATATTTTTATATATTTATTAATTTTTAAAAATATTTTTTCATAAATTTTTTACTTTTTAGATACATCTAAATGAGGTGCATCTAAAAAAGTAAAAAAAATGTTTAAAATTTTAAAAATATTTATTAAAAACAAAAAAACATGAAAACAAAAAAAACTAAATTTTCAAAAAGCTTAATCCAAAACACTCAAACCAAACACACTAAATATTTTTTTTTTCTTTCCACTTCTCTCTCCCACCGTCCCTCTCTCTGTTTTGACTGATCGATCTCTCTCTTTCGGCTTTCTTGCGATCTCCCGCCGCACCTAGCCCTCTGTTCCTTTTTTTTTTTTTTTTGGTTCTGTTTTGTTTTTTTCTTATTAGCATCAGCCACCTATATATGCTTAACCTAACTTAGGATTATATTTTATTTTATAATACATATAACCTATTTGACTATTATATTTATGTTATAAAAATAGAACATAAATATAATATATATATATATAAATATAAATATGATATATATTTTATCAATATATAAACACCTCTTTTTTTTTTTAAAACTATATACATATATCAATATTCAAATTAATTATCCATAATTAAATAACACGTTAAATTAATTAAATACCACATTAGATTCTCATGGATCCACATAATTAATAAAGCCAAGCATAAAATAAAGTAATAATAATAATAAATAAATAAATAATGACTTACGAAAATTAAGCAACATTTTGAAAATGTACTGAAATATCGCGATCAAGGCGAAAAAAACTTGCACGGTCGTTACCTGTAGACTTGCCTTTACTAAAAGCTTTCCCAAACGTAATATGATGAATGAGAAATAAAAGACAATATGGAAACAAATTAGACGTATAATAGTACACTAATATTATTCATTTACAACTCATGTAGGACCTTATGAAACACATTTCTATTTAAATAGGATTTTAACTCTAAAAGAATATTCATAAGATTAATAAATTAATAAACTTGAATATAAAAAAAATTTAATTATTAATATTGCATAAAATACAGAAAACAAGTTTTAAATCAAAATATTAAATGTATAAAATATATAAAAATTCTTCATTTAATTTGAGAGATTGACCAATAAGTCTTATATTTTGAACTTATAATTCATATAATCTCATTTTTTTTTTCTTGTAATCCATTTAGCCCTCTTGGATGTGTAATGACTCATTTGCCCGTCACATTGGAGTGTTACATTTAAAAAAAGTAGTCTAAGAAGTTTTTTAGTGTCACATCATACTCGCCACGTTGGAGTGTCACATTTAAGAAAAATACATTAAAGAGTTTTTAATTTTTTTAGAGTGTCATATCATACCCGCCATGTTAGAGTGTCACATGTCACATTTGAAAAAAATATACTAAGGGATTTTTTTTTTTCGAGTGTCACATCATATTCACCACATTATCACATTTGGGAAAGTATACTAAGGAGTTTATTTTTCTTAGAGTGTCACATCATACCCGTTACGTTATCACAGTTAGGAAAAGTATATATTAAGGAGTTTTACTTTTTTTAGAGCGTCACATCATCACGTTGTCACATTTGAAAAAAAGTACACTAAGGAGTTTTTAGTTTTTTTGGATTGTCACATCATACCCGTCACGTTGTCACATATAGAAAAAATACACTAAGAAATTTTTAGTTTTTTTTTTTAAAGTAAAAGTCTTGAAGTGTCATATCATATCCGCCACGTTGTCATATTTCAAAAAATTACACTAAGGAGTTTTTTATTTTTTTGGAATGTCACATCGTTGGAGTGTCACATTAATATCTGTCACATTGGAGTATCACAACATACATGTCATATTAATAAAAGGGTATAATTGTCCAACAAACACTACCAAAATAAAAAAAATAAGACTATACGTAGGACTTAATAAATCAATAGAAGAAACTTGAAACTAATTGGAGTATTTGTTTGTGATATGAAATTTATTGGTAAATATCCCTTTAGATTTTGTTGTCTAAAAAGTTAAGCCATTATGTCTTTCATAAAAGAGAGAACACAAGTGATCAGCTTAAATAATTTAATTAATTTTTTTTTTTATATAGTTTTTTTATTATAACATTCGATTCATGCCTTGTAGGGGTCTTTTTGGTAACTAATATATATATATACAAAGTAGGCCATACTCTTATTTATTATTATTATTATTATTATTATTATTATTATCACACGTTCATACATTTAATTTTGAGCATTGCTAGGGAGCTCGAAAGCCCCCTCCCCCGAATCCCCCGAATTCCATTTTTTTTTTTTTTTTTCCAGCAGAAGAAGGAAGAAGAAGAAGCAGGAGGAGGGAGGAGGGAGGAGGAGGGAGAGGAAGGAGGAGGAGGAGTGGACTGGAGGGGGCCATGCCAGTGGGAGGAGGCGGAGGCGGGGCCGGAGGCGACGACGGTGGTGCTGCGACGATCGGGGCTGGGCCGACGACGACGTGGGTAGACGACCGGCGAACCACCTCTCTTCTCTCTCTCTCTCTCTTTCTCTCTTTCTCTCTTCTCTTTCTCTCCCTCTCCCTCTCTGGTTTAGCTCCGAAAATGGAAGAAAAAGAAGGAAAAAAAAAAAAAAACTAATGCCCAAAATGACGGGAGATTCGGGGAAAGGAAATTCGAGCTCTCAAGCTTTATTCTTTAATTTTAGCATTTTCATTACAAAAACTCAAACTAGACTTCATTATTTGATGATATGGTTTTTAGATCATGTAGCCCTTCACATTTGATGACAGAGAGGGCTAGCTGGGATAAAGGAGTAGTGTTTGTCCGGTGCTGGGCTAGCTAGCAAACACTCTGCATTAAATTTGCGTTGATGGAAATTGATGAAGATAAGGTGGCCCTATTAAAGAATGTAGACATGTTAGGAGTTGTTGCAGACGAAATTAGGAGTTATTTAATAGAGTAATGTTAGAGATGTAAAAATTTTATTAAAGTTTTTATTAAATGTTTTACATGGGTATGAGAGTCACACAATGCGAGTCTCACACTCATGTGAAACATTTGATAGAACTTTTAATAGAATTTTTAGGATCTAGTATTTTTATATCTAATATGTAGAAAGTTTTATTTTTATTGCCTTAATAGTAATTTATTTTATTTTTATTACAATGATATTTTGTTGTTCCTTTGTGAACTCAATATATTAAAAAAAGAAAAAAGAAAAAAAGAGGTAATGTAAAAATGTATCAATATAGGTACTAATTATATTAACTTCCATTAATGAAATAACTTTTTCAAAATTTAAAGCAAAGAAAATGACAATTACAATTTTTATGTTCATAAAGGCAAAAATGACCATTACACATCAAAAAATTATTTTATAATTTATCTACCAAACATTACTTTGCTGTTTAAATCCATAATTTCACAATTACACCAAACAGGTTACCAGTTTATATTTACAACTATAAATTATAATATGTTAAGTTATAATTTATAATCACTTTTTCACAATTCTCCCAAATAGGGGCTATATCCACAACACAAACCAATTTTCCATTCACACACACTCCTAATACATTAATTCCTCAACCTCAAGGCCCTTTCACATGGTTCTCTTTCTCCATGTCTACTCAAATTTCAAAATGGCAAAAGTTGGATTTATTCTTGCATTTCCTGCGATTCAAGTTTTTATTAAGGTTGTAATTTGAGTGGATTTGAACGAAGTCAGAGTTTATTCCTGTTTAGTCTAAAGTGTTACAGGGATTTGTTCAAATTTCAGTCCTATTTTTGCCCAAGCCCAAGCCTGAGTCTTACTCAAAAAATTCAAGCTTTGCTTGGCTTGTCAAAATTCAAACACAATAAATTATTTTTCGTTGTCCTAAACTGATGTATTGCATCTTTTAAAATATTTTTTCCCTTTTGAAAATAAAAAGAGAAAAATATCTCAAAAAATACAAATACAACCTTTAATAGGAAAATTAGTTAATTACATTGCAATATAATTTAATCCAAATGCTGAAAAACAATAATTTATATATATGAACAATAGAATTCAAGTTATTTAGGCTGCTTAGGTTATGAAAATTCTTGCCCAAGTCTTGTCCAAATTTAATTTAACCAAATTTAAAATTATACAATCTAACTCTTAAATTTTTTTTGAGTTAACTCGAGTTATTGAGATTAGGCCTACACAAGTCGCATTTCTAACTTTATAAAGATGTATAAAATGATATATCTACAAAAATTTTACACAAGAATTTAAGCAAGAATTATGTGACTGACATAGCATTTGGGAAATTATGAAGACAATGGAGTGTTTTCATTGTAAATGAAGGAAGCATAAGATGTCACATCAATATAAAAAATTTATTTATATGTTGTAACTTATATGTTTTATGCAGTTCTCCCAAAAAGGAATTTAAAACCATGACTTTTTTTTTTAAGTACAACACCTTAAATATGTAATTCAAAATTTAACTAAAAACAGTATGAAATAAATTTGACCAAAGAGGCCAATTGCTACATTTATTAGGGATCCGATGCCAGTACCAAGTTGGTGTGAGGACTCACACTAATGCTATGGTCTTAGATTTTTTAATGTACGGTGCAGATGAAACCTTATTTTTGTTACGTTATATTTATAATGAATCTCATTTATTCAATTTAAATTTTGAATAAATTTTTTTTTTCCCCCTAAGTTTGTTAAATGGGCACATAATTACACAATGCTTTTGAAGTGCCAAATAATCATTTGTGCTAAGAGAGACAAGCTCATTGATTGAAAAGAAGGATGGGCCAAGAAATGACTTGGGTGGGGGTACCCCAACTTCCAATCCATGTTCTGTCATATGTGGTGTGTTTGAGGCAGAAGTGGACTGATGAGACAACCCACTCTGCAACACACACATGAATGAATCTGACTGCAAATAGAGATTGATCGATGAAAATTGAGCAATCATGCATCTTTTAATTTTTAAATTTTAATAATGTGATAAAAAATAAATAAAAAAAAATCAAAATATTATATTATAATAGGGTCCACTCTCATTAAATTTTCTTTATTAGAATTCTTAATCATTTTTTATTATTGTTGTATACTCTAGGGAGGCTGTTATGGAGGGTCAGACTTTGTAGACTCTTGAGAGAATCAGAAAGGGAATTGGTTCAAGATTATTAACTTACTTGTCAAGTGAATCACAATATAACTGATTAATGGGTTAATTGGTTAAATCGACAAGTCTGATTCAATTTGAAGAACATTGGTTGAGAAATATTCAAGGAGCACTTGGTAATTTCTCGAGAGAGAAAAGAACTAATGTGTGTTAACCCAAAAGTTTATCTCTTTATAAAAGACATATACCTTTTTTAATTTGCTAAACATTCATTATCTAGTCACTCAAGAGATAATTTTGGGTTAAGCCACTCTACGGTTGTAACGTCTCGCCTTTTGTGTTAGCTGAAGTGACAATAGTCACATCAAACTTTCATAAATGTTCAAAGACAGTTTTGGAGTGTATTCACAAATGAGATTGGCCTCCTTCAGTCCGTGATCGGATGGCCGTGATCGGATGGAACGGTGTTGATGAGTTCATGGAGATCTATTACGGGTTTTATTTTGATAATTCGAATCGTTTAATGTGTAAAACTCGTCGAATATATACTTATAAAAAATTACGCCGATCGGATATCGATAGCTATTCATTGGATCAGAATTCTGTCAGCCGTTTATTTTATTTATTTATTTTTATACAAAACTGATTTGATCACGTAGCTATCGATATCCTATTAACGTGATTTTTTACAAGCATATAATACTCGACGAGTTCTACATATTAACGGTTCAGATTATCAAAAAGGGACTCGTGGTGGCCCCCTAAAGGCTCAACAACACTCTCTAGTTTGTATCAGACTGGAAGGAAGCGAGACCCTTCACAAAACTGCATTTTTCACCAAGAATTGAATGGAATTTTTTCATATTTCACATAATGAAAAAATTTTCAGTGTGTGATGCATACCATATGTAACTTTATCATAAAATTACTTAAATTTTCATGAACTTGCATAAGTAATCTTATAAAAATACGTAAGTTGAATTCAAATTCGCGTAAAAACTACATAAACTGATATAGTTAGGGTAAAGTATTTCACTTTAAAATGAAACATTCATTAAAATGATTCTTAATTTTAAAAATGTCACTGACACATTATTATAGATGAACTTTTTGTACAACTTTTATGAAAGAATAATTTTTTTTTTTCTTTCAATTTATTGTAATTACTGGAGGATACTTGTTTCACATGGTTTTTATAAGCCACTAAAACGTGTTCCATAAAGTCTAAAATTGTTGGCTTATTTTTCCTACGAAGGAAAATATTATAAATGCGAGCGTACCAGCAAGGATTGAAAAATCCTTACAGATTAAATTCAAGCCAATTATCAAGCGATCACTACAAGAAAAAACACTTTCTGTGACCAACATTTTGGTCGCGAAAAGTACCATATTTGGTCGCTAAAACCTTTTCGCTACCAAAATATGTTGGTCGCGAGTTGGTCGCTAAAGCCTCGTCACAGATAGTTTTCTGCGACCAAAAAAGCCTTTGGTCGCTAAAAGTGACCATTCGCGACCAACTTTTTTGGTCGCGGAAAGTCCAATTCATATTACCCAAAAGTAAACTTTTAGCGACCAAAGGTAAGTTGGTCGTCAAAAGTCAGCGCCTTGACCTAAAAAATATAATTCTTTTTGTGCTGCTTGGGACTTGAACTCTCGACCAAAGAGTCACCATGCACTCAATCCACTCTGCCAATAACATGCTTCTTGTTCATATTTGGAAATAAAAATATATAACCCATAAAAATTGGGTTATACATTATTTTATAAAACTTTTAATGCCTAAACAAAAAAATAGCATGTAATTACAGTAGTATCCTTTTTTTAAAAAATTTATCCCGCCATAACTTTTCGCGACCAACTTTTCTTTTTGGTCGCCAAAGGGTAATCTTCCGCGACCAAAAAAGCCTTTTGGTCGCCAATAGTATACTTTCCGCGACCAACTTTTCTTTTTGGTCGCTAAAAGGTGATCTTCCGCGACCAAAAAAGCCTTTTGGTCGCCAATAGTATACTTTTTGTGACCAACTTTTTTTTTTTGGTCGTCAAAGGGTGATTTTCCGCGACTAAAAAATTATGGTCGCCAAAAGTTAAATTTTAGTCGCAGAAAGTGGACTATTTGCGACAAAAAAAATAGGTGGTCGCCAAAAGTGTTTTTTCTTGTAGTGGATTGTGTTGACGGTTCTTTTGCCTCAACAAAGAGGACTTCAAAATTGCCAAAGTGTAGAGAAAATAAAAATTAAAAGAAGAAAGGGAGATGGAGAAAGACGATTGAGTGAACAATCAAAGTAATAATTACTTACCTCCACTCTTATGCTTCGAAAAGAAAGTGCATGAAATGCTTCGAAATGAAAGTGCTGAAAATAAATGCTTTGAAATATAAATCTATGTTAAACTACTCCTAAAATAAGGAAAATGACAGGAAATATTGAAATCAAGTGTCTTTGCTTTTTAGTTCTGGATCCTTTACAATGTAGCCATTAATGGCTATTTATAGAGGAAAAAATACAGCAATAACTACTTAGTAACTACCCATTTCTTCCATCTTCATTCTTGTCTTGCCATGTGTCCTTCCACTCATCCACTTTGTCCTTCATATTCTCCATCATCTCTATAACTTCTTTTAACTTCCAAATGAATAAGAGGATGCCACGTGTCCTGCAATTATATAAATAATAAAAATTACAGATTTATGGTGTTAACATTACCCCCCACGGCCCTTAAAAATGATGTTTATTTGAATTTTTGAAGGGCCGAACCAAGCACATGATTAATCTAAGCAGCAAAGTGCTTTGAATGATGTAACAACACCAATAAAGTGCTTCGAATGAGTATGAAATTATGACTAGATGACTCGAATTATGACTAGTAACAAGCTTCGAAAGTGGTATAAAGGACCAAAATCATTCTTCGAAGGTCAATGGAGCCGACAAAGGACGAATTACATCCTCGAAAATACTCGGCAAAGCTTCGAAGGTTCACAACCACCATTATTATTTCTTCGAAGCTGTTGTTAATGCAAGATAGAATGCTTCGAAGCTTACAAAATTATGGCAAAACGGTTTTCGAAGCAACTTATGGCAAAACGGCTTTCGAAGCTGTTTTTGGCCAACATTGTGGTTATTCAAATCTTATATGTTTTGGTTCACACATAATTAATGAAAATATTAATTTTGTGCTTCGAACCAATTATTAATTCTTCGAAGACACCAAAAACTGTTGTTCTTCGAACCAACTTATCATGCCAAAAATAGGCATTATTCGACAATTAATTAATTGCCATTTTACATATATTTGAAGAGAGATACGCATTTTGAAAGTTTTCTCCACCATGTTACATTTCGAAAGTGTTTATTGATAACAAAACCACCATTCGAAAGCCACATATATTACTAAAGGATCAAAGTCGTCCTTCAAAAGTGCTCACGACATCTCTTCATACAAAATCCAAAGAGTTGGATTACTATGAAATTAGTTTGGCATTTTAACAAGCCATTAATGGCTATAAAATGATATTTCAATGAATAACATGCTTCGAAGTGTCTTGGGACATATTTCGAAGGTAACCACAAAACCAAATAATGATGGTTTTATGGATCAACCATATTTTTGGCTCAATATATTTTAACAACGAAATATTATTTGCTAGCCATTCCATTAAAGTCAACGTTTGATGTGATCCACAAATCCAAAATGGATTTCGAATAACAAAAGTCATAGTATAGTGTGGCCATGAAAATTCATACTTTTTTACACCTTGGAAAATGTCAAAAATTTTGAATTCATGAACATTGGCTTGTTCATTATTCTTGACCATGTTTGCTTTAAAAACATGACTTTTGCCGAATTTATTTTCATAATTATTTGGCAAAGTGGGTTGTTTTTCCATGTTAGCCATTAATGGCTTATGAAAATCATCCATAGATATGTTATTTTCATGACTTGACTCTCTAAAAATTGGTTTTGAGACCCCCCGAGCCATGAATGGAACATCATTCTTAGCCAAATTTGGCTAAAAAATATGCTCTTTCATTATGCTAATTTCATAATTTGGCTTTTTAAAAACGGACTCTTGAACCACCCGAGCCATTGATGAAATCAACTCTTTGCTTTTGCTATTTTCAACCATGGAAAAATTCTGAAAAAATTCACCAATTCCGGCCATTAAAGCCTCAGTTAATGACTTGGTAGTGAGAGTTGATAACTCATCATTCCATTGGTGAATTTCCATATCAAGTTGATGAATTTCTCCAATTAAA
>CM069906.1:160096549-160451617 GCA_036172215.1 Camellia granthamiana
TTCAGCAGAAGAAGGAAGAAGAAGAAGCAGGAGGAGGGAGGAGGGAGGAGGGAGGAGGAGGGAGAGGAAGGAGGAGGAGGAGTGGACTGGAGGGGGCCATGCCAGTGGGAGGAGGCGGAGGCGGGGCCGGAGGCGACGGCGGTGGTGCTGCGACGATCGGGGCTGGGCAGCGGCGATCGGGGCTAGGCCGACGACGACGTGGGTAGACGACCGGCGAACCACCTCTCTTCTCTCTCTCTCTTTCTCTCTCTCTCTTCTCTTTCTCTCCCTCTCCCTCTCCCTCTCTGGTTTAGCTCCGAAAATAGAAGAAAAAGAAGAAAAAAAAGAAAAAAACTAATGCCCAAAATGACGGGAGATTCGGGGAAAGGAAATTCGAACTCTCAAGCTTTATTCTTTAACTTTAGCATTTTCATTACAAAAACTCAAACTAGACTTCATTATTTGATGATATGGTTTTTAGATCATGTAGCCCTTCACATTTGATGACAGAGAGGGCTAGCTGGGATAAAGGAGTAGTGTTTGTCCGGTGCTGGGCTAGCTAGCAAACACTGCATTAAATTTGCGTTGATGGAAATTGATGAAGATAAGGTGGCCCTATTAAAGAATGTAGACATGTTAGGAGTTGTTGCAGACGAAATTAGGAGTTATTTAATAGAGTAATGTTAGAGATGTAAAAATTTTATTAAAGTTTTTATTAAATGTTTTACATGGGTATGAGAGTCACACAATGTGAGTCTCACACTCATGTGAAACATTTGATAGAACTTTTAATAGAATTTTTAGGATCTAGTATTTTTATATCTAATATGTAGAAAGTTTTATTTTTATTGCCTTAATAGTAATTTATTTTATTTTTATTACAATGATATTTTGTTGTTCCTTTGTGAACTCAATATATTAAAAAAAGAAAAAAGAAAAAAAGAGGTAATGTAAAAATGTATCAATATAGGTACTAATTATATTAACTTCCATTAATGAAATAATTTTTTCAAAATTTAAAGCAAAGAAAATGACAATTACAATTTTTATGTTCATAAAGGCAAAAATGACCATTACACATCAAAAAATTATTTTATAGTTTATCTACCAAACACTACTTTGATGTTTAAATCCATAATTTCACAATTACACCAAACAAGTTACCAGTTTATATTTATAACTATAAATTATAATATGTTAAGTTATAATTTATAATCACTTTTTCACAATTCTCCCAATATCCACAACACAAACCAATTTTCCATTCACACACACTCCTAATACATTAATTCCTCAACCTCAAGGCCCATTCACATGGTTCTCTTTCTCCATGTCTACTCAAATTTCAAAATGGCAAAAGTTGGATTTATTCTTGCATTTCCTGCGATTCAAGTTTTTATTAAGGTTGTAATTTGAGTGGATTTGAACGAAGTCAGAGTTTATTCCTGTTTAGTCTAAAGTGTTACAGGGATTTGTTCAAATTTCAGTCCTATTTTTGCCCAAGCCCAAGCCCAAGCCGGAGTCTTACTCAAAAAATTCAAGCTTTGCTTGGCTTGTCAAAATTCAAGCACAATAAATTATTTTTCGTTGTCCTAAACTGATGTATTGCATCTTTTAAAATATTTTTTCCCTTTTGAAAATAAAAAGAGAAAAATATCTCAAAAAATACAAATACAACCTTTAATAGGAAAATTAGTTAATTACATTGCAATATAATTTAATCCAAATGCTGAAAAACAATAATTTATATATATGAACAATAGAATTCAAGTTATTTAGGCTGCTTAGGTTATGAAAATTCTTGCCCAAGTCTTGTCCAAATTTAATTTAACCAAATTTAAAATTATACAATCTAACTCTTAAATTTTTTTTGAGTTAACTCGAGTTATTGAGGTTAGACCTACACAAGTCGCATTTCTAACTTTATAAAGATGTATAAAATGATATATCTACAAAAATTTTACACAAGAATTTAAGCAAGAATTATGTGACTGACATAGCATTTGGGAAATTATGAAGACAATGGAGTGTTTTCATTGTAAATGAAGGAAGCATAAGATGTCACATCAATATAAAAAATTTATTTATATGTTGTAACTTATATGTTTTATGCAGTTCTCCCAAAAAGGAATTTAAAACCATGACTTTTTTTTTCAAGTACAACACCTTAAATATGTAATTCAAAATTTAACTAAAAACAGTATGAAATAAATTTGACCAAAGAGGCCAATTGCTACATTTATTAGGGATCCGATGCCAGTACCAAGTTGGTGTGAGGACTCACACTAATGCTATGGTCTTAGATTTTTTAATGTACGGTGCAGATGAAACCTTATTTTTGTTACGTTATATTTATAATGAATCTCATTTATTCAATTTAAATTTTGAATAAATTTTTTTTTTCCCCCTAAGTTTGTTAAATGGGCACATAATTACACAATGCTTTTGAAGTGCCAAATAATCATTTGTGCTTAGAGAGACAAGCTCATTGATTGAAAAGAAGGATGGGCCAAGAAATGACTTGGGTGGGGGTACCCCAACTTCCAATCCATGTTCTGTCATATGTGGTGTGTTTGAGGCAGAAGTGGACTGATGAGACAACCCACTCTGCAACACACACATGAATGAATCTGACTGCAAATAGAGATTGATCGATGAAAATTGAGCAATCATGCATCTTTTAATTTTTAAATTTTAATAATGTGATAAAAAATAAATAAAAAAAAATCAAAATATTATATTATAATAGGGTCCACTCTCATTAAATTTTCTTTATTAGAATTCTTAATCATTTTTTATTATTGTTGTATACTCTAGGAAGGCTGTTGTGGAGGGTCAGACTTTGTAGACTCTTGAGAAAATCAGAAAGGGAATTGGTTCAAGATTATTAACTTACTTGTCAAGTGAATCACAATATAACTGATTAATGGGTTAATTGGTTAAATCGACAAGTCTGATTCAATTTTAAGAACATTGGTTGAGAAATATTCAAGGAGCACTTGGTAATTTCTCGAGAGAGAAAAGAACTAATGTGTGTTAACCCAAAAGTTTATCTCTTTATAAAAGACATATACCTTTTTTAATTTGCTAAACATTCATTATCTAGTCACTCAAGAGATAATTTTGGGTTAAGCCACTCTACGGTTGTAACGTCTCGCCTTTTGTGTTAGCTGAAGTGACAATAGTCACATCAAACTTTCATAAATGTTCAAAGACAGTTTTGGAGTGTATTCACAAATGAGATTGGCCTCCTTCAGTCCGTGATCAGATGGCCGTGATCGGATGGAACGGTGTTGATGAGTTCATGGAGATCTATTACGGGTTTTATTTTGATAAGAGAACTGATTGGTAGCTCGAAAATTTTCGAGCCAAACGTGGCTCGAATTTCTGCAGACGAAGGCGAGGGGGAGGGGGAGGGGAGGAGGGCGAGGGGGAGGGGGGAGGGGGAGGGACTGGAGGGGGCCCTAAAAAATGGGGGAGGAGGGGGCGGAGGCGGAGGGGGCTGCGACGGCACCGGACCTGCGACGACGAGCTGCTGCCTTCGACGACGAGCTGCCTGCGACGACGACCTGCTACCTGCGACGACGAGGAGCTGCCTGCGACGACGGCGAAGGCGGAGGCGCGGCGATCGGCGGCGGCGACGGCCTCTCCCTCTCCCTCTCTTTCTCTTTCTCTCCCTCTCGTTCTCTCTCTCTCTCCTCTGTAATCGACGAAGAAGACGAAAGAAAAGGAAGAAAAGAAAAAAAAAAAAAAAAAATAGCCAGCCCAAAACGACGTCGTTTTGGGCGGTCGAGCCAAAACGACGTCGTTTTGTAAAATCGAGCCACATTCGAGCCAGGGAATTCGAGCTACCAGGAATTATTCTTTTGATAATTTGAATCGTTTAATGTGTAAAACTCGTCGAATATATACTTATAAAAAATTACGCTGATCGGATATCGATAGCTATTCATTGGATCAGAATTCTGTCAACCGTTTATTTTATTTATTTATTTTTATACAAAACTGATTTGATCACGTAGCTATCGATATCCTATTAACGTGATTTTTTACAAGCATATAATACTCGACGAGTTCTACATATTAATGGTTCAGATTATCAAAAGGGGACTCGTGGTGGCCCCCTAAAGGCCCAACAACACTCTCTAGTTTGTATCAGACTGGAAGGAAGCGAGACCCTTCACAAAACTGCATTTTTCACCAAGAATTGAATGGAATTTTTTCATATTTCACATAATGAAAAAATTTTCAGTGTGTGATGCATATCATATGTAACTTTATCATAAAATTACTTAAATTTTCATGAACTTGCATAAGTAATCTTATAAAAATACGTAAGTTGAATTCAAATTCGCGTAAAAACTACATAAACTGATATAGTTAGGGTAAAGTATTTCAGTTTAAAATGAAACATTCATTAAAATGATTCTTAATTTTAAAAATGTCACTGACACATTATGATAGATGAACTTTTTGTACAACTTTTATGAAAGAATAATTTTTTTTTCTTTCAATTTATTGTAATTACTGGCGGATACTTGTTTCACATGGTTTTTATAAGCCACTAAAACGTGTTCCATAAAGTCTAAAATTGTTGGCTTATTTTTCCTACGAAGGAAAATATTATAAATGCGAGCGTGCCAGCAAGGATTGAAAAATCCTTACAGATTAAATTCAAGCCAATTATCAAGCGATCACTACAAGAAAAAACACTTTCTGTGACCAACATTTTGGTCGCGAAAAGTACCATATTTGGTCGCTAAAACCTTTTCGCTATCAAAATATGTTGGTCGCGAGTTGGTCGCTAAAGCCTTGTCACAGATAGTTTTCTGCGACCAAAAAAGCCTTTGGTCGCTAAAAGTGACCATTCGCGACCAACTTTTTTGGTCGCGGAAAGTCCAATTCATATTACCCAAAAGTAAACTTTTAGTGACCAAAGGTAAGTTGGTCGCCAAAAGTCAGCGCCTTGACCCAAAAAATATAATTCTTTTTGTGCTGCTTGGGACTTGAACTCTCGACCAAAGAGTCACCATGCACTCAATCCACTCTGCCAATAACATGCTTCTTGTTCATATTTGGAAATAAAAATATATAACCCATAAAAATTGGGTTATACATTATTTTATAAAACTTTTAATGCCTAAACAAAAAATAGCATGTAATTACAGTAGTATCCTTTTTTTTAAAAATTTATCCCGCCATAACTTTTCGCGACCAACTTTTCTTTTTGATCGCCAAAGGGTAATCTTCCGCGACCAAAAAAACCTTTTGGTCGCCAATAGTATACTTTCCGCGACCAACTTTTCTTTTTGGTCGCCAAAAGGTGATCTTTCGCGACCAAAAAAGCCTTTTGGTCGCCAATAGTATACTTTTTGTGACCAACTTTTTTTTTTGGTCGTCAAAGGGTGATTTTCCGCAACTAAAAAATTATGGTCGCTAAAAGTTAAATTTTAGTCGCAGAAAGTGGACTATTTGCGACCAAAAAAAATAGGTGGTCGCCAAAAGTGTTTTTTCTTGTAGTGGATTGTGTTGATGGTTCTTTTGCCTCAACAAAGAGGACTTCAAAATTGCTAAAGTGTAGAGAAAAGAAAAATTAAAAGAAGAAAGGGAGATGGAGAAAGACGATTGAGTGAACAATCAAAGTAATAATTACTTACCTCCACTCTTATGCTTCGAAAAGGAAGTGCATGAAATGCTTCGAAATGAAAGTGCTGAAAATAAATGCTTTGAAATATAAATCTATGTTAAACTCCTCCTAAAATAAGGAAAATGACAGGAAATATTGAAATCAAGTGTCTTTACTTTTTAGTTCTGGATCCTTTACAATGTAGTCATTAATGGCTATTTATAGAGGAAAAAATACAGCAATAACTACTTAGTAACTACCCATTTCTTCCATCTTCATTCTTGTCTTGCCATGTGTCCTTCCACTCATCCACTTTGTCCTTCATATTTTCCATCATCTCTATAACTTCTTTTAACTTCCAAATGAATAAGAGGATGCCACGTGTCCTGCAATTATAAAAATAATAAAAATTGCAGATTTATGGTGTTAACATTACCCCCCACGGCCCTTAAAAATGATGTTTATTTGAATTTTTGAAGGGCCGAACCAAGCACATGATTAATCTAAGCAGCAAAGTGCTTTGAATGATGTAACAACACCAATAAAGTGCTTCGAATGAGTATGAAATTATGACTAGATGACTCGAATTATGACTAGTAACAAGCTTCGAAAGTGGTATAAAGGACCAAAATCATTCTTCGAAGGTCGATGGAGCCGACAAAGGACGAATTACATCATCGAAAATACTCGGCAAAGCTTCGAAGGTTCACAACCACCATTATTATTTTTTCGAAGCTGTTGTTAATGCAAGATAGAATGCTTCGAAGCTTACAAAATTATGGCAAAACGGTTTTCGAAGCAACTTATGGCAAAACGGCTTTCGAAGCTGTTTTTGGCCAACATTGTGGTTATTCAAATCTTATATGTTCTGGTTCACACATAATTAATGAAAATATTAATTTTGTGCTTCGAACCAATTATTAATTCTTCGAAGACACCAAAAACTGTTGTTCTTCGAACCAACTTATCATGCCAAAAATAGGCATTATTCGACAATTAATTAATTGTCATTTTACATATATTTGAAGAGAGATACGCATTTCGAAAGTTTTCTCGCCCCATGTTACATTTCGAAAGTGTTTATTGATAACAAAACCACCATTCGAAAGCCACATATATTACTAAAGGATCAAAGTCGTCCTTCAAAAGTGCTCACGACATCTCTTCATACAAAATCCAAAGAGTTGGATTACTATGAAATTAGTTTGGCATTTTAACAAGCCATTAATGGCTATAAAATGATATTTCAATGAATAACATGCTTCGAAGTGTCTTGGGACATATTTCGAAGGTAACCACAAAACCAAATAATGATGGTTTTATGGATCAACCATATTTTTGGCTCAATATATTTCAACAACGAAATATTATTTGCTAGCCATTCCATTAAAGTCAACGTTTGATGTGATCCACAAATCCAAAATGGATTTCGAATAACAAAAGTCATAGTATAGTGTGGCCATGAAAATTCATACTTTTTTACACCTTGGAAAATGTCAAAAATTTTGAATTCATGAACATTGGCTTGTTCATTATTCTTGACCCTGTTTGCTTTAAAAACATGACTTTTGCCGAATTGATTTTCATAATTATTTGGCAAAGTGGGTTGTTTTTCCATGTTAGCCATTAATGGCTTATGAAAATCATCCATAGATATGTTATTTTCATGACTTGACTCTCTAAAAATTGGTTTTGAGACCCCCCGAGCCATGAATGGAACATCATTCTTAGCCAAATTTGGCTCAAAAACATGCTCTTTCATTATGCTAATTTCATAATTTGGCTTTTTAAAAACGGACTCTTGAACCCCCCGAGCCATTGATGAAATCAACTCTTTGCTTTTGCTATTTTCAACCATGGAAAAATTCTGAAAAAATTCACCAATTCCGGCCATTAAAGCCTCAGTTAATGACTTGGTAGTGAGAGTTGATAACTCATCATTCCATTGGCGAATTTCCATATCAAGTTGATGAATTTCTCCAATTAAATGGTGTCTTTTTTCTTCCACCAAATAATATTGTAATGGATGAAAGTTTATTTCATCAAGAAAATGGATCTCTTCTTGAAGATCCAAAATTTTTCTTTCTTGCCAATATATTTCAAATTGACAAGTTCGAATGGCGAAATCCAAATCGTTTGTCATTTCTTACACTTGGCTGTCCCACTGGGCGTGCCAAAAATGTTGGCTTATTTTTCCTACGAAGGAAAATATTATAAATGCGAGCGTGCCAGCAAGGATTGAAAAATCCTTACAGATTAAATTCAAGCCAATTATCAAGCGATTGTGTTGACGGTTCTTTTGCCTCAACAAAGAGGACTTCAAAATTGCCAAAGTGTAGAGAAAAGAAAAATTAAAAGAAGAAAGGGAGATGGAGAAAGACGATTGAGTGAACAATCAAAGTAATAATTACTTACCTCTACTCCTATGCTTCGAAAAGGAAGTGCATGAAATGCTTCGAAATGAAAGTGCTGAAAATAAATGTTTTGAACTATAAATCTATGTTAAATTACTCCTAAAATAAGGAAAATGACAGGAAATATTGAAATCAAGTGTCTTTGATTTTTAGTTTTGGATCCTTTACAATGTAGTCATTAATGGCTATTTATAGAGGAAAAAATATAGCAATAACTATTTAGTAACTACCCATTTCTTCCATCTTCATTCTTGTCTTGCCATGTGTCCTTCCACTCATCCACTTTGTCCTTCATATTCTCCATCATCTCTATAACTTCTTTTAACTTCCAAATGAATAAGAGGATGCCACGTGTCCTGCAATTATATAAATAATAAAAATTGCAGATTTATGGTGCTAACAAAAATTCTCTCTATCTATTGCTAATTATTTTTGAGTTGGATGCTTCTAAAATTTTAAGATAGGATCAAAGTTAGATCTTGGTGGTCTCACAAGCAAGATCATTATCTTGAATCTATTTCTCTCATCTAATTCCATTTCTATATTACATGCACGAAAAAATGTTAAGAGGTTCTAAAGATGCTCACGTTACACAAATCAATTAATTAGTGTCGTGGGTAAAAACCTAACAATGCACACATGACAAGTAAGTCTTATTTATTTATTTATTTATTTATTCACATTCAAGAAGAACAGCTTGATAAAAAGTTGGCAATGGGCACATGATAAGAAAGTTACCCCATAATTGATTTTTTCATTTAATGCTCGAAATCTTCACATATAACTAAGTGTGACAGTTAAAAATAATGAGAATTAAGTGATTTGGGAGTATGCTCTCTTCATGTCTCATATTCAGCTTTCACTGGGTGCTATTAGCTCATGAGGGCCATGCCTATGGGCTCTACCCTAGATTTGCCCAATCAACATGGAGATGAGGATTTGCATGGATTTCGGGTTTAATCGAGGTGCATATAAACTGGTTCGAACACTCAATCATAAAAATAAAAAAGTGATTTGAATTCCTAACCAATTGAACACGATTCTACAATGAACCAAGGTAAGCAAGAGCTTGAACTATTAGTCTCTTTTGAAATTCAAGTCTTATGATATCTACTAATTTTGGCTGACACTGTATTGGTGTCCATATCAAATCTTTCTTTGGTTTTACAAGTTATGGATTGAAGCTCTGCACCCGATTGGAGTATCAAGGAATTAAGACCATGCAATAGAGAGCACCGTTAGAGTTGCCTCAAGGGAGTTGATAATGGAGGCATGTGCTCTTTGTAATCATCCTTGTAACATATCACATTCCCTATGCTAACCATTTCCGTGATTCAAGGGGGAAAGGGCCAGCTGAGATGACAACCTTTATGTACATGTATTCATAACTTTTATGTTTCCCTGAGAGGTTACCTCAGCTTGGTACCGTTGTTCCTCGGCTCGGCTTTTCACAAGATTGTTTGTTGAGATGGGCTGGCCCACTTAGACATCTTTGTGTAGGCTCGGCCCACTTTGGTTTTGATGATGGGTTCAGCCCATCAATTCGGTCCATAGATTGAGCTCAACAGTTGAGCCTAGCCCAACACTGCGACTAGACGGGCCTTTCCACTACTAGTTGGGCCCAAGTACTTGAGGACTTGGATGGACTATTTATCATAGAGATGGGCTCAATTGACTGGCCCATGTATTCGCTTGACCCACTGAGATTTGGGTTTAGTGGATTGGGCTGGCCCAAGGATTGGGTCCGACCCGTTTCATATTCAGCCCCTTCATCCATCCAAGATCACTCAATTTGCTCCCTCACCAATTAATCTCTCCCATACTGTTTGTACCCAAATATAGTCCAATTCAAAAGTCAAAACATAAATTTTTAAAATTATTTTCTTATAAATGGTTATGAATGTATTCAAAAGTGTGGGAGGCATTTTGATTTAATAGGTTTGTTAAGAAGGATCATAGGAGATCTTATAACCTTGATATAATCATAGGAGATCTCAGCTTACTGTAATCATGTGTTCTCTATGTCACAATAAGATCATGAAAATATTGCTTATCACCTAATATTAGGGGTGGGCGCGGGTCGGTTGCGGCCACGAAACCTCCAATCCGTCATTCGTCCGCCAGATTGGCGGATTGGAGAAAATCAATCCACATCCGTCCGCCAATCCGGCGGATGTGGATTAAGCGGATTGGCGGTTTGGCGGATGGATGCGAATCGGTTTGGCGGTTTGAAATTTTATAAATTTTCAACATAGTTCAACTTGTGCACTTCCTCAAAAAAAAAAAAAAAAAAAAAAAAATATTACAGTCAATGACTTAAAAAAGTATTACAATTATTGCATGCCTCATCCAAAGAAAGAAAGTTTGAAACTTTAGAATATCACAATCACTGTATGCCTCATCCACATATTACAATCACAACATGCCTCATTCACATAAAGTATTACAATATGTGGTTCTTAAAATATAAAAACAATTCAAACCATCAAAACTATGAACAAAGTAGTAGTGGAGATTGTATGTCTTTGTATTGTTACATTTATATATGTTTTTGAAAACAAAAACCAACCAGCATATATCATATTTTCTATTTATTACTTTTAGAGTTAGATTTAAAAACCAAAAAATATAGATAAATAATACGTTTATTTTTTTCAATTCAAAAAATCTATTCAAGTTGAAAACTTTTTTTTCAACAGAATATTTAAATTCTTTTTCAATTGAAAACACAAACAAAATATTTAAACAAATTGAAAACACAAAATCTTATAAATTACTAAGGATGCTCACGGTTTGACGGTTCGGTTGCGGCCAAAGGAACCTCAAATCCGCCATCCGTCCGCTAAATTGGCGGATTGGAGAAAATCAATCCGCAACCGTCCGCTTGTCATCACGCATCCATCCAAAATGCGGCGGATCGGTTCGGTTCGGTCGGTTTTGACGGATCGGTATATCCGCTGCTCACCCCTACCTAATATTATAAATTATTTTTTGGATAAATAAGGCACCCAAAAATTAAGTTTTAATACCGATTTCATCATTTTATCATCCCCCCCCCCCCCCCCCTATTGCTAGTGACAATGACCATTAAAGATTTTTTTCATTGAGTAATAGTATACGAACAGAATTATATAATATAAACAAAAACATTTTAGCCTCTTTGAGATTTGAAGTCTCACTCTAATTTTCTTATTTTTTTAAATTTTTTTTTAATTGGTATGATACAAATGACACCTTACAATTGGTCTAAATACTCCTAATAAATTACATAACATAATTATATAACATAACAATAATATACCAAATTGAGCTAAACCCATAATATTGGAAACTGCCTTTAATCCGTTATGGTTGTGGTGTTAAAATGAAAATGTAAATTTAGATACTAGTTAAATTATGTTACTAAAATAATTTTATATTTTCAAAATACAATTGTAAATTTTAATACTCCCTTAAATTATGTTAATAAAATAATTCTATATTTTTAAATTTTATTGTAAATTTGAATATTTCCTTAAATTAGGTTAATAAAATTGAAATGTTGCTTTAAGATTTTTCATCTTCGATAAATCCGATTGGTTGTGTAGTGGTGTTAAAATAAAATTGTAAATTTGGGTACTCCCTATGAAATGAATATTCTTAGACAAATTATGCATTCTGATTCTTCCATATAATTATTATGGAACAAAAATGTTCACTCGTTAAATTTTTTCACCACTTAATCGAATTGACTCCTTTAAATTATGTTAATAAAATTGAAATGTTGCATTAAATTTTTCCACCTTCAATAAATCTGATTATTCCATATAAATTAATTTTATTTCCATTTTCTTTATTATGGAGCTAAAATATTCATTCCTTAATAAAATTGGAATGTTTCCTTAAATTTTTCCGCCTTCACTGAATCGAATTTCCGTTCAATCCTTTCCCAATTCAGCACTATGAAAGTTCTCTCCACACTATAATAATAGGGTTATGAAGGGAAACTTTTCGTTGTTTTTCTGTATTGACCTTCAATAAATTTGATTTTCTCTATTGTCCAACTCTGTTTTTCTCTATTCTTCCACCACATTGAATCTCTGTTCCCTTTTGACTATTTTCTATACCTTTGTTTTTCACCATTATTATTTCATTGTTAACTCTATAATATTCAGCAAGTTCTCACTTTTCATTGAAAGTATATTCAACAGTATGGTTAATTATTGATTTTTTTAATGTGAAAACTATTGGAAAATGGCTTTGGAGGCTTTGAAAAAAATCTTATTTTTTGCTAACTTTGAGCATTAATAAAGGTGGGACCCAAGCGTTATTTTTAACGTTTCTCATTGGGTTCATGTTTAATGCCGTGTAATGAATAAAATCGTATATTTGGTTGCTCAAAACCATTTCCGGATGAATGGGTATTCAACACGCGTTTTTGGGTTCTTGAAAATGGCTTTAGGTGGTTTTTCTACACATTTGTGAAATGTGCTTGTTCCACATTGGAAAGACTTAAGGTTTTGAATGGGTTTATATACACTAACTTGGGATACTTGGGATAGGTCCCAAGGGGTACCCAAGTTTGTGACATGGTGAGGTTATCGGTAAAGTAGGCTAAACTTGTCAAATCCCTTAAAATAAGCTCCGAAACAATAGCTTGAAAAATTTGATCACGCTATACTTTTGGATGACTTTAAGATAAACGAATGTGACAAATGCGTCTATGTTAAAAGTACAGACAAAGGCTATGTCATCATTTGTCTTTATGTGGATGATATGCTCATTATTGGAAGTAATAATGGCATGTTTAAATCCATAAAGAAAATGTTAAACAAAAAGTTTGATATGAAATGATTAAATCCACAAAGAAAATGTTAAATAAAAAGTTTGATATGAAAGATCGATAAACGAATGTGACAAATGCGTCTATGTTAAAAGCACAGACAAACGCTATGTCATAGTTTGTCTTTATGTGGATGATATGCTCATTATTGGAAGCAATAATGACATGATTAAATCCACAAAGAAAATAACAAAAAGTTTGATATGAAATGATTAAATCCACAAAGAAAATGTTAAATAAAAAGTTTGATATGAAAGATCTTGGGAGTAGCAGATGTAATTCTAGGAATAAAAATTATTAGAACATCTGAAGGATATGCTTTATATCAGTCTCATTATCTTGAAAAGGTTCTGGAGAAATTTGAAAAGCATGAAGACCGTCATGTTAAAACACCTGTTGGCATTAGTCTTCATTTGTCAAAAAATACAGGTACAGGCATATCATAATTAGAGTACTCTCGGATAATCGGAAGCTTGATTTACTTAATGAATTGCACTATGCTAGATATAGCCTATAAACAAATTGAGTTGGTATACAAGTAATCCAGGGTCCGATCATTAGAAAGTGATAATTAGGGTACTTAGCTATCTAAGACATACCCAGAATTATGGCTTATATTATACCAAACAAATATCCAGTAGTACTTAAGGGGCATAGCGATGCAAATTGGATATCGGATACTAAAGACTCAAAATCCACTAGTGGATACGTCTTTACCCTGGGAGGTGCTGCAGTCTCTTGGAAATCTTTCAAGCAAACATGCATAGCATGGTCGACAATGGAATATGAATTTATCGCTTTAGATAAAGCAGGAGAAGAAGCAGAATGGCTTCGTAATTCTTAGAAGACATTCCAATGTGGCCTAAACCTGTGCCAGTTATATGCATTCACTGTGATAGTGAAGCAGCAATAGGATGGGCACATGATCATATGTATAACGGTAAGTCTCGACACATTCGTTGAAGACATAATACTGTTAGGCATTTTCTCTTACATGGAATAATATCCATAGAATACGTAAAGTCAAAAGAGAATATTGCGGATCCATTGACTAAAGGGCTACCTAGAGAGCAAGTGTATCATTTATCGAGCGGAATGAGACTAAAGCCTATTACTTAAAAGTCACCATCATGACAACCCAACCCAGTTGACTGGAGATCTCAAGATCTAGGTTCAAAGGGACAACCGAATTATGGATGACTTCATGTATCACTAAGGAGGTTTTCTCTTACCCATTTCTATGATAAGAAGAGTGATACCTACAACGTTAGTAGGATAAACTTTGCTTTTAATGATTCTTATAGCTTGGACATCCAAGTAGGGTATGGTGCAGGATACTCCTTAATAAGAAATCACCTATATGAGTGTGAACTGGGCTGGTTCTTTAAGAATTGAGAAGGCTAAATTCTCTAGAGCACTCATGAATTACCAGGTGTTGTTTAGGGCCAAAATGAACATAATCGTAAGAACCAAACTGTGTTTGAGGATACACTATGTGTAGTCTATTGTCTTGACTTACACAAACAGTTGAACAGTTCAAGGCATTGCGTCTACTGGTTAGCCAGTAAATCCGATAGGCTTTCACTAGAGGAGGTTCAAAACCAAAAGCCAAAAGTTATATATCTCGATGTGGTGTATCTTCTTAATGTACTCTTTCTTTGTTTTCATTTTGTTGCATGTCCGTTATCATGAATTTCATTCATGTGGGGAATTGTTGGAAAATGGCTTTGGAGGCTTTGTAAAAACCTTATTTTTTGCTAACTTTGAGCATTAATTAAGGTGGGACCCAAGCGTTATTTTTAAAGTTTCTCATTGGATTTATGTTTAATGTCTCGTAGTGAATAAAATTGCGTATTTGGTTGCTCAAAACCATTTCCGGATAGATGAGAATTCAACGTGCGCTTTTGGGTTCATGGAAATGGCTTTAGGTAGGTTTCCTATACATTTGTACAATGTGCTTGTCCCACATTGGAAAGGCTTAAGGTTTTGAATGGGTTTATATACACTAGCTTGGGATACTTGGGATGGGCCCCAAGGGATACCCAAGTTTGTAGAAGGGTGAGGTTATGAGTAAAGTGCGCTAGACCCATTGGACCCAAAACAAAAAACCGTATACGCACGCCGTCCGTCTGGTCAGGCGGGCTGGGCTTGGCGTGGGTGCATGTTGTGTGGTTGGGTTGGGCTTGTTCGGCCTAATACTTATTTTTTTGAGCCAAAAACATTTGAATTTTATTTATTTATTTTTTAATTTTGGTTTCAAATTAAAAATAAATTGGTCCAATTTTTTTTTTCCCCTTTAACCAAACAGATCCCAAACCGTTACCCACCTGAATATGTTCAAAACAGGTTCATACCTGTTGAATTCAAATATGTATTTGTTCAAACAAGTTTGTACCTGTTCAATCTGTCTGAACAGGTTTTCTACCTGTTCGGAAAAAGCCACCATTGCTCTTATATAAAGCCTTCCATTCTAGCAATTCTTGACATCTAATTTTTTCCTTAGAATTTCAGCCTTCTTCTATTCATTTCTGTGATTCTCCATCTGTTCTGAGAGTCACAATAGAGTTTTGGTTCGCCAGACTTGATTTTGTAGTGTTGCAAATCAAGCGTTAGTTGTTGCATCCTGAGAAGTAGACGCCATTAAAACTCCAAGCACCGGAACGAGAGCGAAATCTACTTTAAGGAGATTGTGTCCAACGCAAGTCTCGACTTATAATTTTTGTAACCATTTAATTCATAATTTAATTTATTAAATTATTTTTTGAATAATTTTATTTTGTTGTTTATTTTATTTACACATTTAATTTACACACATACCGCTATATATAACAAAAATAATAAGTATCATTAGTTTCTTCCTATCATTTTAAGTATTTCATAGCACTTAATATTTGATATATATAGAAGGGTTCATTTGAAAATGTCTCTCAAATTAATGGTTCAGATCTATCTAATTTGAAAAGCAATGGCTTAGATTTATTTGTAAAAATATCTCTCTCACAAACTATCTTTAATGGTTTAGATTTGTTCAATTTAAAAACAATGGTTGAGATTGAAAAGAGTTTCAATGGTCTAGATTCACCAATGATTAAAATTCAATGGCACAGATTTGTTCACCTATCTACTCTCACCAACCCACTACACTTACCAGGTAAGGCACTTTTTGCATCATATGTATCAATCGAAAGCTCTGAAGAAAGCTCTCTTCTCCACAAAGCTTTGAACAAAGTTATGAGAAAGCTTTGAAGAAGGAAGAACACAGCTCAATCGAAAGCTCTCTTTTCCACCATTACCAGGTAAGGCACTATTCTCTCCTCTGTTTTTTTTTTTTTTCATCATCCCGTCTTCTCTCCTCTGCTAAACAATGGCTCAAATTTTTTTTACCTTCAGTTTGTTTTTTTCTGAAGCAAAAAAAAAAAAAAAAAATTCTGAAGCAAAAAATTTACTTACTCTGTCTCTGCAAAAAATTCGGAGGGTTGAGATTATATTTATCAAAATTCTGAAGCAAAAAATTCTGATTTGTTTGTTTTGGTTTTTTCCCTCCAAAATGTGTCTCTTCACTTTGTCTCTCTTTCCCAAAGTTCTGAAGCAAAAGCTCTCTTCTGATTTGTTTGTTTTAGATTCAACTCTCCATTTTTCTCATTGGTTTTAGCAATCTCCAGCAAAAGCTCTCTCTCTCTCTCTTTTTAGCAATTTACTTACTCTCCATTTTTCTCACTGATTCAACTCTCCATTATATTTTTCTTCTTTGCTCTTTCACTCTTCTAACCTATGAAATGGGTTTCTATTTCTGTAAATATTGATAGATTTTGATTTCATTGATGGGTTCTTAGAAATGGATTTTGATTTTGATTTTGATTTCATTGATGGATTTTCTATTTCGAACTGTTCATTCGGACTGCTCCAGCAATTTTTCTTCTCTGCTCTTTCAATCTCCAGAATTTTATATGAAATGAGTTTCTATTTCGGTTCCATTTTCCCATGTTTCGATTATATATGATGTGTTGAAAATTTTGTATGATAGGTTTATATATTTCTATTTCATTGATGGGTTTTATCAACTAACCTATGATTATGATGGGTTTTCTATTTTGATTTTTGGTTTTGATTTCTATAAAATTGTATTTTGGTTTTGTATTTTGAAATGGGTTTATATTTCAGTTTCGATTTTAGGTTCATATTGGTGGGTTTCATATTGGTGGGTTTCAGAAAAGTATTGAATAAGATTTCTATGAGTAAATGGGTGCTGATCACATGGGTTTCTATTTTGGGATTGAAACATTAACATTCGCATTCTGTTTGCATTATAGGGCTGTTTTCGCTATCTCAATTTAACTTTATCAGATTCTATGGTTTCCACATATTACATGGTTCCTTCATGAACTATGGTGCAAACACAAACTTGGTTCTCTTCAGCCACTAACTTTGGTTCTCTTCAAAGCAAATATCTGAGACTCATCTGAGAGTATGTGAATTGCCAAATTTATAGATAATCAAATGTTATTGATTGTTTCTTAGGTCCTTGCATGCATTACAAAAGTGTTTTAGTGAGATGCCTTACTGAAAATGCATGTGAACCAAATTTTTTTCATACCTCATAACTAGCTCTTATATTATTGATGAATTGAACAGTCTAATAGGGGAGTTTAAAAAACTCCATTAGAAGTATGCAAGGAGTGAGCTTTTCTCCTTGGTTTTCCCTTTCCTTTTTTGTTTTGTTTTTGTTTTTTGTTTTGTTTTTTTCTTCTTTTTCTGATAGTATTGTGCATACAATGCACTCTATTCTAATACACGGTCACCTTTTGAAAAACTTGGCAAAAATTCTTAGCCTATTACATTACTCCCCTTTACATTTTTTATTTTCCTCCTCATCTCCTTCTCATCCTTACTGCAATTTTCATTCCCAAACTCTTAACATTGGTGTTATTTGCAGATTTTCAGGTCACCTGGTAAACCGCTTGTGCCTGCTGTTTCTGGACGAGTCCAAGGTATTTAAAAAAAAAAAAAAAAAAAAACTAGCTCTCTTAAATTGTTTTCCAAGAATAGTATTATTGTTGCTTCATGAAGCCAATTTATGACATCTATTAAAGCATTCCAATTTATACATTCTTAAACTGTTTTTCAAGAATAGTATTATTGTTGCTTCATGAAGCCAATTTATGACATCTATTAAAGCATTCCAATTTATACATGAAACACAATTAATGAAATTTATATTCTTTTACTCTCTATAAAGCTCTTTTATTACGAATGGTACGGTTCGCAATTCGAATCGTACGATTCGATTCGATTCAGTGGGTAATTGATACGAACGGGTTGTGTGAATAACTATGAATCAGAGGTGAATTGGTGAACCGAATTGGTGAATCGTGAATCAATTGGATTTGCTAAAATCGATGTCTGGCTTTCTTTTTTGGTTTTTTATTGTTGGATAAGGGTTCACAAAACCTTAATCAAAAGCTCATTTTATTTTGCACCCTGTTTTTGGTGATAATAATTCCTATAATCTATTAAATGCTGCTGTTGAGGATGAGCTTTAATAGCAAAAACAAAAATGTTAAACATTTTAAAATTTTTATCAAATCTTAAACAAACTAAAATTTTGTATTGTGCTTTTTTCTCAAATGTCTAAAATTGGCAGTTTAACATTGCAATCCACTACAAATGATATAGTGGATGTCCAAGTGGTGTTTTTTTTTTTTTTTAATTTTTTTAAAAGAAAAATTTATAAATTATTGTGATGGTGTCTAATTAGACGATTTTATAAAAATTATGTATTTTGGTTTTTTGTGGTATGAAAGGTGAATTTATCTATACTTAAGTGAAGGCAGGACTTGGTATCCAAGCCTTCTATTTATGCCACATGTCCCTCATTTTTCTATTTAGAAAAAATAAAAATTAGATAAGTGAGGGGTGAGACTTGAACCTCTTTTTATTTTGAAGGTGAGTATACTATATCACGATGAAGGTGAGTACACTACACAAAGACTCACACTCTTGCGTTCTATTTAAATACTTCAAAATGTTTTAGAAAGAAGAGAACTTCTTTCATATAAATTATAGAAATATTATTAGTATGGTTTAGTGACTTTTAGACTTATTTGAGGTCAAGAACTAGATTAAAATAAATGAATGTTAGTCCAATAAAATTCAAAATTACCAGAATGCTTTGGAGTCTTAGGGATTGCAATGTTAAACAGCCACATGGGCCATAGTATACAAAGGGATCTAAGGAACCAAAATATTGAAATTCTGTATTGTATTTTTTTTTCTTTAACAATCAATGGGTTTCAACATTATAGGGTGTCTTTCTATTTTGTAAATATTGAAATGGGTTAAAAATATGATGGATTATAGGGCTGTTTGCACCATGTTTTATTTTGTTGCATTATCCAAAGCCCATTTTATTTTGCACCCTGTTTTTGGTGATAATAATTCCTATAATCTATTAAATGCTGCTGTTGAGGATGAGCTTTAATAGTAAAAACAAAAATGTTGAACATTTTACAATTTTTATCAAATGTCTCAAAATACAAAATGAAATTCTGTATTGTGTTTTTTTGTTTAATAATCAATTGGGTTTCAACACCCACTCTTCTCTCTCTATCAAATGGGGGTTAAGGAAAAATGGATTTCAAATTAAGAATCATTTTTATTTTATCTTAGTTAAATGGGTTGAGACTTTATTTAATTATCAATAGTCATAATTTTACTCACCAATTATGGGTTGACAAAATGACGGTTTGTCAGAATTTTTTATTTTTGTGATTTTTTATTTTTGTTGTTTTTCAATTTTTTGTTTGATTTCTAATTGTGTTTTGTTCTTACTTGCAGATTGTTTCTCGACGCTTTGGTTAGTACTTCGATCTCTGCTTTTTTAGATTTTCTCTCTCTCTCTCTCTCTCTCTCTCTCTCTCTCTCTCTCTCTTTTAAGTTTGGCAGTTGATTGTTGAGAGAAAGAGGAAAATGAAGTTTGAATCTTATGCATTGTTGTTTGGTATGTGAGAAAAATTAAGGAAAAGGAAATTGAAAGTTTTAACTTTCTTCACCGGTTCATTGCTTATAAAACATATAATTAAAAATAAATAAATAAATAAATAAATAAATAAATAAATAGAACTTTTGAATGGAAAGAATGGAAAAATTGGTTAATGAAAGATATTTTTGATTAAATAAGCTACTGTGTAGTACTCATGGGAGTAAATAAGCTACTGTGTAGCATAATTTTTATGAGTATTGAAAAAGGCATTTGTAATTTTATAGATAAGACAACAGATATTTTTGTAACTTTTTATCAAATTTTATTGTAGTTTTTTACTTATTTTTTTTTTCACATTTTAAAATGCAAAATTAGTAATTAAATTTCTATATTGAAGTCTTGCTAAAATTTTATTCATAAGTAGTATAATTTATATTTTTTTTATAATTTACTTTTTTTTTTTTGTTTTTAGTGTGGTATACATTAGTTGTTAGTACAAAAAGTGGGCAATACAATCTATAAGAATTTAACTGTTGTCAATGCAAAATTACTATATAGAATTAACTGCAAAATCATGTATTGTAATAGTTCTATATTTTGGCCAATAGAGAAAAATGATGAAGATTTCTATGATAGTATTCAAATTTTCTTCTATCATTTTTAATATATATTGAAGACATAAAAAAATTATAATTTGCCTTCAATCCTGTAGTAGTTCAATTTCTCCATCTGTGATATTCATGCACATACGAACTCTTAAAGTAGGTTGTTAACTAAAATATGTTATAAGGTTGTTCATTCTGTGTCAATTAATTTTTCTTTGTGGCAATTACTAAATCTCATTCAGCTTTCTTACAGTTATATTTCATATCAACAATCATTTTTATTTCATCTTAATCAAATAGGTTGAGGTTCTCATTAATCATCAATGGTCATATTCTTACTTATCAAACATAAAAATAGATTTGTATACATTTTTAGTGTTGAGGAGTGCTCTTACTAATTGTGTTTTTTTAGTTTATTTTATCATTTTGTCTCATATTTCTTTAGTTTTGATTCTCAAGCAGATACTTAGGTTGGGAGGTCTTTCCCTTACAATTCTTTATTAGTTCCCTATTTTCTTTCTTGAATTGTAGTAGGTTAATTAATGAACTCTCTCAGATTTCTTTAATACTTTGGAATTTTCATGTTTGGTCTTGGAATTTCCAATAAATATATTAAACATTAAGCTTTTAATGTTTGGTTTAAAAAAAAAAATCTAATATAATGTGTATAGTGATGTATCTTCGTATATAGCTGTTCAATTTCTAGAGAATACTTATGTGTCTTTTTTTATTTTATTTAAATAATAGGAATGTATGATGAATTATGTGAATAACTTTATTTTTTTTGGATTCTCTCTCTCTCTCTCTCTCTCTCTCTCTCTCTCTCTTATTTGGTTGTTGATTGTTGAGAGAGAGAGAGGAAAAGGAAGTTTGAATCTTATGCATTGTTGTTTGGTATCTAAGAAAAGGAAGGAAAAGGAAATTGAAAGTTTTAACTTTCTTCACTGTTTCACTGCTTATAAAACATATAATTAAAAATAAATAAATATAACTTTTGAATGGACAATATGGAAAAATGGGTGAAGTAAATATATTTGTGATTAAATAAGCTACTGTGTCGTGTAACTCATTGGAGTAAATAAACTACTGTGTAGTATAATTTTTATGAGAGTATTGAAAAAGACATTTGTAATTGTATAGATAAGGCAAAATATATTTGTACTTATCCAGTTACAGTGCGGTGAGACTTTTTATAAATTTTTATTATAGTCTTTTACTCTTCTTTTTTTTTCACATTTTAAAATGCAAAATTAGTAATTAAATTTCTATATTGAAGTTTTGTTAAAATTTTATTTTGCCTTTTTTTGTGTGGTATAGATTAGTTGTTAGTACGAAAAGTGGGCAATACAATCCATAAGAATGTAACTGTTGTCAATGCCAAATTACTATATAGAATCAACCACAAAATCATTTATTACGATAGTTCTACATTTTGGCCAATAGAGAAAAATTATAAAGATTTCTATGACAATATTTAATTTTTCTTCTATCCTTTTTAATGTATATTAAAGACATTAAAAAATTATAATTTATCTTCTATCCTGTAGTAGTTCAATTTCCCCATCTGTGATATTCATGCAATGATGAACTTCTTAAAATAGGTTGTTAACTAAAATATGTTATGATGTTGTTAATTCTGTGTCGATTAGTTTTTCTTTATGGCAATTATTAAACCTCATTCTGCCTTCTTACAATTATATTTCATGTCAGCAATTATTTTTATTTCATCTTAATCAAATGGGTTGAGGTTCTATTAATCATTAATGATCATATTCTTATTCGTCAAACATGAAAATAGATTCATGTATATTTTTAGTGTTGAGGAGTGCTCTTACTAATTGTGTTTTTCTTTTTATCCTTCTATCTCAGATTTCTTTAATTTTGCTTCTCAAGCAGATACTCAGGTTAGGAGTCTCTCCCTTGCAATTCTTTATTAGTTCCTCGCTTTCTTTTTCGAATTGCAGTGGGTTAATGAATGTTCTGGATTAATGAATGAACTCTCTCAGGTTTCTTTAATACTTTGGAATTTTCATGTCTGGTCTTGGAATTTTCAATAATTAGATTAAACATTAAGCTTTTAATGTTTGGTTTAGAAAGAAGTCTAATATAGTGTGTACTAGGGTATGCCCGTGCCTGAAGGCACGATGAAAATAATGTTTGGTTTAGAAAGAAATCTGATATAGTGTGTATAGTTATGTATCGTGGTATATAACTGTTAAATTTCTAGAGAATACTTATGTTTTTTTTTTTGTTTTTTAAAATAGTTGGAATGTATGATGAATTATGTGAATGCTTATGTCTTTTTTTTTTTTTTAATAATGATATACAAGTTCATTTTTTATACCCACTTTATAGACCCAGTGATGTGTCAAGAAGATGATTGGTTGATTCTTGACATATCACTGGGCCTGAATAACTATTCTTTATTTATTAAAGTAGGTCTAACTTTTGGGCCTGAATAACTTTTGGTTGATTCTTGATTCATTAAAGTAGGTCTAACTTTTGGGCCTGAATAACTATTATTTATTTATTTATTTATTTTTTACAAAGATTTTGTTACAGTTTAATTTTGTAATATGATAGGTCTTTTTTTTTTCTTTTTTCTTTTTTTCCATCTCGCTTAGGTTGTATTTGGATTTAGGATTTGAAGGGAATTTGTTGATTGAAAGGAAAATGAAACATTAAAAAGTTAACCCTTTTTATTTGATGACCCTTTTTTTTTTGCTTTTAGTGAACTATTTTTAATTTGATTTTTTTAATTGAACTGCTATTTTAAAATGTTTTACGCTTCTCTCTCTCTAAAAATTTAGCTTTTTAAATATTAATTTTGGAAATTTTTTTTTTAAAAAAAAACACTTTTTAAAGTAGGTAATTCTGTGTCAATTAATTGTTTTTTATGGTAATTATTAAACCTCATTCTGCCTTCTTACAGTTATATTTCGTGTCAACAATCATTTTTATTTCATTTTAATCAAATGGGTTGAGGTTTTCATTAATCATTAACGGTCATATTCTTATTCATCAAATATGAAAATATATTCGTATACATTTTTAGTGCTGAGGAGTGCTCTTACTAATTGTGTTTTTCTTTTTATCATTCTGTCTCAGATTCCTTTAATTTTGCTTCTCAAGCAGATACTCAGGTTAGGAAGTCTCTCCCTTGCAATTCTTTATTAGTTCCTTGCTTTCTTTTTCGAATTACAGTGGGTTAATGAATGTTGTGGATTAATGAATGAACTCTCTTAGATTTCTTTAATGCCTTGGAATTTTCATGTTTGGTTTTCGAATTTTCAATAATTAGATTACACATTAAGCTTTTAATGTTTGGTTTAGAAAGAAGTCTAATATGGTGTGTATAGTTATGTATCTTGGTATATTGTTCAATTTCTAGAGAATACTTTTTTTTTTTTTTGGAATGTATGATGAATTATGTGAATACTTATGTCTTTTTTTTTTTTTTTAATAATGATATACAAGTTCATTTTTTATACCCATTTTATAGACCCAGTGATGTGTTAAGAAGATGATTGGTTGATAATTAGATAATATTTAATTATCAACTAGTCCTCTTCTTAACATATCATTGGACCTATAAAATAAGTCTAACTTCTGGGCCTGAATAACTATTCTTTTTTTTTTTTTTTTTCAGTTTAATTTTGTAATATGATAGGTCTTTTTTTTTTTTTTTTTTCCCATCTCTCTTAGGCTGTATTTGGATTTAGGATTTGAAGGGAATTTGTTGATTGAAAGGAAAAGGGAACATTAAAAAGTTAACCCTTTTTATTTGATAACCCTTATTTTTTTTGCTTTTAGTGAATTGTTTTTAATTTGGTTTTTTATTGAACTGCTATTTTAAAATATTTAGGCTTCTCTCTCTTTAAAAAGAGCCCAATTTATTTAGCTTTTTCAATTTTATTTTTGGAATTTTTCAAACAAAAAAAAAAAGACTTCTGAAAAAACTTAAACTTATTTTAAAAATTTGTTTTAATAATTTTTTAATGATTTTTATGAGAGTATTACTCCTTGGAGTAAATAAGCTACTGTATAGTATACTTTTTTGAAAAAGGCATTTGCAATTATACAGATAATATAAAAGGTATTCGTAATTTTCCAGTTACAGTGTGGCGAGCCCTTTTATAAATTTTTATTTTAGTTTTTTACTTATTTTGTTTTCACATTTTAAAATGCAAATTTAGTAATTAAATTTCTGTAATTAAGTTTTGCTAAAATTTTATTCATTAGTATAATTTATATTTTTTTATAATTTACTTAGTTGTTAGTAGGAAAAATGGGCAATACAATCCATACGAATTAACCTTTGTCAGTGCAAAGTTACTATGTAGAATCAACCATAAAATCATGTATTGCAATAGTTCTACATTTTGGCGAATAGAGAAAAATTATGAAGATTTCTATGAGAGTATTTAATTTTTCTTCTATCCTTTTTAATGTATATTGAAGACATAAAAAAATTATAATTTTTCTTCTATCCTGTAGTAGGTCAATTTCTCCATCTGTGATATTCATGCACAAACAAACTTCTTAAACTATGTTGTTAACTATAATATGTTAGGAGGTTGTTAATTTTGTAGCGACTAATTTTTCTTTATGGCAATTATTAAACCTCATTTTGCCTTCATATAGTTATCTTTGTCAAATTTACATAACCAGGCACTTTCAGGTTGAGACACCATTGACCTTCAATCGCTAATTATGGACAACATTACTATTTTTGATCACGTAAGTTGTTTTCTTTTTTATTTATTTGAAGAAAAAAAAAAAAAATTTCTTATAAGCAAAAGTCAATTTTCTTTTCTTTTCATAATTTTTTTATCTAATTCCTTATAACAAAATGCTCTTTTCTTATAATTTACAGATGGATGGAGACCTACGTCGAACTGTAATACTGGCTCCTTTTACTCATTTTCTTACATGTATAATTTTTTTATTTTTTTTTACCTCTAATTCTTTTGTATTTTTAGGACCAATTTCTTCAAGAAAGAAATGTTAATGTTGTTATTCGTGATGAGCGTGACCTTAATGTCATCCGTGTTCGAGAGGTAGGCCCAATTTAATTATATAGATTTTTTTTATTCAAAATACCGTATACACCGTATATTCTTATTTATATATTTTTTAAAAACTTTCTACATATATATATTTTCTTTATTCTTTAAAAAATTTCTTTATTTTTTGTAGGCAAAAGAAAAGGAAATTGCCAAGGCATTGTTGAAGAAAACCGAAAAGACCACCATTTCGAGCAAGGGAAAGGAAAATACATGTTCAGTAGTATGACTCTTCAATATTTCCATTTAAAGTTCTTTTTTTGAAATATTTATTTTGGACCATAAACCTTGATTATTTATTTATTTATTTTTAAATGTAAAATTGACATACTACTTGCACAGTGACATATACTGTTCTTATAGTAAACAGTTTCATATAAATTTGTGAAATGTTTTTTTTTGAAGCATGTTAAAATAGCATTTGTACAAAAACATTATATTTGTTTTAAATTATTATTATTCTTTTTGGCTTTTTGCTATTGACATTAACATCTACAAGAGAAGAAAAAAGGAATAGAACAAAAAAGGAATGAGGGGAGGAGGGATATAGAATGAAAAAATTTTCAATTTTTTTACAAAATATCAGAAGGAAAGGGAATTAAGATAAAGTAAATTAATAGAAATGAAAAATGAAGAGAAAAGTATAAAACAGTAGATGATAATATTCATATTTTAGGCATCTTATGAAATTAATCTTCATGTTTTAGGCACATAACAATAATGTTATATCGAAAGCTGCATTGGCTCAACGTGCACGGCGAGAACGCGAAAGAAATGATAAGGCAAGCTCTTCATATCAATTGGGACAACGTTCACGACGTGAACGAGAGAGATCAAGAGAATTGATTCCACCAAGCACAACTAATACTCCACCGGCTCAGAAAGGAGTAATGTTTACACATCTTACTTCGCTAAGCACATCTTTAGCTTCACAAAGGAATTGGTAAAACATTATATTTATTTCTACAAATACATATTCTTATTGTTAAGATTTTATTTTATAAATTTTATTTTGTACACAACAAATATTTGTAGGCCTACCCATGCAAGCCCATTCCTCTACGAGACTAGGAATATCGGTGTTGTTATTCGTGATGAGTGCAATCTTAATATTATCCGCAATTCTAAGGTAAGTATAAATATCAAGTTCAACATATTCTTTTTTCGTAATCTTAATAAATTCTATAAATACATGTTCTTTTCGTATTCTAAATAAATTTTATTTATTTTTGGTAGGCAAAGGCAAAGGAAAAGGAAAAGGCCAAGGCAATGTGTAAAGGAAAAGAAAAGGCAACTTCTTTTGACAAAGGAAAGGAAAACATATGTCCAATGGTATATATTCAACATCTTTAAAAAAATATTTATCGAGTAAAACAAAGCCAATCATATTATTTAAGTGAACATTGATCATGTATATTTTTAAAAATGTAAACTGTGTTGTCAATTTTTTTTATGTGCTCTTTGTTTTCTGTACATTCAAACAAAGTATTTTTAGCTCTCTTTTACATTTCCTAAAAATAATTGTAACATTTATCAACTCCAAGAAAAACTTTATAACATCTAAGCAAAGGAACAAAGGAACATAGGCATAGAAAATATTTTTAATTTTCTTAAAATCATCATGAGGCAAGAAGAAAGAGAAAACAATTATTAAAAAACAAATTGTTATATCACAAGGCATGAAGAGAGAAAATGAAGCAAAATGGAAAAGGAAGTAGGACAAAGAAAATGTAAAAATATTCTTAAAATTATCACAAGGCAGGAAG
The DNA here is from genome assembly GCA_036172215.1 of Camellia granthamiana. Taxonomy (NCBI): domain Eukaryota; kingdom Viridiplantae; phylum Streptophyta; class Magnoliopsida; order Ericales; family Theaceae; genus Camellia; species Camellia granthamiana. Next base: position 160,123,807 of record CM069906.1, read on the forward strand.
AAAAAGAAATAAAATAGTATACGATAATATTTGTATTTTAGGTATCAATGATATAATGTTCACATTTTAGGCACACAATAACAATGTTATATCAAAAGCTACATTGGCCCAACGTGCACGGCGAGAACGGGAAAAATTAAGAGAATGTATTCAACCGAGACAAACTTCGCAATGATGGAACCTCAATCTCAATGGGTAGGACGGCCTCCATCCCGTAAACCAACGAATATGGAGTTGTCCCAGTAGAAGTTCTGATTGAAGTCCGGTAGCCCCACAGAGCAAACGGCAGCTTATCTGGCCAGTCCCGATAGGTTTCCACCATCTTTTGCAATATGTGCTTGATATTCTTGTTGGCAGCCTCAACCGCTCCATTGGTCTGCGGCCGGTATATGGATGACTTATGAAAAGCCACGTTGTATTTTTCCAACAAGTCTATCACTTCCTTTTTGAAGTGGGAACCGTTATCTGAAATTATCTCATTTGGGACCCCGTAGCGACAGATGATGTTGTTTCTGATAAACTTCGCAACATGTGAAGCCTTCAACACCGCATAAGATTGGGCCTCGACCCACTTCGTGAAATAATCTATCGCAACCAGGATGAACTCATGCCCATTTGACCCCTTCGGAGTGACAGCCCCGATCACATCAATTCCCCAGACTGAAAATGGCCATGGTGAAGTCATGTTGTACAGCTTCGACGGCGGGATGTTCATGCGATTTGCATGAATTTGACACTTGTGGCATCGCCGGACAAAATCGATACAATCTTCCTCCATGGTGGACCAGTAGTAACCCTGCCTGAGGATCTTCCGTGCTAGCATTACCTCGTTCATATGTGCTCCACATTCCCCTCCATGGATGGCTTCCATCAGACGCTTTGACTCTTCGGCATCAACACACAGCCTATGCATTCCCAGATGACCTCTCTTATACAGCTTACCCCCACAGATGATGAACTGAATGGCCATTCTTCTGATTGCCCTTTTGTCTTTGGCATTTGCCCCTGGCGGGTATGTTTCCTTCTCCAAGAAATTCCAAATGTCTTAATACCAGGGGTTTTCGTCCTGAACTTCATCTATAGCAGCAATCGACTCGTAGGCAGGTGCAAATTTCTGGTCAATGATGACTGGACGCATCCGGACTCCACACGGGATGTCTATCATAGAAGATAGAGTTGCTAAAGAATCTGCGAACCTGTTGTTCTCTCTTAGTAGATGAGCAAAGTTTAGCTTCTCAAACCGAGGAATTAGCAAGTCTAAGGTCTGGTGATACATCATCATCTTTTCCTCTTTTACTTTCCAGTCTCCTTTTGCTTGAGACACAACAAGGTTCGAGTCCCCAATGACGTCCAACCGTCTTGCCCCTAGTTCTAGGGCCGCTTCCAGACCAGCAATGCATGCCTCGTATTCTGCTTCATTGTTCGAGACTTTAAACCGGAGTTTGAAGGCTAGAGGGATACGGGAATTGTCGGGTGCTATCAGCAACACTCCTATCCCATACCCATGTTGATTTGACGCTCCGTCAAAGTACATCGTCCAAGTTTCATCGTCGATATGCAGAATTGTTTCATCTGGGAATAGGTACTCAACTGCTTCATCCCCTTCAACCGGGTGGTCAGCAAGGAACTCTGCCACCGCTCTCCCCTTTACTGACTTGCGTGTTACATACTTCAGATCGAATTCGGAGAGCAACAGCAACCAACGAGCTAGCCTACCCGTAAGTGCTGGTTTCTCGAAAAGATATTTGATGGGATCGAGTCGCGAAACCAACATTACGGAGTGAGCTAACAGGTAGTGTCGCAGCTTCCTGGTAGCCCATACCAAAGCCAAGCAAGCATTTTCCAATGGTGTGTAGCGAGTCTCATACTCTAGCATCTTCTTGCTCAGATAGTAGATGGCTCTCTCCACTTTGTCTTCAGATTCTTGTGCGAGCATGCAGCCCATGGTGGTCTCAGTCACTGAAAGGTACAATATCAACGGTTTCCCCGGTTCTGGTGGTGATAAAACGGGCGGGTTCTGTAGATATTCTTTAATCTGTTCAAACGCAGCTTGACATCGGCCGTCCCATTGGAACTTCTTGCCTTTCTTCAGGAGACCAAAAAGTGGTTCACAAGTCAAGGTTAATTTTGAGATAAACCGTCTTATGAATTGCACTTTACCCAGAAAGCCTCGCACCTCCTTTTTAGTCCTTGGTGGTGGCATTTCTAAGATGGCCTTGATTTTGGAAGGGTCGACTTCGATGCCTCTTTGTGTAATCAGAAACCCCAGCATTTTTCCCGCTGTAACACCGAATGTACATTTCTGAGGATTCAGCCGCAACCGAAATTCTCTGATCCTTTGAAAAAACTTGTGCAAGGCGGTGTAGTGGCCCTCTCTATCTTTGAACTTGACAATCATGTCGTCCACGTACACCTCAACCTCTTTGTGGATCATATCATGTAATATTGTGGTCGCGGCCCGTTGATAAGTAGCTCTAGCATTCTTTAACCCAAACGGCATGACTCTATAGCAGTATGTTCCCCACGGGGTGGTGAATGCAGTCTTTTCCCGGTCTTCTGGTACCATTACTATCTGATTGTAGCCAGAGAAGCCATCCATGAATGAAAGCAACGCGTGCCCTGCTGTGAAATCCACCAACTCATCAATATGCGGTAAGGGAAAATCGTCCTTCGGACTAGCTCTGTTCAAATCCCTAAAATCCACGCACACTCGGATCCTGCCATCTTTCTTTGGCACCGGAACGATGTTGGCCAACCAAGTCGGATATTTAGATACCAACAGGAAGCCTGCGTCGATTTGCTTGGTGACCTCTTCTTTAATCTTGAGAGCCCAATCCGGGCGGATCCTCCTGAGTTTCTGTTTGACTGGTCGGGCCTCGGGGTCAAGAGGGATTCGATGCTGTACAATCTCAGGATCGATTCCAGGCATGTCTTCGTAGGACCACGCGAAAACATCTTTGAAATCTTTTAATAAAGCGACTAAGCGCTCGCGTTCCTCCGAAGACAACGTGGACCTGATCTGGACCAGCCGCGGGTCCTCCTCAGTACCAACATTCACGGTAATGACTTCATCCATCAGGGGTTTGACAAATCTCTACTGCTCTTGTTCAATTAAGCGTTGCAAAACCGAAGGAATTTCTTCCTCGTCGTTTTCATCAAAATTTTGAAAGTCTGAGTTCATGTAATAAATCAAGGGCACAGAAAAGTACTCAGAAACCACAGCTACTTGATTCTCATTAAGTTCATCCAAATCGTCTGAATTCTCGGTTACAACAGACTCAAATGAGAAAGAAAAAGACGACCTAGACAAGACTGTGGTATCCGGGTTATCATCCCCAAGATTACCAGACTCAGACTCAGTCGAGCTGGAACCTGATTCCGACTCACAAGATTCAGTGGAATCAGATTCCGGCTCACTACCTGACCCGGTACTGCTGGATAAAAATCCCTCTTCGTATTGCCAAGTGAGAGAGGGTGCGATAGATGCATCCAAGATAGCTGCTGGTAGGCTCGCAGCCGTTTCATCCCCAATCATGGAAACCGAGAAGTTATCCCCCAAGCACTTTTGGTCGATCGGAGGATCTGAAAGTAGACATGCCAGTGCTACCCCCATTTCAATTTCAGCGCCCTCGGAGTCCACTGCCTTACACTGCTCAACCTCAGCTGATGGGTCCGTCTGCTCTTCGGCAACATCCTCCCCGGGTAATTGCAGGTCGAAAAAGATCTCGAAACCTGGCACGCGCTTCTTCTCCGCGTTCAGCCATGGCTCTGGGAAGCCGCAAAACGGAAAGTCTTCCCTCTCCCGGACGAAGCGTCCGTTCAGGGTACCCTGAATGGGCCTGTGCATTAAGTCAAAAGGCTTCCCCGTCTTCTTCGCTTTGGCTCTTCCTGCCATTTCTTTTCCCTTCCTTACCCAGTCCTCTTTGGTGGGCAGATAACCCAATCCAAAGGTATGAGGGTTGTGTGGCACTTCGGCCAATGCTGCGACGCCCTTCCGGCCGCTTCTTCCTAATCCCATCCCGGGGATGTGTTGTAGCTTGTTCATGAGGTAGACAGATTGAGCACTGACGTACACTCCTTCATTCACAGCCATGATATTCTGCACCACCCGAGCCTCAGCCAGAGTGAACCCTGATAAGAACACGTCCTCCGTGCCATGCTCGATTTCCAAGACTGGTGTGGACACTTCTGGCGGCAGATGGATAGACGAATTCCCGAAGACAATAGCCATCCCCTTCCCGTGAGGGTACTTCAATATCTGATGTAAAGTGGAAGAGACTGCCTTCACTTGGTGCAACCACGGCCGCCCCAAGAGTAGATTGAAGGTTGCGGGAACGTCCAAGACATGGAATTCAATGTTGTGTTGTCCTGGACCGACCTGGGTCTGAATTTTGACAGTCCCCATCACCTCTCTGCTAGTATTATCATAGGCTCTGATCACTTGAGTAGTCGGCGCGAAGTCCACGGGCTTCAACCCAATTGCATACGCCATTCTGGCTGGGCAGACGTTGATGGCAGACCCGGTATCAACAAGTACCACCGGTATCCACTTGCCTCTACATTCCACAGAAATGTACAGGGGTTTGTTGTGATTTGCGCCCTCAGGCGGTAGTTCTTTGTCTGAAAAGGATAATGCCGGGGAACCTCCTCCCGGAAAGACCAGCCCAACCAGCTGCTCTGGTGTGGTATCTATAGAGAGTTTGGCTTTGTCCATAGCAGATAGGACAGCCTGTCTGTGCACTCGTGAAGCCATAAGCAGCCCCCAGATGGAGATATCTGCTTGTATTTTCTTTAATTGCTTCAGCACAACTTCTTCTTCAAGTTGTTTCTCTTTCTGCTTCTCAGCTTCCTTATCCTTCCCAGATGCCTCTGGCTGGTCTAGGTGCGGGGGCTTGAAATACCGCCCACTTCTTGTCATGTGATCAACCTCATCGAGATACCAGGTGTCATCTGGTTGATTGCTTCCCCAATCCTCGTCTGTGTGGGCAAGACATAAATCATCGTCTTCCCACCACATCCCGTGAGTGGCCAACAAACATCTGTCTGGCTCCGGCGTGATTGTACCCGCAGTACTTTCAGCCCACATGCTCGCAGCATCTTCTGTCTTTGTGCCCACAGCACTTTCAATCCCTTCATGGGCTTTGGCTTTCCGGATCCTCTCGGAATCCCAAAACTTTTCTTGTTCTGCCTGCGTTAGCGCAGTTTGTTGTTCAGCTTTCCCTGCATTCACATTATCCCAGTTCCGAGCGAAATTCTTCGTACCGGCGCTCTCCGGCAATATATTCTGACTCTCGGCCCTTCCGGCCACAGCTAATACCTTCGTCCCTGCCGGGCCCTGTTCTGGTTGGAACTCTTCCACAACATCCGGTTGATCATCCAGCCATCCAGTGGCCTCTGCCGATTCCTTATAATCAAACCAGTTGACTGCCGCGCCCCCTGATTCCTGGTCATCTAAAAATTGGAGGTTGGCAAAGTCCTCCTCCACAGCCGTCAAATCATTTCCCCCTTGCTCAAATCCATCCCCCAGGATCACACACAGTTCTGCATTTTCTGACAATTTTACACCCGAACCAATCTAGCTTGCTGACAGAATGTACTCACTCGGATCATAGGCTTCCCCAGCGAAATTCCCAGACTGTTCAATCCCAGACTTAACAATTCCTTTCTCTTCTGAAGTCCGCCCTGTTCCATTTTCGATGGTCACCACCGTCGGCTCTGGTTGGGTTGTGGAGATGTCCAACATGCACAAAGAGTCAGTGCAGTCGGGAAGGAGCACCTCTGGCTTAGGTAGGTGGATGGGGTGATATAGATACTAGGATCGTAAGACACGACCCCAGTTTGGATGAAGTTGATTCTGTTGGGAGGGGGAGCTTGGTTATGTGGTGGGAGAGGATTTGTTGTGACGTTGGGTTTGTCGGGAGGCGCGATCACCTGTTTGTCAATAAGATCCTGGATCTCATGACGCAATCTAAAGCAACGGTCGGTGTCGTGACCGTGCTGTTGGTGATACGCGCAGTATCTAGCTGGGTCATGAGAGGGAGGTAGTGGATTTGGTAGTGGCCTCGGCTCTAGGGGCGTCAAATGCTTCTTCCTAATTAATACCCCTAGAGCTTTGGACAGGGGCATATACAGGGGTGTAAAGGTTCTTTGGCCTCTGGGTTGGTATTTAGTGGTTTGGGTATTACTTTCGGATGCACCGGAGAAGGGTGTGGCTGCCATGGGTTTCGGAAGGGGAGGGGGAATTGTGGTAACTATGCTCACCTCTAAAGTTCTTGCAGTTGCAGCGCCACTCGGGCCTGCATTGTTGTTACGGTTGAAAGTTCTCCTAAGCTGTTCCCGATCTTGGTCGATCAGACCCTGTTTCATTGCATCTTCAATTTGTACCCCCATCTCGTGTAGATCTGAAAAAGTGGGAAAGGGGAGCACAATCATCTTCTGCATCAATTTTGGTTGGAGATTGCGCACAATCATCCTGATCTGGTCCTTATCGGTGGGCCTTAAAGTCATCATCGAGGCCTTCGCCCTCCACCGGGTTACGAAATCTGAGAAGCTCTCTTTGGGCTCCTGCCTTGTCGTTTCGAGATCACGGGTTATAATCTCAATCTGGGCATTGTAAGAGTATTGCGCAACAAAGGCTTCAGCCATTTCGTCCCTACTCCTTTTGACATCATCCTCCAGCTTCGCATACCAGATGGCGGCCACACCCGAGAGGGTCCGGCCGAATAGCGAAAGCTTCTGTGGTCTGGTTAGGCCCATTGGCCGCAATATATCTGAAAATAGCCGGAGGTGGACCATGGGATCCCCGGATCCATCGAAGCGATCAATCTGCGGCATTTTGAATCTATCTAGTAAGGTCACAGCCACATCGGTATATCCGTCCTTGATATCCGGAATAGCCTTTACTCCCTGGGATTTTTTGAATAGCTTCTCGAGCTTGCTCAGTTTCAGCGCTGTATGGTCTATTTCGAACTCGAAGGGAGAGTCCGGGTGGTTGGCGGGTGTATGGGTCTTAGACAGTTGAGGCGGAAGTGGGGGCGGAGCTGGCCCCGTTGGAAGGTCTGTGTCCCCTTGGATGTTCTGGACATTTGGTAAGGTATTCTGGGTGTTTGGCAGGGCATTCTGAACAGTAGGTGCCTGCTCGGGTAACGGGACCCCTGGTGGAGGAGGTGCTGGGTGTGAGGTTGATGTTCCGGTTTGCTGTTGGAGCCGGGTGATGAGTTCAGCCTGCTGGGCCATGATTGTGGCCTGCTGTTTAGAGAACTCCGCTTAGCGGACAGCATCCTCCTGCATTTGTCTCATGCTCTCCTGCATTTGGCGCATCATTTCCTCCATTCCAGCTACGCTCTGCTGATCCTGCTGACTGACTGGTATATGTATTTCTATGGCAGATATTGAAACCTCAACCTGACTGTTCACTGCTAGGGTAGACCACTGTTCTGGTAACCTCTGCTCAGACACACTGCGTTTTCTCGGCCTCCGTCTAACAACCGGGGGTAGAGAATGAAACACTGGCTGTCCGTCAACCAGATCCTCAGAACGATTGAGCCGATGACCTCTTGTCCAAAGTGCTTGGGGAATATCTACTGGGCCGGAAGCAATTGTGCTAAAACTGTCCTAGCAAAAGATAAATAAAGCAATAAGGAAATAAACAACCAGATAAACGGACAGCATAACAACTTAAAATAAATACACAACACACGACTGGGCATAATAACACACGGTCGATAAGCTGAATACACACTGTCCTCAAACACTGATCATTATCCCTGAATCACTGCCCCCGAAAACTGAATCTGATACCCACAGATAACTGATTCTCAAACACTGACTGATGCCCGCAGGCCTGATGCCCAAACTCATAAACTGATACATGCATTCCCTGTAGAGACACACTCTAAAAGCACATAGCAGATAAGTGAGAGCCAAAACACCCCTATGTTGGGGTAGGGTTTCCCTGTCCTATTTTGTCAGGAACTAGGGTTTTACTACGCACGTAGCGGTTTCAAACAACCTATATCGGGTAAGCAACCTGTCCTAGTTTGGAATGGTCACTATGGATTCCGAATATGCACTAGGTCGAATAGTCAAAAAGGGTGCCCCGGTAAAACCGGGGTTTGTGTTCCCATACTGGCAGAGCCCACAACCGGCCAGCCTTATGGTCATGCCTTGACAAGACAAGCCTCCGGCAAACCGTTAAGGAATAGCAGATGGCAAACACGGTGTCCTAGGCGTACCAATGCAAATGCAATGCAAAGAAACACATAAGTGCAGTCAAATCAAGATATCATGAGTTCGAGTCAAGTTCTCTAAATCCCCAGCAGAGTTGCCAGAAATTATAACAAGCCCGCGGGGGACCTCGCTACAGCTCAGACTCGATTTGTGTCACAGTTCTTAATCTTGAACCAAAGAGTCCAAATCCGGCAAATCGTTTTGAGAAAACAGATTTTTGAAAGAAGTGCCAAACATGGACTGCTTTGCCAGATACAGAGTCGCCACCTAAATATTTTATTTTTGGGAAATTTAGGAAACCCTGACTCGTTTGCCTAAGGCCACGTGTCCGTCATCACCAAAGTTGCCTCAGCTCGGAACTTGGGTACGATTGGGGAAGGTCACTTCGTGAGCACCCCCGCTTGCCCGATCAAAGATCGGCCTCTACTAACCATGATATCTTGTTTTGAAAACATTATGCGTTCTTATTCCGGTTATTAGCTTAGATTTACTATGTGATACGCACAACATACAAGTATAGACTGGGTCGCCTGAATTGGAACAAAACATTTCATGTTTGTTTTTGAAAGTGGTTTGCTACTCGCAAGTAGGTTAAGACGTGGATTTGCCACCCTCGGGTGGGCTTTAGAAAACAATGATTTTGCCACTATCTAGTGGGCTTAAAACTCACAGTCAATGATTTGTTCCAATCCAAATAACCCAACCTTCACCCACAGGCATTCAGACAGTTATATCACATAAGCACATAGCCTCATGGTAAGCATGCTATCATGGCAGTCACTCACACGCATGCAAGGATGCTAAAGCATAAAACTTACCGAGTACTCCAAGCCAAAACAGAAGCTAATTAGAAATCCATGCATGATCCTAAATATACAGAAGTGCCTAATGCAACACATGCAAAAATGCAACTAAAATAGGCTCGGCTATTCTAAACATGGCACGTGAAATGCTACAACTAACAAGTATTCAACTTGGAATTGAAATACAATGCAGTTAGTATGATGCGCCGAGCCCGGTGCATGCAAAACAGATGAATGAATGCAAACATGCGGTCATACTGTATGCTAATTGAAACATGCCCTAATCTAACCATCATAAGCAGGTAAATAAAATGGAAGAAAGACGTGGGGTTGGAAGACATACATCACACACACGCACACTTATTACAATTTTGCCCTCGCGCAGAGGGTCCGAATAAATAATATACAGTCCCAAATGAATAAATAATACAGTCCCGAATAAATACAAAAAATCCTAATTAATTAACAAATTAACTAAGAAAGCTATAAATTGGCATGCAAGTCAAGGCCTGCCTCAACTCTGATGAATGATGTATGTTTAGGCTGCCTTGCGCGGAAATCCACTGGGATGCCCCGATTAGCCTCTGTTTTGCAATTATTCTTGGAAAGCGCGCCAAGTTCCGGAAGGCTGCTAATTCTTGATTTGCTGCAACAAAGAGCGAAAAAGGGGCATAGCAATGTATTTTCACATATGTATGCATGCCTCGATCCTCGTGCCACCAATCACGCATCTCGATGCATGATGGCCGAGGAGTCGAATTGCACAACTCAATATGGAATGAATGCACAGGAAAACACAACAAGACCAAGACTCCATCATGGATAATCCGGAGTGTCGGCGACTGGGGAATCGAGACACGTTCCGTCACTCGGAGTACGAAACGTACCTCGTTACCCGTGCTCGGGCTAACCCCTATCCCAAACACAATGCAATATGCATGACATGCATGAATGCAACTAAGATACAACCTAACATGCACAATGCTATGAAATGGCATACACGATGCAAGAGGTAACATGGCATACACAATGCGCTAACATACAACCTAGCATACACAATGCTATGAAATGAAATGGCATACACAATGCATAATGGACTTACACCAACACAAGTGGACCTCAGCCACACTCACATAGGAGGCCATTAGATGAAAATGAGACACTCGAGATGCGTGCACACATGCACGCGAACCGAGGATCGAACCTAAGGCACGAATGCCACTCTAACAAAGTATGGCAAGGCATGGAATATGGCATACAAGCATGCAAATTTTAGTGCCAAAATATGATGCAAAACAGCCCCGAAACATGGAAACATGGCACCTGATGCATGAAATGAGACTCGAAACTCGAAACTAGACGCATGGAATGACTTATAGCTATACAAAGCATGCATTATTTGAACATGAAGTATGAAGACAGAATCAAGACAGTCCCAAAACAAGCATATTTCCAGTTTTAATCAAGGCCAAACAGTGAACACAAATAGGGCTAAGCAAACATGCAAAAATGGCCCCGAAAGAAAGATAATGAAGCAAGTAGCAGCTTCTGGCCCTAAATGGCAAAGAGCCCTTCAACAAAGTTGAAGAGGGACTCAAAATGAAGCATTTCACAGTTTGCATCAAGCCACGAAAATAAACACAAGTAGGCCTAAAATATCATGCAAGAAAAGGGCCAAAAGAGGGACAAAGAAGTAAGTGATGGCTGCTGGCCTCAAACAGAGGAGGTCCCTTCAATAATGTTGAAGAGGGGCCCAAAACATGATATTTTACAGTTTATGAACAAGCCCAAAACAGTGCACAAGCAAGCTTAAAATGCTATACAAAATAAGGCCTAAAAAGAGGTTTAAACACAAAGAGAAAAAAGGAAGCCTCAAACAACAAAAGACCCTTGATCAAACATGAAGAGAGGGTCAAAATAAGGCTATTTACAGTTCGGACCAGAGCCCAAAAATATAAGCACAAGGGGCTAACAAAGCATGCAAAAATAAGGCCAAAAGAGGGATAAAGAAGCAAGTGGCAAAAGGAAGCCTCAAACAGTGAAGAGCCCTTCAACAATGTTGAAGAAGGGCGCAAAATAAGCCACTTTTTAGTTTATAACCAAGCTCAAACAGTTTTCAAGTAGGCCTAAAATACTATGCAAGAAAGAGGCATACAAGAGAGGTAAAGAAGCAAGTGTAAAAAGGAAGCCTCAAACAGGGAGAGGCCCTTAAACAAACAAGAAAAGGAGCTCAAAATAATGCTATTTATAGTTAGGGTCGTAGCCCAAATATGCAAGCACAAAGAGCTAAAAATTGAGCAAAATAAGGACCAAAAAGAGGGAAATGAAGCTTACCCTTGTAGCACAATCTTCAACAGCCTCTTGGCTTGAGAAAAGGTGCTCCTTGCCTCTGGAAAACAGCTCCAAGTGGTTGCAATGGAGGTTGGAGGTATGGTGCTATGGCTTGTAGAGTAAAGGTTGTATGACCAAGGGTGTTTTGATGGTTGAATGAGAGAGATGGAGAATGTATGTATGCAAGGCTCTTAGGAATTTTTCCAAACTCTAAGACAAGGGCTGGAGGCTGTTTATATAGGCAAAAGAGGGGGAGAAAATGGGGGAAAAATGGGGGGAAAACAATTCAAGTTTCCCCCCAAAAAGTTGGCCCCCCGGATACAAAATCTGGGGGGAAACAAAATACATATTTGGAATGTACTCACAGAGAGGAGGAAGGCCGGCCCATTATCCAGGTTGCAGGTGGCCGGCCGACCCTCCTCATGGCCAGCCGGCCAAGGGTCAAAGAGGTCAAGTTAGATTAGTGGCCGGCTACCACATATTGGTGGCCTCTCATGTGTGCTCAACACAGCCATGTGGTCAAAATCCTGGAAATGTGAACCAGGAGAGAGAACAACCCACTTTTCAAAGGGGTTCAAAAGGTTCAAGTACAATTACTGGCCGGCCATATGATATTGGTGGCCTCCCAGGTGTCTACAACACAAATATGTGGTTTAGGGCAAGAAAAAGTGGCCTTAGGGTGGTCAACACTGGCTTTGAAGTGAGAAAAACGGGCGACGGAGGGCGATGAAGGAATAAAACTGGTTGTCAGAACAATTACTGGCCCCCCACCCCTCTACGACCTTTCTAACAATGAAACAGAGGTCTCCACCAAAAATGAACCAAAACCGATGCAAAATGAAGGTTCGGGGGCCAAAACGCGCAGCCTGGGGCCCCGAAAACTGACTATTAGACACCGGAAGGGGTGTTCGACCATGAAGTTGATCTCTCGGACCACAGTGTCCCTCAAAAGGGAGGAAATAAGGTGCATGCCAAAAACTGGAGCAAACGGAGGTGGTTAAGCGATCCCGAACCGAGGCACACGGCCAACGGCTCCGAAAAACCGGAAACCGGGCTCCAAACGGGCGAAATGGCCTACGACCACGAAACGTAGCCTACGGCCACTGAGAGATGATCTACGAGACCTCTCCCACCCTTCGGGAAGAGAAACAGAGAAAACCGAGCCTGGTTCGCAAACCGAGGCAAAGCATGAAAGAGTGCGGAAGTCCGGAGGCAAGGCTCGCAGCCGAGACTCTGAAACTTCTGAACGAGCACGATATGCAACATCACCAAGCGCTCAATCGGTGACGTCTGAGTCTTAAGGTCGGTCAAAAATGGGGTGTCTACGGTTTATGCGCAATTATACATTTATGACCCTGATTCAGCTTTAGAAGTTCGCAATCGTAGAAATCCTCAATTAAGAAGAGATGTTCTAAAAACTATTCAAGATAGTTTGTTACAGGTTAATGCATTCGTTGATAAATTTCGCCAGGCTCATGCAATTTTGAATCAATTAGCCTTGACAGGACGAAATTTGCCTGTTCATCTCCACTACAGTTCATCGACAGATCGACGATGGTATAACCTACCAACTATAGATGAGATTGCAGTTGTAATACTAGGTGATGGAACCAAGGTTAGTGGAATCAGAGATGTTATCTTACATCTACATGAAAATAATGAGCTAATGCAAATCAATGAATGTCACCCAGCATATTTGCCATTACATTATGTTTTATTATTTCTACATGGTGAGCTTGGGTGGGAACCTGAGATGAAACTGTGGGATGTGGAACGTGATCGGCCTTCAACTGATCGGCTTACTCAAATGGATTTTTATAGTTATCGTTTGTTTGAACGACCCACAGAGTATTCAACAATTTTGAGAGCTGGAAAATTGTTCCAAGAGTTTTTGGTTGATGCTTGGGCTGCAACTGAACAAAATAGGTTGACTTACTACAAGCTTAATCAAGGGAAGATCCGTGCTGAACTTTACCAAGATTTGACAGATATTGATCCAAATGACCTTCAACCCAATCAAATTGGTCAAAGGTTTGTTTTGCCATCTTCATTCCTGGAGGTCCTAGACACATGTTTGAAATCTTTCAAGACTCAATGGCTATCACACGATACAACCAACATCTAGACATTTTTCTCACCATGACTGCAAATCCTAATTGGCCAGAAATTACTTCAGCATTATTACCGCACCAAAAGGCTATTGATCGTCCTGATTTAATTGCCCGTGTTTTTGAGTTAAAGAGAAAGTGCTTGATGAAGGAGATAGAAACAAACCGAGTGTTTGGTAATAAAGTTGCGCATGTTTTTACAATTGAATTCCAAAAGCGAGGCCTTCCTCATATGCATGCACTTCTATTTCTTAAGGGTCCAGACAAAATTCGGACATGTGCTTAAGTAGACAAATTGGTTTGTGCAGAATTTTCAGATCCAAAAGATGAACCTATGCTTTTTGAAACTATCAAGTGTTGTATGGTACATGGACCATGTGGTGTTCGAAATCCACAAGCACCGTGTATGGAAAATGGTAAATGCACTAAGAGATACCCTCGAGCGTTCGCAGAAACAACTACTATGGATCAAGATGGATATCCTATCTATTGTCGTCGCAATAATGGTCAAGCTCATATTGTAAGGGGGAAAGAAGTTGATAACAGAGACATCGTACCATACAAAGCATATCTTTCTAAACATTTCAACTGTCACATAAATGTGGAAGTTTGTGCCGGAATGAGATGTGTCAAGTATATACACAAGTACATTTATAAGTGTTATGATCGTACAACGATGGTGTTGGGATTGATAAATGAGATCCAACAATATCTCGATGCGAGGTATATTGGACCTCCAGAAGCTGCTTGGCGAATATTTGGTTATCCATTGCATGTAGAGATACCAACAGTTGTACGCTTAGCACTTCATTTACCTGGAATGCACCGCGTTCTTTTTAATCCTGATGAATCATTAGAAGCAATTGTTTCTAGAGCTGGCCAACAAATGTCAACTCTTACTGGTTTTTTTACATGTTGCGCTTCTATGGAAGATGAATGTCCATTCACTTACCAAGAATTTCCACAACATTTTGTTTGGCTTAATTCAGAAAAGAGATGGAAACCAAGGCAGCAGGGCTATGCAATCGGTAGAATGTACTTTGCTAGCCCTAATTGTGGCGAGAGATTTTATTTGCGTTTGCTATTAACTGTTGTCAAAGGACCAAAATCGTTTCAATGTTTACGCACGGTCAACAATGTTTTGCATGATACGTTTAAATCAGCATGTGTTGCAAGAGGACTTTTAAAAGATGATGAAGAATGGATACAATGCCTTAAAGAGGCTATAGTTATGAAACTGGTTATCAATTAAGGAGATTGTTTACTATTATTCTTACTCAGTGCTCTCCACTGCAACAATATGCGTTATGGAATCAATTTTCAATGCATATATGTGATGATCTTGCACATAAGATTCGAACATTGTTTGCCATTTCTGAACCAACTGAGGCTCAAATTGAAGACTATGGTCTATATCTTTTGAATCAAATGCTCCAAGAATCAGGAAAAAGTTTAATTGACTTCTCGCCAATGCCACAACCTTCTACAAATTGGAGTGCAGTAGTTGGTAATAGGTTGATATTCGAACACCAACAACTGCATAATGAGGCACAACAGGCAGATGCAAAAATTATTATTGATTGCCTCAACAATGATCAACGAACAGCTTATGATGCAATCACTTCCTCAGTCTTTGAAAATAAACGAACTATTTTCTTTTTGAATGGAGGTACCGGAACAGGGAAAACGTTTTTGTACAATGCGATTGCATTAAAGTGTCACAGCCTTGGCCATATTGTTATTACTGTGGCTTCATCTAGAATTGCATCATTGTTATTGGTAGGAGGTCGTACTGCTCATTCAACATTTTCCATTCCGTTGGATGTATTGGAAAATTCAATTTGTGGATTTAGCAAGTAATCATTACAAGTAGAATTGTTTAGAGAAACAAAACTTATAATCTGGGATGAAGTTCCTATGCAGCATAGACATTGTGTTGATGCAGTTGATCGCACACTTCGGGACAGTTGTGATAGTGAAAAGCCATTTGGGGGTATCACTGTTGTTCTTAGTGGAGATTTTTGACAAATCTTACCAGTTATAACCAAAGGAGTCCGTGAGCGAATTGTGAATGCATCATTAAGACACTCTTTTCTATGGAAGGATATACATGTTCTGCCTTTAAATTTGAACATGCGCTTGAATCATGCAAATCTTGAAAATGCTAATTTTGTAAAATTCTTGATGGAGGTAATATTTCTTCAAACTTTTTCTCTATTATATGGTTCTTTTAAATTGACGAAATATATTTACGTTTATGTACTTTAATTGATTTTACTTACTATTTTATTTATTTATTATTATAAATAGATTGGGACCAATCCTCAGGAAATTGTTAAACTTCCATCAACAATACACAAATGCCAAGATCTAAAAGACATAATCTCAGTAGTTTATCCGCAACTGGATGTGGCAATGACATCGACTGCAACATTTTGAACTGAACGTACAATTCTTTCTGCACGGAATGATGATGTCAGTGCTATCAATATTGCAGTATTGAATATTTTTCCCGGCAGCACACATACTTATTTGGCAGCAGACAAGATGTCTGAAGATGATGAAATTGATCGTACTATAATAAATAGATATCCTAATGAATATTTAAATTCATTAGATCCTCCTGGGCTACCGGCTTTTAAGGTAGAGTTGAAAGTGGGTTGTCCTATAATGTTGTTAAGAAATATTGCACCAAAAGATGGACTGTGCAATGGCACAAGATTGATGGTTTCCAGAGGCAATACTCGTATAATTGAAGCTCAAATTTTAACTAGAGAAAAATGTGGTAATCTGGTATTCATACCGAGGATATCCTTGACACCGTCTTCTTCAGAAATGCCTTTCCGAATGACAAGACGTCAATTTCCAGTTTGATTGGCATATGCCCTGACCATTAATAAATCTCAAGGGCAATCTGTGAAATTTGTTAGAGTTGATTTGCGCACATCAGTGTTTAGTCATGGGCAATTGTATGTGGCCCTATCTAGATGCACATCCTTTGATCGTATAAGTGTCCTCCATCCCAATGATGAGCCAGATTCTACTATAAACATTGTTTATCCTGAAATTTTGTTATAGTGTTACTTATGGATCAAACCACGTTTGTCAAAAGGTACAATTTATTTATTGATAAATTTGTTTTTATTGATTACAAATTGTTATTTTTAAAATATTTTACTATATGTGTCGACTTTTGTAGGATTGGGTTAAAAAATATATGAAGCTCAAAAATATAAATACAACTAGATTGCTTCGATGGGGATGTAACAAGGTAATTTCAATTTGAAAGTGTTTTGATATATATATAAATTTTCTTTTGCTAATAGACTACCTTTTTTATTTTCATAAATTAGTAGATTGTCGTGCATGCTCCTCACTGGGGATACATACAAATTGATACGAGGATTTTTTGGAAAGTGATGAGGCGCTCCTAGGATTTCTAAAAAAGAACAAGTTTGAATCTCATATTTATTTTGGTGAAAAGCGTACATATGCTAGCTACGATTCATATTTTGTAAAGTTTCCAATCGAAGTGAAATTTATTACTTACAATAGTTTTGTAAAGCCTTTTATCTATGTGAAATTTATAACTAAGTTTAGATGTATGTTAGATAATATTCATTTGAATTATTGATTTATGCTATGAGTTTGTTTTTGTAAATGTAACACACTAGGTGATATAGGTTTTTTTGTTTTTTCTTCCTAATATGCTCTTGAATTAGGTTAAACAAAACTAATCATATTTTTATTTGGTTATCTTTTTATCAGGAAGGGTGTTACATTTTCTTTGTATTACAGAACATTGGCTGGTGTGCTTAATTTGTTATTTGACATTTTTTTTGTATTGCAGAGCACTGGCTGGTGTGCTTAATTTGTTATTTGGCATTTTTTTTTTGTATTGCAGAGCATTAGCTGGTGTGTTTAATTTGTTGTTTATTTTTTTCTATTGCATAGCATTGGCTGGCGTATTTCGTCTGATTTTTATATAGATGTTTCTGTGTTGTGAGATTTACATTTTGTTGTTTGTTTAAAATCTTAAGCTTTTGTTGTGTTTGAATTTTACGTAACATTTATGTGTTTACTTTTCACTATTTCGTTTACCTATAAATTTGAAAAATTTATGTTCAAATTGATTTATTTACCACGTAGCATACAATTTATTTATTTTTCATTTATTTAATTTTCTGCACAATAAACTAACCACCAAACCATAAAAATTGGTAGATTTTAACCATTACATTAAAATTGATGCAAAACTATAGCTTTGAAATCTCTCTTCTTTACTTCAACCAAAACTCACTATCTAAAAAAATGTGGATGTAGAAATTTATTTGGGTACTGTTATTGGTTAGGATAATAAAATGCTTATTTTTTATTACAAATTGCAAGTGGGTTACATAAATAAAAATATTACAATAGTAAATATTTGGTGATATGATCTTTGTTTGTATTTGTGTCATCATACTACAATATTCCAAACTCTTTTAAAAAATCTAATTATAAAATTCATTTGAAAATTCAAAACCATACGGATCATCTATTTATATTTTCACCTCAAATTTTTTTTTCCAACAAATTAAATAAATTACATTTTAACTCAATAATTTTATATTCAATTACATTTTCATATATTAATGGTCACCATACCTTCAAGCACGGACATACCTTAATATATATATATATATTTACAAGATGAATCGAGCATATCATACACAAGAACAAAATATATTGAAATCCAATATAGTAAGGACTATTCCGAAAGGACATTTGCTTATTAAGCGTAACAGAGGGAATGAAAATCCATTGATAAGAAAGCAACTTATTCTGAATTAGGAAAAAAACTCGATTCTTACAATTATCACTCTGACATGCTAAACGAAGACGTACCGATTATGTAATGCCAAGATGTAATTGCAATGATACAGATTTTGTGCAGCAAACCCCTGAATCTGAATTGGACAACATTATTGCAGTACCACAAAAAGGTCAAAAATTTTAGTAAATTTTCAATTTCTGTCATCTTTTTTATTTATTTTTATTTTTTATGTACACGTTAAGGAGTGGTTGAAGCAAATAATCAAATTTATTTGACTACCAATGTGCCACAAGTAACCATTTCAGAATATTATGAAATTGACCCACAAAACGATAATATTTTTGTAATAAGCTTTTTGTTAACATTTTTATTATTTTATATATAATGATGGTGAAATTTTCTATCCCTTTTTTTTTTTTTTTTCAGTGCTAATGGCATTTTTATTCAACATACTGGTGCACATGAAGGGGCTGTTGATGTAATTATTATTTTTATATATAGTGCTGGTGAAATTTTCTATCCTTTTATTTTATTTTATTTTCAATGCTGATCAGCTTGATTGGTTCTGGTTTTCATAAAACAATTTTCAAAAAATTCTACTTTTTATTTTTCGCATTTTAATGTTTTCAATGATTTTTTTTTTTAATTTGTAGACACACTTAACATAAATACACTTAAAAAGTATATAACATTTGTGAAAAAAATCTTCAAAAAATACACTAAATACTAAAAAATATAAAAATTCAATACATTTTTCGTATTTTTGTGTATTTATTAATTTTTTAAAATATTTTACTATTTAGATATATGTAAGTAAGGTGTATCTAAAAAAGTAAAAAAATTATTTAAAATTTAAAAAATTCAATAAAAAAAAACACAAAAAACCAAAAAAAATTTAGTTTTCAGAAAATTGAAATCAGCTGAATGGCATTTTTATTCAACGTGCAGGTCCACATGAAGGAGCTGTTGATGTAATTAATCAAACTCATTCTGAAATTGCGTTTCGTACCAGCACTATTTTTAAATTTACTTTTTTATTAATAGCTTTATTATTTTTCATACTTAATTTTATTGATAATTTTTAATTATACATATAAGTAGATTTTGTTATTATAATTGCAGGTAATCATCAAGGAGTTGATGCAAATGTCGAGCAAGCTAACATAACAAATCATTATGAAATAAGTCCGCATAATAGTTAGTTTTACATGAATTAATAAATAAATATGTAAAAAAAATATGCATATTTTTTCTATTTTGACTCTAAAACTATTGAAAAATATATTGATAAATTAAAAAAAAAAAATACACAAGCTAAGGTAGCGTTTAGTAATATTTATGTTTTTGGTTTATATTTACAAAAAATTTATAAACTGATTTTTGTTTATTTTTATAAAAACATAAATTACAAATGCGTTTAGTTTGGACAAAATGTTTGAAAAATTTTAAAAACATAAACTAAAGAACATGTTTATTAAGGCCTAAAATATTTATATTTATTTTTTTTATTATTTATGACAATAAGATCATACACATTATAATAAGTATCCATAATAACCATACTGATACAATACCAACCATAGATAACCATATTGATATAATACCAACCATTCTGATCGCATCTCAGTCGTTAGATTCGTCAATGCTGGAAACCTCTTCATCGACGAACCGCGTCTGACACTACCACACTAATCAGTTGCATGCGACCGTCCTCTTCCATCACTGCCATCGTCAGCAACGTCTTCATCTTCTGATCTGAGATCATGAACAGATCATCATCCTCATCATCATCTTCATCATCATCTACAGCTTGAACCAGAGGACCACCAAAGTTATAAAGCACTTCTATTTCATTTTCGATGTCTTCTTCCTTCTCATCATCGTCAACTGAGATTTTTTTTTTTTTTTGGAAGGGCAAAGTGGTCTACTGAATTTCTCTCTTTGGCTTTTGTGATTTGGAATTTGGGATAAAGTTGATGTGCTTTAGTGCTTGTTCTACATATATGTATGTGTGTGTGTATTTGATTTGATTTGTATTTTTTTTTTTTTGATTTGGTGTTTGTTATGATTGAGGGATCTGAAAATGGAGATGGAGAGAGAGCTAGTGGAGTTGGTTGAACTCGCGAAGAAGGTGTCGGACTCTATGGTTGCCGAAAGAGCTTCGTCAAGAGGTCCTAAGGTGGATCGATGCATTGATCAGGAAGCAAGTGTAAATCAACTCTCTGCTTGTTGATCTTTGTGTTCTCCAAATCTCAAGCATTCACTTCCATTTGATGATGATGATGATGATGATGATGATGATGAAATAGAAACAAGAGAGAGAGATAGAACCAACAGAGAGAGAGACTGACCTAAATCTTCAAGTCTTCAAGCTCTTGGTGAAACACAGAGAACAAGAGAGAGAGAGAGAGAGAGAGAGAGAGAGAAACTAACCTAATCTTCAAGTCTTCGAGCTCTCGGTGAAACACAAAGAACAAGAGAGAGATAACTTTTGATATTACTGTTGTATTTTGGAACTTGAAAATTGCTTCTATCCAATTTCGAACATGGCACCAACTTACTAATATTGTTCCTCCGCGTCTTTTTCAACTTTCGTTTTCGATTTAAAAACCAATGTAAACTCATTTTTTAAGTTTATAATTTTTCCTCAAATTTACAAACTGAGAAAACTATTTATAAACCAAAAAAAATTATCAAACAAGTTTTTAGGATAGTTTTTAAAATTTTTGTAAATATAAACTAAAAACTAAAAAAAAAAACGTTACCAAACAGCCCCTTTGTAATAACCAACATTATTATAATAGATCATAACTAAAAAGCACAAAAAATCATAACTGGTCATATAATACACCAAAAAATATCATATGACACACTTTTTTTTCTGAGTGTACATTATGTGCCTGTTTGGCACAATTTATAAGCAGCTTATTTAAACTTTTAGCTTATATTAAGCTATTTTAGAGTGTTTGGCACAGCTTATCAAAACAACTTATAGCTTAAGTGAAGCTATTTTCAGCTTATTTTTCAAAGCAGCTCGGGGGGTGCTTAACCAAATTCGACTTATGCGGGGTAGCTGGTAAGGGGGGGCTGAAATGACTTAAATGCCACTCTAAAATTGAGAAAATTACAAAATTTCCATGATAAATACCCTCTTTCCTGTTGCACTAATCTCCTCTCCTCTCTGGCGACCGACGACGAACTCTTCCACATCTCTAAGATCGCAGCTGATCGTGCAGTTTGGCCCCTTGTTTTCCATTGATCTGCATAAAAAAGGTAAGATTTCATACCCTTTGTATGTTATATATATATATACACATCGATTTAGGGTTTTTTTTTTGGTTGCTTTGTGAAATTGTACGAGTTGTTACCTCGTTCTCTCTCCCTGTCTTTTCTTCCCTTCTCTCTCTGATTACTGTGAAATGGTTTGATACCCTCTTTTTAGTCCTTTTTTTTTTTTTTTCCAGTTTGGCCCCTTTTTTTTAATTTATTTTTTATTTTTTGTTTTAGTTAAAGATTTCATTTAGCAAAAAAAACATCAATTGAAATTGATTTCCTATTTTTCCCCATTTATGCGTATTGATCACAGACATGTCTGCTAGGAATAAATAGATGAAACCTGTGTTTGGTAAACAAAAACAGTAGTTTAGTCAGTTTTATTTACTTTTCTCTGAGATAGATTCGTCCTTTTCCTTTTGTAGGTTGTATTCCTATTCCTTTTCCTTTTCTTTTTTGTCTTCTTGAAACCTGTCTTTGGAATGTGCTATGTTAATGAGAAAGATTAAACTCATGCTATTAGTAGAGCTTTGTTAAAGATGTTTGCTTCATTAATATTTTTCATGAGTGTCACGACCCAAACCCGCCCCTATGGGTTTAGCACCGTAACCGGCCAGTAATCTGTGATTACCGAAGGCCTGCTTAACAGTGAGACAATATTACAGGGTATAGGGGCATGGCGGAAGCCAAAACAGTAATTAAACAATGTCCAATGAGCTGTGACAGCCTGTATGCAAAAAGACTTTTCATAACATATACACTATCAGTACCGAAACGGTATGTACAGTATTTACAATCATCCAGATCAGGGACTTAATCCCTATTAAAACAGTACAGTACAATGCTATCAGTCGGTGTAGTATTACAAAACAGATACAGAGACAGATGGGGGAAACTAAAACACCCCAAAGCCGTAGCTTGAACGGGCTCGGAACCTCACAGTGAGGCACAGTGGTTGGCTTTGACAAAAGGGAGTCTAACCCATGCTTCTAGCTCCGGTCTGGTGCCTGGACACCTACATATATATATATATATATATAGTGAGCTAAAGCCCAGTGAATAACATAATGCGTAAAGATGTTAAGAATGAATGTCCTTTCAGTATTGAAAACAGTCAGTTGATTCAATATATCAGTCATTCAGTCATAACAGTCATATGTGGTACATCCATTAGCAGAATAGTACAGTAAACAGTAGGTCTCGAAAGACCGAGAAGTCAATGATGGCCATCATAACAGTAAACAGAAGTTCTAAGATAGGAACTAACAGAGATCTCTGTAACAGTAACAGTAACAGTAACAGTAACAGTAACAGTAGTTGCTATGGATGCCACAATATAGTTCAGAATAGAGGACATACATTCATTTAGTTAACAGTATCAATTCAGAAACAGTACAGTTTAACCATTCAGAAGATATTCATATTTGAACATATCTTTACACAGTTGTTACTCACAGAATTCTGGGCTACAGATAAGCTAGTACGCGTCCCCGGATGCCAACCCTACACAGTTACAGGATGAACACACACTAAGCTACACAGTTGGGAAAAATAATAACTTAATCCCTAACTTGCCTCGGTGTGGTTCTACATCAATATCCTCCTTAAGATGCCTTAAACATGCCTTAGGAATGCCTAGGATGGAAAGAGGATGCAAAGATGCACTTTTAAACACTTTACAAAATTTTCAGAAAACAGGGGTCTCGCTCGAGCGTGGCTTTCTACACTCGAGCGGACATGCAGAAAAAGGAGCTCCGCTCGAGTGTGACTTCCGTCGCTAGAGCGGACTGTAAGCTACAGTGAAAATACTGGATGCTCAAAATTCACGCTCGACGGGCGCTCGACTCTCGCTCGAGCGTGATACACAAGTCCTCGCTCGAGCGTGAACTTTCTCGCTCGAGCGGACTGCACGCTCATGCAAAGTACTGGATACACGCATTTCACGCTCGAGCGTCACTTTCCTCGCTCGAGTGGACAACATGATCGCAGAGTGTACGCTCGAGCTTGGAGTTCCTCGCTCGAGCGTGGGTCCAAAATCTAGAAATTCCAAATTTGAACCTCAAGCTCAAAACCAAGTTTTAATGCATCAAATTCGATCATCTTGGGCTAATTTTCTGGAAAACACTTGTAAACTCATAGTATTACATGATTCAAAGCTCAATTTGAGAAATCAAAGCCCAAAGGTAGCTCAATTAAACACAATTTCAAACCAACTTTCATGAACATATTCTAAATGTAACATACATGGATTTTAAACAACTCAAGCTTCAAATACGTGCTCAAATGAGCCAATTCTTTCAAAAACATGAGGAATTCATGGTCCAATGCAAAGATATGAGCATGCATGTACCAAATTCCATGTATTCAACCTCAAAATGCTAGGATATAAACATGCATGCATGATTCAAGCTTTAACTCACCAAATTAAGCTAATTCATGACCTTAATCTCTAGACTTCCATGAACCACGCAACATAAGACCTAATTTAGCAATCAAGAAGATGAGTTCTTACCTTGGGTCTAGGATACAAGATATATAAGCTCAAATATGCACTTAATCTTTCAATTCCTTCAAATTTCCAAGCTAAAATCTCAAGAACAACTCAATTCTCTCACACTCTCTCTCTTAGTCGGTTGAGGGCTCAAGAATGGCTGAACAAATGTTTTGTTTAAATGAAATAAGGCTTCAATTTGGTCTTAGGTAGTGGCCCACTAAGCATGGCAAATGGGTAAATACTTGGACCTGTGTGATTTAGCTTCTTTTAATCTAATTTAACCATACTAAATCACATTTTAATTAAATATGCCATAAAATCACATAAATTCTAATGATCGTAAAACGTCGATCAATTTCAGATTCGGCCGCCGATAAGGCCTTCCATTTGTAGTTTAAAACATAAAACATGAACAGATAGTTTATCAGTCGAACAGATAGAGATGCACTTAAACAGATACAGACAATCAATCAGTTCCAGATTTCAGTCAGTCAGTTAATTAACATGTTTAGTCTCAGTTTAGCAGTAATCAGTGGTTAACCAGTAATTAGTGGTGAGGGTCATTACAAGTTGGTTGTCCAGGAAAAGAAAAACACTTGAATTGTTGTTATTGGCTATTCTTTCAATTACTGCTATGCTTTCTTCTAGTTTTATGAATAACCTTAGGGGCTGTATTATTGTGTTCTTAAGTGATATGCTCAGAATCTTAAAAGAAGGATTTATTTCTTCTAAATTGAGAAAGACATTTAATTTCTTCTTCAAATCTAAAAATTTAAATTTTTTTGCTTATGTTAAATTGCATTACTGCTTATGATCCAAAGATATAGGTTCATAGGTCTATATATCTCTTTGTTTAGATGTGGTTAGCAGAGAAAGTTATGAGCCATAGTAATGAATTAAGTACCAAGACAACATGTGATAATTTGTAGGTTTATTTGTATTGACTTCCAATTCTTTGTGTATCTGGCTAATGATCCAAATGAGGAAATTTTAAGTTTTTGTTATTTGAAGAATTGTAAGTTTTTGTTATGTAAATTAATAAAGTTTATAATTTTTGTAATATGATATCTATCATATTAATGAAACAGGTCTGATTTTACTTTCCAAAATCAAGGGGTTAATTTGTAAGTTTATATGCTTTTGTTGTCAGCCCTTGGTTGAATAAGGTCACAATTTGAGGATGTGAGCTCAAATTTTGTGTTAAACAATATGTGACTCTCTCTGCCTTCCTTCCTCTATCTATTGAACTGTTAAGATAATGAAATGACTTTTTTTTTTTTTAACCCAATATGACTAATTACTAAAAAGACTGATTCTAGCAGCAACTCCTTGGTCCTTTTGGTTTTCAGTAGATACCCCAAATGGCTAAACTAGATTGAATCACAATTTTATGTTACCAACATTGGCTAATGTCCTTTGTGTGATTACTTAATAATCATTCTATTATAATCATGTGCTTGTGCCTTGTCTTTTCTGTACATTATTGTCAAAATGGTCTGAGTTTGAAGTCCATCTTGGATGTACCATATCCATACTAAAAGAGTTGTCTAATTGTTAATATGTTAGAAACATTTTATTCAATCAGTACTTCTTGGGTGCCATGTATTTACAATTAACTTCCCAATCAATTTTAGAGGATTTGGATTCAATTCTTCCTAATTAATATAGAGGCATGTCATCCTCTAGTAACTATTATTCTAGTGTTGAGACCTTCGACTTGAGGTATGAGGCTTTGAAATGTGATTGTGGGCTAAGAGCTACCATAAGGGTTACCGAGTCTAATAAGCCATCTAAAGGGAGACTGTATTTCATTTGGGAGAAGAAAAATTGTCAATTTTGAAGGTGGTGTACCCTAAAATCTGTGATGATGGTAGAGCAGCTGAGGAATGAGGGAATGCTTGATCAAAATCAAAATATGGCGACTGTAGGACTAAAAGTGAAGAACGGAATGCTTGAGCAATCCAATACTTTCATGAAACAGCTTGTTATGGGTCTGCTCACAATTTGTATTATTATGTCAGTTGCATTACTCTTTAAATAATGATAGGTGCCGTTTAGACATACCTGGTGTTTTTGTGCTACTGTAGTTTACCATGAGCTATTGTACTAAGCTTTTTACCTAATGAATGTTGATATGTTTGACATAGTTGTCGTGTATGGTTTTTTTGTACTAATCTAGCTGTTGTAATGCAAGCAATGATGAATGAGTTTGTTTTGAAGAATTTTTTTCTTTCATAGAATGAGTACCCAAGAGGAAACACAATCTAAAAATAGGAAAACGAAAGAGAAAATCAAGTCAAGTACCATCCATTAAAGCTCATTGGGATGCAAAATCAAATGAAATTTTTATTAAGCTTTGTGTTGAGCAAGTGAAGGCTGGACACAGACCTAGTACACACTTAGATAGGGTCGGATGGGAAAATGTGATAACTAAGTTTAAAAGTATGACTGGAAAAGCATACCAACGAATACAAATGAAAAATCATTGGGATGTGTTGAAAAAAGATTGGCTTTTATGGAATAATCTATTAAGGAATGAGACAGGCTTAAGCCATGATACATTGACTGGAGCTATATCTGCATCTGATGAGTGGTGGACCAAGAAATTGGAGGTAAGTGAATTGCTTAATGTACATATTCTGTTTGTTTTTTTGTTTAAACAGACCAAATTTTCTTACTTGAAATCGTTAAATGTTCCTTTGTAATTGTTGTAAAGGTATCCTGATGCTGCTAAATTTTGGCGTATGCTGTTGCAATTCACTGAAGAGTTAGACATACTATTCTTAGATGCAGCTGTTACAGGAGAATGGGCATACACCCCTAGCTCAAGGGTTATGCCTCACATGGATGAGACTCTGGAGGAATTTCATACCCCATATGATGCTGAATTTCATGATGATGCTGATTTGAAGGTGGTTCATCCTTTTGATTTAAATAAAAAACGTCTATCAAACACTGATGGTTTATCAAACAAGAGCAAGACAAAGAAGAAATTATCTGGTGTAACTCTACTTAATAAGACACTTGATTCGTATAGTCAATGTGGTTGAGTCATCTCCAGCAACTTCAACACAAACCTCATCAAGATATCCTTCAATTGCAGAATGTTTGGCGAAATTGGAAAGCATCCATGGTGTCCCCGGATGATGAGCTGTATGTATGGGCTGCCAGATTGTTCTTAAGAGACAAGCGTCATGAGTGCTTCATGACTCTTTCTACAGATGAAGTTCGGCTGAGGTTTTTGAAGTTGGAGATTGAGATGGAGAAGACCACCATAGGTTATAGCGGCTAATTGTTTCTGAAATTGGATGTTTATGAATTTCCTAATTATTTCATGTTGAAGACCTTTTTTAGACTTTTATTATTAATTATGGACTGTTATGTTGGACTTATTTTATTTTTTTCTTTTATTAATATTATGTATGAGAAGGTTGGACTTTTATGTTGGACTTGTTGTTGTTGGACTTTTATTAATATTATGTTGGATTTTTATTGTTGGACTTTGTTAGTTGAATGGTTGAATGGTTGATGTGAATATTGAGTATGAATGGTAGGTGAATGGTTAAGACTTATATATATATATAGATGTTCTCTAGCTGCTGTTATTGTGTGAAAGGTTGAATTTCCATCTGCTTGTTGTGCTGTATTTGTTTTCTGTGCTGAATTTCCATCTGTTGCTGTTGCTGTGTGTAGACACCCCATTTTTGACCGTCCTCAAGACTTGGACGTCACCGTTTGAACACTCGGTGATCATCCATGTTTGTGTTTGTTTGGAGTTCCCGGAGGTCTCGGCTACGCGCCTTGCCTCAGGATCTCCGAACTCGACTGTTTAGTGTTTGGTTTTGCACCAAACACTTGTTTGTTGCCTTGGAGGGGCAGGGAATGCCTTGTGAGGCATCCCCACACATCACCGGCCATGGCTAGAGGCCACCGGCTGGTGTTTTGTTGCCATCGGCAATGTATATTGCCGGTCGGCATTCTTTGTTGCCGGTCGGTAGTTAGTTTTGTCAAAATGGCAATTTTGAGTGGCCGACTACTGTTCATCTACTTTTTGTAGATATTTTGTGCCAGCTGTGATAGCTGGCACCCACTCTGCTCCCCTCCATACACGTGTATGGAGGGATTTCCCTCTTAACAAACTTGTTGAATAAGCTTTGCAAGAGGGAGTTGCCTATAAGAAGAGGGCTCCTCTCTTGGAATTAGGGTTAGAAAAAGTTCAGAGGAAGCTTTGGATTGGGGTTAGGGTTTATACATATTTCCTATCTCTATATCTCCCTCTTGTGTGTTCTAGTGTGTGTCTTAGGCATACTATTGCACACAAACACATAGTATTGCACCTTTTCTTGGTTCTTGAAGGGCTAGAGGTCTGATATTGGAGCTTTAAGGCTGGTTTAAGCTCAAGGAGGCAGCTGGTCCTCCCTTTGTGAAGAAGGTCAACAAGGGTAAGAAACTTCCCCTCTTTCCCCCATTTTTGCATTGTATTTCTACCTATTTTGCAACTGTTTTTGTGTTTAGTGTATAACATAAAAAAGTTCTGTTTTTGGGCCCTCTAAATAGTTTGTTAAGAGTGTTTTGTGGTTTGGAGGTGTTTGACCCCTCTTAAGCCTTGAGAGGCCCCTTTTGTGCCATTTTGTGTGAGCTCCGGGACCCTAGTGTTTGGGCCTCCTCACCACTGAAATCTTGAGGGATTTTAGAGGTGAGGATGGTGCCTTGAGATCCTAAGAAGGAGAGGGCCACCCCCCTCTCCTTGTTGTCCTTGAAAAGGACCATTTTTGCCTCTTGAGGGAACATCATGTTCAAGTGTGTGTTGACCATGTTCTAACTGTTTTTTATGCTTATTTTGTCATGAAATAACATTGTTGTATGTTGGTTTTGGTACACCATGCATGCCTTGCATATATGCCTTGTGATGCCATTTTACCGCCTTAGCATGCCTTAGGTTGTAAACCCTTATTCAAGCATGTTTTAGGCTTAGCCTTGTGAAGGTTTTGTGTTTGTTTTGCCATGTTTAAGGTCTGCCCTTAGTTGTTTGGGTCAACCTTAGCATGCATTGCATGGCCTCTTTGCATTTTGGCTTATTAGCCTTAAGTGTGTGAGTGTGTAGCATGCCTTGCTTGTATCATCTCAGTGGTTTGGAACCATTTAACATGCTATTTCAGTCCATTTAACATGCTCACATGCTTGCCTTGGATGCCTCTTTGATGCTTTGAAAGCTTGTGTTGTATGCTCCATGTTTTGGCCATTGTGCATGCTCTTGAATTCGAGCCACTTAGATGCCATCTAGGGGGCTCCCTTTGCATGGTCTAGGTCTGCATTGGACCTGTTTTAAGCCTTCTTGGCCTTGTGAGGCTTGGTTGGCTTAGCCATGGTTTAAGTCCCCCTTGACTTGCATCAAATACTTGGGTCATTTGTTGCATGTTTAGCCTATCCTGTTTGCTTGGTTTGGCACCTTATTCTTGCATGATTTTCAGAGCTTAATACATGTCATATGTCCATGATTATTCCCTTTTAAGTGTGCTTAAAAGATGTCCTTTGATGTTTAAGTGTTTAGGCCTTAACACGTGCATGTGTGTATGTGTGTTTGGTCTCATTTTCTTAAGCTTTGGCCACTGTTTTGGACCTAATATAGGGCTGCCCAAATTAGTGTAAGACCATCCTCTTATGTTATTGCACATATGCCTTGCATATCATCACATGTTTGCCCCATTTCACCTTGTGTTGCATACCATGTGTAATTGCATTTTGTTACATTGCTTGAGTTGCATGATATGTTGTCGCATGTTTAGGTTGTAATACATTTGGCATGTATTCTCTCCTCTAGCCACTTAACATGTTGTTGCATGCTTGTGCATTGTCCATATTCATGCTTGCATACTTGCTCTCATGATCACATTCTATCTAGTATGCATGCCTTGTCCCTTGATCAAGTGATAGGGAGTGGGCCTTTGCTTGTTTGTTTGCATCTCATTTGACATGAAAATGTGCACACTTGGTCCCTTGGGCCATCACGTATGGAAATGCGCGATTGATGGTCCGAGAACCAAGAACTATGTCCCTTTGATGTCATACACATGATAAGGGGCTTGGTTGGTGCATACATGGCTTGAATTGCATTGCCATGCAAAGCCCTGTCCTCTGCTGCTGTCAAACAGGTTCTGCAGGAACTTATTGCCGATCGACCGCACCTAGTGCCGACCGGCAATTAATAGATGGCCGATGGCTTCATCAACAGCCGATGACCACATCCCACTGCCGGTGGAGATTCTACTCAGCCGGTGGTGTCTCCCAATGTTCAGGGAAGCAATTCAGAGACTTTGGCAGTCTTCAGAGAGGCAGAGCAGGGAAAATAGAGGCAGTCTATGCATGGCAGTGCGCTTCCGAGTGGAACCCGAGCATGCATTACATTGGACCCCGCTTCCTGAGGCCTTTTACTGCTTTCCTTAGCTTAGTTAATTTGTTAATTAATTAAGTGGTCTGTAATAATTAATTAGCTTGTAGGTTAATTAATTTGTATATTCTTTTGGTCCCTCCGAGCGAGGGCAATTGTGTAATAAGTGCGCGTGAGTGTGTGTATGTCTTCCAACCCCACGTCTTTCTTCCCTTTTATTTACCCGCTTATGATGGTAGATTAGGGCATATTTAAATTAGCATACCTTATGCTATGCATGCGTGCATCCATACATTTGTTTTACATGCACCGGGCTCGGCGCATCATTCTAACTGCATTTGTATTTCAATTCCAAATTGAATACGTGTTAGTTGTAGCATTTCACATGCCATCTTTAGGATAGCCGAGCCTATTGTAGTTGCACCTTGCATGAGTTGCATTAGCCATCTTAACATGAACTAGGATCATGCATATGATTACTAACTAGTTTCTGTTTTGGCTTGGAGTACTAGGTAAGCTTTTATGCTTTAGTATACCGCATGCGTGTGAGTGTTGCCATAATTGCATGATTACCATGAGGCTAGCTGCTTATGTGATATAACTGCTTGAATGCCTGTGGATGGAGGTTGAATTACCTAAATTGGAATAATGCATTAAAACTGTGAGTTTTAAGCCCACTTGATAGTGGCAAAACCATCTTTTCTAAAGCCCACTTGAGGGTGGCAAAACCTATATTTTAGCCTACTTGCGAGTAGCAAACCATTTTCAAAACAAACATGCAATGTTTTGTTCCAATTTAGGCGATTTGGTCTATACTTGTTTGTTGTGCGCATAACATAGTAATTCTAGGCTAATAACCGAAATAAGAACATATAATGTTTTCAAAACAAGATATCACGGTTAGTAGAGGCCGATCTTCGGATCGGGCGAGAGGGGGTGCTCATAGCTGATCTTCCCCAATCGTACCCAAGTTCCCGAGCCGAGGCAACTTTGGTGATGACGGACACGTGGCCTTTGGCACCGAGTCAGGGTTTCCTAAATTCCCCATTAGAAAAATATTTAGGTGGCGACTCTGTATCTGGCAAAGCAGTCCATGTTTGGCACTTCTTTTCAAAAATCTGTTTTCTCAAAACGGTTTGCCGGATTTGGACTCTTTGGTTCAGATTAAGAACCGTGACAAAAATCGAGTCTGAACTGTAGCGTGTAACCCGTGAGTTCCCTCGCGAGACATGTTACAATTTCTGGCGACTCTGCTGGGGAGTTTAGAGAGCTTGACTTGAACTCGTGATATCCTGTTTTGATTTCATTTATGTGTCTCTTTGCATTGCATGTGCATTGGTGCGCCTAGGACACCGTGTTTGCCATCTGCCATTCCTGAACGGTTTGCCAGAGGCTTGTCTTGTCAAGGCATGACCATAAGGCTGACCGGTTATGGGCTCTGACAGTATGGGAACACAAACCCCGGTTTTACCGGGGCACCCTTTTCGACCATTCGACCTAGTGCATATTCGGAATCCATAGTGACCATTCCAAACTAGGACAGGTTGCTTACCCGATGTTAGGTTGTTTGAAACCGCTACGTGCATAGTGAAACCCTAGCTCCTGACAAAATAGGACAGGGAAACCCTACCCCAACGTAGGGGTGTTTTGGCTCTCTTTTACTTGTTATGTGCTTTTAGAGTGTATCTCTGCAGGAACGCACATATCAGTTTGCAAAGTTTGAGTATCATGCCCGAGGGCACCAACGTCAGTATTTAACAAACTCAGTTATATCTGAGGGTATCCGATTCAGTGTTTTGGGACAGTGATTTCTGGGGAACAGTGATCAGTAGTAGAGTACAGTTGTTCGGCTGCACCTGTGTTTGATCCGTTTGGGCTGAAATGCTGCTTGTTTTTCCTTTCAGTTTAGAGAATTCCAGAATAGTTAGTATTCCCCCTTTGCCGAGGCAAGACTTAGCATGATGCAGAATTCGGAGGAGATCGTGGTTATGATAACCCCATCGGATCAAGGGATCATCTTACAAAGTGAGACCGGTGTTGATATACCGCATCCCCCCAGATCGCCGGTCGCGCACTCCGGTCTGGACCCCCCCAGCTATATCAAGCTCGTGAGCCTACTACATTTGAACTAATGGGGATGATAGGTGATCTCCAGAGGTCTGTGGCAGATCTCGCCTATGGAATGTCCGCTTCGCCACCAGCTGCACCATATGCCGGGAGTTTTATACCCCAGGAGCCCCCGCTGTTGGGACGGATTGTGATCGAGCTTAACCAACCGGAGATGGCCTCCAGCTATGGCAATGACATACCAGCACCAACCCAAATCCTAGATCAGGCTGAGGCCAGAGACAAAGGCAAAATGAAGGTAGATGTCGATCCTATCGAACAACTGCTGTGGGCAGTCGAGGCTTTGAAAGTCGCGGGGATGAACAAGCAACAGACATCTGCAGTTGTGACAAAAGCTGTAGAGGATGCTTTCCCCACTCCACCCGAGGGTAGTTCAAGTCAGTCAGAAACCCGGGATAGACCCCGTCATGCCAGAACAGTTCCTTCCATTCC
Organism: Camellia granthamiana; assembly: GCA_036172215.1. NCBI lineage: Eukaryota > Viridiplantae > Streptophyta > Magnoliopsida > Ericales > Theaceae > Camellia > Camellia granthamiana. The sequence continues at coordinate 160,156,808 of CM069906.1, forward strand.
CAACCCTGCACCGGGAAAGGATCAGAAAGCCAAGGTGGCGCCTGCCGACCCTTTCGCTAGTGCGTCTAGCAAGAGTGCTCAACCTTCAAAGTACCTGCCCCGAGGGCGCAGGGTCTTCCATGCTCTTTATATGCCATTGTCTAAGGCACTTCAGATCTTGGCCGAAAGAGGGCACCTTAAACCCTTGGAGCCTCGACCTCTACCAAAGAATCTCCCTGCTACGCACGATGCTGCTCAGTACTGCGCGTACCACCAACAAACAGGTCATGCTACCGATAATTGCTTCCGCCTCCGTCATGAGGTACAGGATTTGATTGACAACGAGGTTATCCTCCCACCCACCTCAGCCAAGTCCGTTACTACCCAGCTATTGGATTTTGAGGATGCTGATACTGCGAGTATGTGATCAGGGTTGGACCACTTGTGGGCGACGCCCAGTGTTTTTGATGTGCCGTCTGGCACGCAATTTTGAGCATCTACGAACACTAATTTTGTAAATTCTGGCTTGGGTGTCGAGTCAGTCTTTTGTTTTGTTTTGAGTCTGTCTCATTGTCTTAAGTTAGTCCTTTTGCTTACGGGTCAGTCTTGTTGTTGCGAGTCAGTCCCCTTTGTATAGAATGTCGAGTGACTCCGGGGTTGTTGCCTCGAACACCGTTTTGTCTTGGAATTACCCGTTTTTCTTTTTGAATCTGTCTCTGCCGAGGAGCCAGTTATACCAACAAATCTAAATGAAACAGCTGTAGCTATCACGTTTCCGTACTTGTTGCTATTTGAGCTAGTTGTGCCAGAAGATGTGAATGGAACGACAGTACATTCTACCTACTCTCTTGTGCCTTGAACATCGTTGTAATGACCTGAGTTTTTCAAACCCCTTTGTTTGAACACTGAGGTGATGAATACGAAGAGGAAGAAATTCTTCGGGTTTTGCAAAATTTTGATCATTTTGAGAAAAGGAGGGGCATCCTGTGAAGACTTGTGTGGAATTGCTCTTGAGATTGTGCAGCCTAGGATCGCTCTCAGCCTCGAGATTCAACCTTCAGTTTCGAACCTGGAATCCATTCAAAACGTTCGACAGTTAACTGCCATGAAAGGCCCGTGTGGCCCAATTTGAAGCAGCCCTCGAGCAAGAGGCACCAAAGTCAGATCGGGAAGGTCAGGTCTCGCCGGAAAAAGCTCGTGAAGCGACCGTGATGGATTCTTCTGCAAATCAACACGGTAGTCACTCTCCTGAATTCAGATGACTTCGGGATATCAAAACCATTTGGCATGGACTTGTTACACTTTTACCCTTTGAGAGGCTCGCTGGGCCGAAAACCCGAAAGGGCGACCCAGGCAAAAGTTAGAGCAAGGCAAAATAAAAAAAAAAGAAAAAAAAAGAGAAAAAATGCAAAAAAATTGAAGAAAAAGAAAAAGAAGGAAGAAAAGAAATGAAAAAAATGAAGAGAATAAAAAGAAAGAAGAAAAGAAGCTCGCAAGGCCGAAAACCCGCATCGGGCGCCTTGGAAAAAGTTAGAGCCGGAAAAGGAGAGGTTAATACCCGAATGTACCTTAGCCGGAACTACGTAAGGCTTGATTCCCATGTCTGGGATACTTAGGCAACTTCATCCTGAAGTCCAGCCCCCAACGCTTTCATAGCGCCTCAGTCCATGTAATGGTTTTGATCATCCCTGCCTTCTCTGCATCCGACAGTTCGGTTGTGACAACCGTGAACTACGTAGGCTTGATTCCCATGTCTGGGATACGTAGGCCACTTCATCCTGAAGTCCAGCCACCATCGCCTTCACAGTGACTGTGTCCATATATTGGTTCGGACCATCGTCTTCGGAGTTTAGTCATCACTGACAAAGACCGTTCATAAAATGCTGCGGCATCATCCAAACAAGGGGCAACTTTCCGTTGCCATGCGTTCCCATGAGTTGCCCCGAGTTGCCATCCAAAACCAGGGGCAACTTTCCATTGCCATGTACCCCCTTCAAGCCAGGGGCAATTTTCCATTGCCTCCAATCCGAGGTTGCGCATCTCGAGGGTAGGTTCCGTGCTCGTTGAGCATTGACCGTTTGCAAAAATAGTTTTTGAAAATTTTTACTGGGGTTGACTGTTTCCTCGAAAACTATTTCATTTCCCAAAAATCGGACCATTTTCTTGGACCCAAAGAGGAAAATTTTCAGTGCTCATGGCCTGACTTGCATGATTTTAAACCAGAAAATCGAACAAGTATGTTAATCCAACTCTCATTTTGGTCAAAACTGTTTTAGAAAGAAAACAAAAAAAAATGGTCAAAGTGACGAACTAGGGACGCAATCGAGTCAGGTGTTCTGTTTTTTCCCCGCCGTCAACATACTTGCCAGAAAGGCACCCTATTCGCCGGAAGAAGCTTTCCCTATCCGGAACCTCGACTGGACGTCGTGGGAAGATACAGCCGCGAGCTAATATTGTTGGGCGTGAACCGACGATTCCTTCTTCATCTATCAACCACCCTGGGGAGGGACTAAAAAAAAAAATGAATGAGAGATTGAAGAATAGAGAGGTGTAAGTTGAGAGAAAAGCGAGAAAAAGGTTTTGAGAGAAAAACGAGCCTGAGGGCCGAGTGTCGTGAGAGTCACAAATTAGAAGGAGTGGGAACAAAACCCGGAGAAACTGGCTCCTCGTGATCTGAGGTCTTTCATTCTTGTAAACGCGTCAGTGAGTCGTGTCTTTTGCTTTCTCCCATCGCAACTCTTGTCTTGAGTCTTTTCCGAGTGCGTCTCGCTGCGTTTAGGTCGTGTGCCTTTTGTTTTCTTCAATTGAGTCTTTCTCGCTGTGTTCAGCTTCAGATTCGATACCCAGGTTGAAAACCCTTCCTTATTTCAAAAATCGTTTATGCTCAGACTGCTGTGCCATTCTCCACATCCATGCGAAGCAAAAGAAGAAAGGGAGAATTTGGAGCATCTGAGTGCACTTCAATTTCGGCCGGTTTCAGCCTTTGTGGTCCGTCTTATCAGATTAGGCTGTTTGTTCAGTGCTTGCCGTGTGCAGAGAGAACCAAGTGCCATGTTGCGGGCTGTATACAGATCAATCCCCAGTGGAGTATGGGCTGTGTGTTCAGAATGAAACAGTGGTTTGCTTGGGTTGTTTTGCTATTAGCTGGTCAGTTATCTGATTATTACAGTGCAAGTGTTCAATTTCCAGAAGGCAGATCAATATCATTTACATTTGAGGTGTAATATGATGCAATGCAGTGCAAAGTAATGAAATGTACAGATATAACACTTTTTTTTAGATGAAAAGTTTGTTTCATTGCATATCATCTTTTTCAAGTACATAGTTTTGAAGAAAACAAAAACCTGCCTGCGGCAGTACAAGGTACTCTAGCTACCAACAAAAAGACAAAAAAGTACAAAAAAAAAACAGCAAAAATCTGGATCAACATCAGTGGTCTCAGGCCTGAAGGTCTGTCCTCGCCCTCTTCTTGGACAAAGGCCCAGGAGCATCGTCATCAGCATCACCATCTGAATCTGAGCCCGAGCCGTCTCCGGTCTCCTCCTCAGACGACTCAGCCTCTGACTCCGCCTCCGCCTCCGCCTCCGCCTCGGACTCGGGCTCGGACTCATCATCATCATCACCAGGAACGGGGTGCCCGAGAGCTACTCCCGACATGAACACGCCCCGCCCTGGTACGAGGATGTATAGTGTCTCCTCGCCCTCCTCGAGCAGGAATAGAGGGGCCCAGCTGGAGCACCACCCACCGGAGGGATCTGGAAAGGAGGCTGAAAAGCATAAAAGGCAAATACATCAGAATACTGTGAGCAGTGAATCAGTGCAGAATACAGTGTATGAGTACAGTCTGTGAATACTGTGAGCAGTAAATCAGTACAGAATAACAGTGTATGAGTACAGTCTGTGAATATTGTGAGCAGTGAATCAATGCAGAATACAGTGTATGAGTACAGTCTGTGAGTGCCGTGAGCAGTGAATCAGTACAGAATACAGTGTATGAGTACAGTCTGTGAGTGCCGTGAGCAGTGAATCAGTACAGGATACAGTGAATGAGTACAGTGTATGTATGCTGTGAGGAGTGAATCAGTGCAGAATGTGGTGTATGAGTACAGTGTGTTAAGTGTTGTATCGTGCATTCTTATGCGAACCAGCTTATGTATGGTTTAAGACAGTGGTTAGAAGTACATACCGGAATACTGTAAAGGGCCAGGAGGTCGAAGGTCCGCTGTAGCATCCCCATCATAGAGGCATTCATCTCCAATGACTGCCGGGTGTACTCGGAGGAAGCCTGCAGAAATATCAGATACATCAATATTCTGCGGAATATCAAATAAACTGAAATGAAACGACTATACAAGAATGCAGTAATACATACCGGAGGCAGGTCGGGGACACCGACTAACTCGTGATCAGCCGGGGGAGGGGCAAAGGGGACCTGGTAGGTCGCCCCACCCTGCCATCTGAAAGTCAGTGAAGTGGGCAGAGCAGGCCAGCCGGTCCCCCGCCCTCTCTGAACTCCACCTCTACCACGGACTCGAGCTCTCCTCGACGCTCCCGCTCCAGCTGCCGGCGCCGCTGGCCTCTCCCTCTCAGCTCGCCGACCACTGCTCAAGGGTCGCATAATGTAGGTCCGGACGTACTCGGCGTAGTCGCCCTCGCCTCTGTGACGCTCCGCGCCCCAGCCAACGGTATACTCTCTCAGGTGCGCGAGGGAAAACCTCTCTGTATGCCTCATGTGTGCAGGAGGCGGACCCGGAACTATCTGCTCCGGTAAACCCAGGGTCTGGCGCTAGAAGCGCTCCCCCAGGTACCAAGCCCGACAAACCGGGCCCTTCAACAGAATCCGGAGGCGGGAAGTCTCCTCTGCGCCCTCATAGTGATCCCTCACCACGGCCGGCAATGGAGCCCAAGGCTGCCAGGTGATCTGCGGGCACAAATGCAGTTTGTTATCTATCTGTTATCAAAAATACAGTGCGATGCAAAGCTAAAACAAGCTCCAAAGTTGAACATACCTCCGCGGCAGTGATGGTGTCGAAGTAGCGGCAGAAGAAGATGAAAGACTCCCGGGGTCTCCGCACACACCGCACATCAAAGCGATGAGAAAAGGGGACGTCAAGCGGGATCTCCACATCGGGTACTGGGGCAAGTCTGGGAAAGTAGGCGTAGACCCACAACTGCAGAACAGATATCAGTATGACTGTCAGATAAAACAGAATACAGAATAAAGCAGAAATGGCAGAGCCGTGCGTTGTGCAGTGTATTGTGCAGGGTGTACAGTGTGTGCAGTGTATAATCAATGTAAAACAGAGTATATGTGTGTGCCGCGTGTACAGTATATAGTCAGTAAGAGATAGACCGTGCAGTGCATAGAATACAGAAAATGTAAAGCAGAAAACAGAAATGTAGAAGGGAAAGAAGATGTACCTCCCAAGCTCGCCAGTATCCGCCAAGGAGCTATCCGCTGAGGCGGGAAGAAGAACTCATATAGCCATACAAAGTGGCCAAGCCTGCACCCCCCCAGTCGTAGTGGCGGATCCGCCTGACGTCCACCAGTGCGCTCAACAGGCATAGAGGCACGGTGTTCGCCGGGTCGGCAAAGAGGGTCGTCCCGAGCAAAAACATGATGAAGCCTCGCGCATACTGATCTACCTACTCCGGGGTCATCTGCGCCTCCTCCGCCAAGGCTGGCTCAGTCATGAAATGGCTCTCGAACCACGAGTATCTGACAAACCCTGCCCGAGCAAGGGGTGGTCGAGTGCCGAGCAGGTACAGCTGGGCGGCGTCCCACTCATCCATATCCGTGTCAAAGGGGGTCGGATCACCCCCTACCTCGATGCCTGTGAGCATCGAGAAGTCATAAGGGGTCATCGTCATGTCCCCTGCGACGGAGAAGTGAAAGGAGTTGGTGGTATCCCACCACCTCTCCACTAAAGCAGCAAGCAAGGGCCTACAGGTGGTAAGCTGGGAAAGCCCCCTGCAAAAGATGCCGAAACCCGCCTCGTCAACGATCTGGAGAACCGCGTCTGGCAACTCCACATACCAATCTCGGGCGACGACGTTCCCATACCCGCGGATGGTATGGGAGTCCCTCTGTAATCAAAAACAACAATTGCGAAGCAATATTCAAGATGCAGTTTTAAGAAACATACAGATACGTAGTATGTGTGCATGTTTTCCAGATTCAAACGGACATCGGGTGTAAGTGAGTTAGCAAAGAACTACAGCATATGATGTGTCAGTGTGTTTGAGTGGTTCAGGGTAAATACAGATACCGGGTGCCGGTGTGCTTACAGTGAAGTATAGAGTGTGTTGTGTCAATGTGTTTGAGCAATTCAGGACTAGTGCAGTGTGTGTGCGCGCGTCATATTCAAGCAGTCATCGATTGCAAGTGTATTCACAGTCAACTATAGTGTACAGTGCATCAGTGCATTCGAACTAAGCAGTTAAAGAACAGAATCAACTATAGCAGTTTAAGTGTTCTACATTGCGGAAAATTGAAACCGGAAAAAGAAAGTTACCTCCGAGGCGCCGTGTGACAAATGAGACTCTGGCTCACGTAGCAGTAGCTCGCGTGCCACGCCCCTCTCGAAGCTCCGAAACTGGCGTAGCCCATCGGGGAGCATCACGTGAATCGCTGGCCTGTAGGTCTCCGGATCGAATGGCCGGATGCGAAGTGGCAAGGGCTCGGCCTCGGGATCCATCTCGAGCTCTGGAGGGGGCCCGCCCTGTGGAAGATCGTCCGCCATCTCGAAGAGAATGTAAAATGGCCGGAAGAGGGAAAAATTGGCGAGAATGTGAAAAGTCAACAAAAAAGTCAACCCCGAGAGGGCCGGAAATGGTCGGAAAAGCCGAAGTGCGGAAAAGGCACAGATATCGAGAAAAACTCGAGGGAAACAAACCTCGAAAGGCGGAGATCGAAAAAAAAAAAACGCCGAAATGAAATTTCAATCGGTTCAAAACGTTCGAAACGCAAGGGTGAACACAAATCGAACGACGTAATCAAGACTAGAACGCAAGAAAATGAGAGGATCGAAGGACGAAAACACTCTAGGGAGAGGGAGGAAGGATTTTCGAGCAAGGAGGAAGTGAGAAAATTGGGTTAGAAACCCTATTTTAAAAGACCCACGGCCGAAATGTCAAAACTGCCCCGAACAGGAACACTTTGCCGGTCGGCCACACTCTTTGCCGGTCGGCAATATATTGTGCCGATGAAACTGTTTGATAGCCGATGGACGGCCGGTGATGCATTATGATGGCCGGTGGACAACCGGTGGTCTCCCACATTGGTTTTTGAGCCTCCTACACCTTTCCTTGGGTTATATGTGTGGTTTGGGGCCTTCATTGCTTAAAACAGCGCAAAACAGTGCATTTTCGACGCTCAACCGGCTTCCGTTTTGGCCTTGGATCGTGTCTTCTGCGCATGGCACTCGAATTCGTGCAAGGTGTATCCTTCTCGTATCCTTTTGGCTTTTACAAGACTCAAAAGTTGCCCCATGTGCATCGCATTTCAATCGCACTATTTTGTGCATTGCATTTCAATCGTATTGTCTTGTTTGCGCCGGTCTGGCGAGACCTTAAACACGCACGGTCTAGGAGACCTAAAATCCTTGGGAGGTGCAAGACCTTCACTCGCGTTGTCTAACGCACCGCGCTGTTTTGCACATCTCATTGCATTTGGCATGTATTCCATCGCGCGATCTTGCGCATCGCACTGTCTTGTGCACCGCATCTCAAATTCATGCATTGCCCCAAGATGGGTTCGGTGGGACCGAAAACACGCCATGGTCCGGCGGGACCAAAAACACGTGCGGTCTGGCGAGACCATAAACCCGCTCGGTCGCATTGTCATGCGTCTCAATAGCCGCGCGTTGTCGCGCATCTCGAGATCATACATCTTCATGCATTCTCAATTCATTTGCATTGTCATGCATCTAAAGCCGCGCGTCGCCGCGCATCGAATTTTCATGCATTGTCATGCATTTTGAGGACTTGCGTTGTCACGCACTTCAACATCATGCATCATTTGCATTTCAAACAAAAACATGCATTATCATGCATACACTTTGCATCCCGGTCTAGGAGACCTTAAATCCTCTAAAGGTGCAATTCCTTTGGTGTTTGTCGTGCCCGAATGACTTTCGGTGGTCTGGTAAAGCCACCTGCCTGTGTTTGCGATGAGTTCCTAGAAGACCAACTGGGACGGTGGAAACTAGAGTTCGAACGGCTTATGCCTAGAATGCAAAGGTTCGGGAGTTCCGAGACTGAAGTCAGATTTAAATACCCAGGGGTGTATCCTCGGCTTGAAATCTATATGGAAGCCCCGTAGGTTGAGGCAGCATGTCTGCGCCTCAGTTCTGGATACTGAACCAACCTAGTATATCGCCCTGTTGGTAAGATAGGGAAAGCTGCAATCATAGCCGTTGCATCATAGTGCATTGTCATGCATCCATTGTAAATAGTGCATTGTCATGCATACATGGTAAAATATTGCATTGTCATGCATTGTAGAAAATAAACATGCATTGTCATGCATTTCCATTGTAGCTTGCATGCATCCATTGCATTTCCCCCAGTAGATCGCATCATACTGCATTGTCATGCATTTTTGTAAATATCCATTCCATTACATGTTGGTAGATATTGCATTGTAGTTTGCATGCATTCACTGCATCACCCTCCATCTATGGCTTGCGCCCTTCCAGGTTGAGCTTGGTCTGGTATGTGCCCTTACTTTTCACGTTAAAACACAGTTCTGCATGTGTACGTGCCTATTCCATGCTGGTATGTTGGTTTGAGGGTTGCGGCACCTTTTCTGTGTTAGACATGGTTTGTTTGTGTACATACCTTTCCTAGGCAAGATTTGGTTTAGCCCGCATGCCATATCCATTGTATCCATTTCCATTGCATTGTAGCTTGCATGCATCCATTGCATCACCTTCCATCTATGGCTTGCGCCTTTCCATGTTGAGCTTGGTCTGGTATGTGCCTATACTTTTCACGTCAAAACATAGTTCAGTGGACCGTTTTATGTTAGCCGCGGCTTGTATGTGTACATGCCTTTCCTAGGCAAGATGTGGTTTGGTTGCATGCCATATCCATTGTAGATATTACATTGTAGTGTAATTTTGCATCCGGCATTAGGATCATCATTCTTTCTCCAGCGGGTCGTTACCCCACTTATGTCAATCCACCCAATACTTGTTCTTGTGTTCGTCTACATTACTCATAGTTCTGCATGTGTCCGCACTTTGAGGGTTGCGGCACCTTTTCTATGGTAGACGGACTTGTCACTTCCATCAATCTATCTGACATTTGTGTGGTTTTGAACCGCTCATGATTGGATCATGATTCAATTGCTTTGCATGTAGTTTGCATTATTTCAATTACATTGCATTTCCATTTGTATTGTTTATACATAGTTTTGTATATATTGCATACCATTTTGCATTCATTCTGCATTGTCATGCATATTGCTAACAATATTGTACCTGTTAAGTTGCTTCCTTTTGCAGGCACGATATTGTATGTACGGTTCATTTGAAGCTGGTGCAACCAGACGAACCGGACAGGTATTGTATCCTCCGAGTGAGACGTATCGAGAATTGCATAATTCTCTTACATCCTTTCTGCATTGTAGTGTAGTTTGGTGTATGCTAGCTTAAAACTGTCACATGTGTGCTTCATTACAGCTTTCTTTGCATGATCATAAGTTATGTTTGGCCTTTTGCATCGTCAATTGCATCTCGCCCCCCGCCTTCGGGCGCATATCTTATCTGCGGCTTGTATGCCTGTACCTGAACTACGCTGGTTTGATTCCTAGAGGGATACGTAGGCAGCCTGCGGGTTCAACCACTTGCGATTTGTATGCCTGTCTAAGTCTTCAGCCTGGTCAAAAATGGGTTGTCTCTGGGCTTTGACATTCACTCTCGTCATTGTTATGACTTTCGAGTTCTGTCAAAGAGGGGCAACTGTAGACACCCCATTTTTGACCGTCCTCAAGACTTGGACGTCACCGTTTGAACACCCGGTGATCATCCATGTTTGTGTTTGTTTGGAGTTCCCGGAGGTCTCGGCTACGCACCTTGCCTCAGGATCTCCGAACTCGACTGTTTAGTGTCTGGTTTTGCACCAAACACTTGTTTGTTGCCTTGGAGGGGCAGGGAATGCAATTGCATGTCTAAGGATGTGAATTATAAGGATTTGAAGTTATATTTGTTGATTGTAGGAAAATCTGTTACAATTGGAACTTTAAACTGAAAATTAAAAACCTTAGAGGTGTGATAAACCAAAGCCGACTTCATGTCTGTGTTTAGCATGATTTTTAGAGCCTGTTGTGAAATTTGGCAAAATTACGATTCGTAATGAATTAATTGAGTTTAATTAACATAAACCTTAGATTAAGCTAACCTAAGTAAATTAGCTTAACTTATGTATGTACATATGAGAGCCTTAGTTATTTAGGCTTAAAAATATCTCCTAGAGAGATAGAAACAAGAGAGAGGGAGAGAAAGAAGAGAGTTCTAGAATTGTAGAAGGAAGGCTTGGAGATTAAAGAGATTCAGGGGGGAAATTCAAGGATTTGAGCTAAAGTATGTGAATTCAACTATAATCTTTGTAGATACTTCATCTATTGCATGAAATCAAGAGGAAATTTGAAGATTAAACACTTAAATAAGCTAGGGTTTTGAGTTATGGGTTCTTGGAGTTAATAGTTCCTTATTTCTTTGAGTTTGTTTGATTTGAGTTTAATATGAAGAAATAAACGTGAAATGGACTCTAGATTTTACATGAAACTAGTTGAGTGAAGAAATCCAGCCATGAATTTACATGAAAATGAAACTTTATGTTGAAAACTTTGAATTCATAGAAGTTAATATTTTGATTTTGGAATCAAAGCAAATTGATGCAATTGAGCTTGAGTTATCCTTGAAATATGTTGGTTTATCATGTTTTAAAGGAAGATTACATGAGATCTTGGCTTGAAATTGGATTTGAAAACTCATACTTTGATGAATTTTCAGATTGTCTGATTTTGCTCAGACTGCACGAGCGGCCACGGGCTCCGCGTGAGCGGAACATGAACAAAAACAGAGAATTGCATTCTGTTTAAAGCATCGCTCGAGTAGCCAAGGCCACCGCTCGAGCAGCCCAGTCACCGCCGCTCGAGCGGTCAAAGTGGGCGCATGTGCGGCCAGCGCTATTTCAGCTTGTACCTGGTAACTTCAAATAGGCATATCTCCCTCATCCGGATTCCGTTTTAGACGATGCTTGAGCCTATATTCAAGCCCTGGAAGTCTAGTTTCCAATGGTGGTGGTCTCACATCCAAATTCTAAGTAAACAAATAGATATGTTTAAATTAGTGAAGATTGTTCACTTTTTTTTAACCGTTTTGTGCTATTTCTTCTTCTAACCCAGTTTCCTTTTGTTTCTTCCTATTTTCCTAGATATGAATTATGACCCATTGAGGACTAACGATTTTAGAACCAACATAAATAATTGGTTAAGGAGCAAAGTAAAGGATCGGTTCATTTGATTAAGAAAAGATTAAAAGAAGTAAATTTGATCAAGAGAGTAATTCTATGTTTCGATATGTTGTGCTATGCCCATTATGCTTGCAGGTCAAGATTCGAGGACCGGTTAACCAGTTCTGGAAACCACTATGAGTACTAGTATGGTAACAATATGTTTTTCATTTTCTATTTTGATTTATGTATGACATGATTCTCTAAATATCCTATTTTGTCAAAATGCACAAGTTTCCAAGAAATGTGAAATGAGTTATGAACAAGAAATGTGAATTGTTTGTAATATGATATGGTGGGCCCGAGGCCATTCCGTTTATCTATTTCATTATGCTATGGCATGATATGAATTGTTCGGTCTTTAAGACTTATTGATTTCTGGTATGAAACAAAGTGCTGCATGGAACTAAGTGCTACAGTGGGAGTCACCTCTAGAGTCCGTACAATTCACCTCTTGGGTCCACACATACATGAATTGGGCCCGAGGCCGTTTTGATACATGAATTGGGCCCAAGGCCATTTTGATATATGACTGGGCCTGAGGCCGTTTTGATACGTGAATTGGGCCCGAGGCCGTTTTGATATATGATTGGGCTCGAAACCATTTTGATAAATTTTGGGCCCAAGGACATTTTGTTATATGTTAGGCCCAAGGTCATTCTGTTATATGTTGGGCCCAAGGCTTTTCTGTTATATGTTGGGCCTAAGGTCGTTCTGTATTCTGTTGGGCCTGAGGCCGTTCTATATTCTGTTGGACCCGAGACCGTTCTGTATTATGTTGGGCCTGAGGCCGTTTTGTGGACCCCGAGGTCATTCTGTAAATGTGATTTTAGAAAAGTATGGATTTATATTAGTATACTTACTATGATGTTAGGCTCATTCATTTAAACGTCTTTACTGTATTATTACTCATTAAGCTTCGCTCACTCCGTATTTTATATGTATGTAGGTGATCAATCTGGAGACCAAAATTAGGTTAGCCTCAAAAGTTCTTTTGTGAACCTATTATGCCAAGAGTCCAAGATGCACCTCTGTGTTGGGGCTTTAACTTTGTATTGCTAGAATTCTGTATTTTATTGAGTATCATGTATATGTGTGTGAGATATATAAGATTTGTATATGGATATAAATTACTAGTGTGTCTAAATATTTTAATTATTCCAGTTATCATGTATGCACAAACTCAATGGACATTATTATTTGTTTGCTTCCGCTTTAGGCCCTAGTATGATTTAAATATTTTGAAATTTTGTTTTGAGGCCGAAGGTAATCTAGGGTTACTAGTTGGTCATGATTCAAACCTTTCCCCTGGTTACGCATTTACCAAGCATTTTCACCCATTTTCACCTGGTTTTTTATACATTTTCTTGCCAACATTTTATTCCAGTTACCCACATGTTGTGTTGGTTTTATCATGTTGTATCAAGATATTTGTTTGCAGCCAATAGACCATTTTTACATACTTTACCTTTCTTCAACTCATAGATGGCATGATACAAGCTTTGCTTGATCCTCCGATTAGCTTAGCTCCTTTTGTGTACAATTTATGCTGCTAGACTGGGAAGATTACCCATTGCTTTGATTAACAGTGTCCCGATACAGAACTGTGGAATTCTTGTTTTATAAAAAAAATTAAAAAAAATAATAAAATAGATCTTTCTCTCAGACAAGCCATATAGTGGATATTATGGTTCACCAATTTTTCAATCAATACTTTAAATATAGTTGAACTATTGTGTGTTCATTTCATTATCGTAATAGTAAATAAGAAGCCTTAAAATGAATAGGTATTTTGGAGATGAGTAACAGTGGTGACGATGAATGGAATGGTGATCATGATGATAAAGATTATTAGGTTTTTATTCTTGGCAATCCCGTTTGACAAAACTCCTTTCAGTTATAATTGTATTCGATCTTTTATTTCAGTGAGGCCATGAGTTTTAGATGTGAATCCAACCCGAATTGTGCCTTGCATAGAAGTTTGTGGTGTTAATTCTCTCATGTTTGCCACTTCGCTAACTATGTCAAGGATCGAGCGGAGATCGCGACCTTTCAGAAGTTTCACTCGCCTGCAAAAGTACTGGGAGTTGTTTTTTCCCACTTGAGCAGCCATTCCTGCGCTCGAGCGAAGATCGCGGATCTATTTTCTATAAATATATGTTTCAGTCCAATTTTAGGGTGCGATTTCCAGATCTTCTTCTTAGGTATTAGGGTTTTCATCTGGGGCTTCTTTGCTTGTTTCCTTTGATATTTATGAGAGTTTAATCATGGATTGAGTGGATTATGTCAAAGGATTTGTTTGCTTTATTTGTTCAATGCAAAAGAGAGAGTTGTTCTTCGATAGATTCCGTGGAATTTGGGCTTGAAGCTTTGGTGGATTCTGGAGTGGCTCATCGTCGTGGATCTGACATCGACGTTGTGGATTCAATGTTGGGCAAGACAATTCCGAGGTGAAGACCGTGGTAGAAGAGGCATATAGGGGTTGGTTCAATTCGGGCGTAGATTTGCTAGGTCATTGAGAGTACACTCGTGTAATTCATTTTGTCTTCTTAATGGATTGTTTTGTGACTTTGGCCCGTGGTTTTTTTATCACAATTGGAGGTGCTCCATTTGTGGTTTTTCCACGTTAAAATTGTTGTGTTGATTTGTCTTGATTATTTGATTGGGATTGTTATTTACTGCTTAAAATTGATACACAATCACAAATCAATATCTAGGGGATTTCAAGATTTTTCAATTGATATCAAAGCAGGTCGCTCTATTTTTTTTTATAAAAAAAATCTTTTAGAGCGAGATCTTGTTTGATTTGTGATAATGGATTCAATTCGTGAGAGAAATTCTATGGTTCGACTATCCCTACTTGATGGATCCAATTATTCTTTTTGGAAAGCTCGAATGAGATCGTTTTTAAAATCTATTGATGAAAAAGTTTGGCAATCTATCATATATGGGTGGACCGAACCGACGATTACCTTTGATGGAGTAACCTTCCCCAAACCAATTGATAAGTGGGACACAATTGATTACCAAACTATTAGCTGGAATAGTAAAGCTATCAATTCTCTCTTTTGCGTTGTCACACTTGAAGAGTTTAGTCGTATTTGTAATTGTGAAGTCGCAAAAGAGGCTTGGGATATCTTATAAACTATTCATAAAGGCACTCCTTTGGTTAAACGCTCAAAACTTCAAAGGCTTACGTCTAGTTTCGAAAACCTTTCAATGAAAAATAGTGAGACCTTTGATGAATTTTATGCGAAGTTGAGTGACATTGTAAATTCCAACTTCAATTTAGGTATAAAAATACCAGAATCCAAGATTGTAGGATAAATTTTGAGGTCCTTGCCCGATCGCTTCCAACCAAAAGTTACGACTATTGAGGAGGCTCAAGATGTTGACAACCTCAAGCTGGATCATTTGGTTGGAAATCTCCAAACTTATAAGGCACATAGAAATTTCAAAAAGAAACAAAAAGATGATATTGCTTTAAGTAGTGCTCATAGAGTTGGAAAGGATTCTGATAAGGATTATGAAATTGATTCCAAGTTGGCTTCAAGTGCAGACAGACAGAGCAGACTAATCAAAGGTTTATGGCACGTGACCTACACGAACATATAACAAACTCACACTTGAAACACACGTTCAAAACGCACACAACTTACTTTATTTGTTCTTAGTGTGTTTCTAGCCTTTAACCTCATTATGGAGTCTTAATCATGGCCTAGGAATGCCTATGATGGAATGAGGATGCAAAAATGCACTTCAAAACATTTTCCAAAACTTATTGAAAAGAGGGTCCACGCTCGAGCATGGCTTTCCTCGCTCGGGCGGACATGCAAGAAGTGAAGGTTCACTCGAGTATGAATTCCCTCGCTCAAGCGGATTGTAAATTGTAACAAAAGTACTGGATGCATGGATTTCACGCTTGACGGACGCTCGACCTCCGCTCGAGCATGAGACTCAGACCTTCGCTCGAGCGTGAAGTCCCTCGCTCGAGCGGACTGTAAAACATACGAACTTCTAGGTACATGCATTTCACGCTCGAGCATAACTCACGTCGCTCGAGCGGAAGTGTACGTACTCAGAGTGCTCGCTCGAGCGTGGAGTCCCCCGTTCGAGCTTGGATCAAATTTCTGGAATTTCCAGATTTGATCTTCAAGTTCAAACTCAAACATGAACGCATCAAACTTCATTTTTCTGGGCTAAAACTTGAGAAAACACTTAGAAACTCATAAAACAACATGTTTAAAGGATCATTTCAAGAAATCATGGCCCAATGACATGCCAATTGTACAAAATTCAACTTAAATTCAAGAATAACCCAAGAACATGACATGCATGCAATTCTTTGAACCAAAGCTTCCCAAAACATGATCAAGTGTTACCAAACAACATAAAACTTGATATTTTCCCACAATCAAAGTGAATTCAAGACATGCATGAGGGAATCTCCAAAACGAAGCTAGAATTATAACATGCATGCAAGAATTCTTTGGAAAAACAGCCTCAAATGCCATGGATTATATATGCATGTATGTATTGAGCTTTAATTCTTCAATCTTAGCTTAATTGTACACCTAACTCTCTTGAATTCATATACTAATCGTCTTAAGTACAAAGTTTAGGAGTATAGTTCTTACCTAAGGTTGAATGCAAGCATGATTCCAACTCAAGGCCTCAAATTGTCTTCAATTTCCTATATTTCATGAAGCTAAGCAAATGTAAACAAAGGCAAGACTATCATCTTCTATAATAACCTCCCTTGCAAGTTACAGACTATCATTTTGATTTGGTCCTTTTAGATGGCTTGATAGTTATCATAAAGGCCTTAGCCCTCCACCGAGTCACAAAGTCCAAGAAGCCCTCCTTCGGCTCCGGACGGGTCGCTTCAAGATCACGGGTAGTGACCTCGATTTGGGTATTGTAGGAGTACTGCGCGATGAGGACCTCGGCCATTTCCTCCCAGTTCCATTTCATGGAGTCTTCCAACTTTGCGTACCAGATGGCCACTATACCTAATAGGGTCTGGCCAAAAAGCGACAACTTCTGAAGTTTGGTGAGACCCATTGGTCGTAGGATATCAGAGAATAACTGTAGATGGACCATAGGATCCCCAGAGCCATCGAATCGAAATCGGTTTATATGCGGCATCTTGAATCGGTCCGGCAGAGTCACTGCAGCGTCTGTGTATCCATCCTCAATGTCAGGGATTGAATTCACACCCTGCGCCCACTTAAAGAGTTTTTCTAACTTGTTAACTTTCAATGCAGTAGGGTCAACCTCGAATTCAAATGGCGTCTCCATTTGGTAAACTGGTGCTTTGGAAGTCTGAGGTGGGATCGAATCTGCCGGAATGCCCATATTCTCTTAGACATTGATTGTGACCCCGGGTACCGGCATGCTCGCTGGGGATGCATGGGATGTAGAGGCTACTACCGGTTGGGGTTGCTATTGCTGAAGTCTATCTATCACTTCTGCTTAGCGAGCTGCGACCTCAGCTTGGCGGGCAACATCTAGCTGCATAGTCTCAATGGTCTACTGGAGCTGACGAAGCATACCTTCCATGCTGACTAGGGGATGTTGAGCTATCCGAATTGGCGAATACTCTCTTTCTGGAGTAGAAGTAGAAGATTGGGCCTGACTGGGCATAGGCGAAGTAAAAGGTGACTGTTTGATTAGTGAATTCTGCCTAATCCTCCTTCGTTTGATAACTGGTAGGAGTAAAACAAACACTGGCTGTCCCCTGACAAGATCCCAGGATCTACAAATCCTTCTCACACGGGTCCAGAGTGCTTGGAGGGTAACAGAATCATCTGAAGCAATGGTGAAAAACTCTTTTGCAAAAAAAGAAATAAAGCAAAGGAAAGCAAAAATCAAAAACTGCACAACACATCGGCTCAAATACTAACAACATGTAGTTGCAATCAAAAGCTGGAGAACTGCACTCAACACTAATTTCTGCCCCAAAACTGATGCCCAAACTTGCAGCTGATACATACATTCCTGCAGAGTTTTACTCTAAAAGCACATAACAAGTGAGAGCCAAAACAACCCTATGATGGGGTAGGGTCATCCTGTCCTAGTTTCGTTAGGAACTAGGGTTCACTACTCAAGCAAAGTTTTTCACACAATCCTGAATTCGGGTGAGTAACCTGTCCTAGTTTGTAACAGTTTCTACGACTTCCGATATGTGGGTCAAAAAGGGTACCTCAGGAAGACTACCTAATATATACCTCTCACACCTAACATCGAGAAGTGAAAGGAGGATCAAACGGTACAACGGTAGTCCTGATCCAAGGGTTGTGTTCCCATCACGGCAGAGCCCGCAACCGGTCAGCCTTTTGGCAAGCTTTCCCAAGCAAGCCTCCGGCAAACCGTTTAGGAATAGCAGATAGCAAACACTGTGACTTAGGCGCACCGATGCAAATGCAAATGTAAAGAAACACATAAGTGTAGATAAAATAACATATCATGAGTTCGAGTCAAGTTCTCTAAACCCGAGCAGAGTCGCCAAAAACTGTAGCTCGGCTTTTTGGTGCCCCCTTTCGGAAGGTTTGAAAGAAAGCCCTACAGTTCAGACTCCCATGGTTCTGAATCTAATCTCATAAGTGCAATGTGAAACTGATAAACACCAAAGAGTCCAAATCCGGCAAATCGTTTTGGAAAATTGATTTTAGGATCAAAAATGCCAAAATTGGACTGCTTTGCCAGATATAAAGTCGCCACCTAAATATTTTATTTTGGGAAAATTTAGGAAACCCATGACCTGTGCCAAAAGCCACGTGTCCATCATCACCAAAGTTGCCTCGGTTCGAGAACTTGGGTACGAGAGGGGAAGGTCATGAATTGAGCACCCCTGCTCGCCCGATCAAAAATCGGCCTCTACTAATCATGATATGATCTTTTATAAACATTATGTGCTCTTATTTCGATTATTAAACTAGCATTACTATGTGATGCGCACAAGCAAGTATAGACTAGTTTACTTAAGTTGAAACAATTCAACTCATGTTTGTTTGCGAAAATGGTTTGAATTTGCCACCTCAAGTAGGCTTAAAAGTTTGAGGATTTGCCACCAATCATAGTGGGCTTAAAACGGGTTTGCCACTCAACAAAGTGGGCTTAAAACGCACATTTGTTGAATCGTTCCAATTCAAGCAACAAGCCTTCATCCACAGGCATTCAAGCAGTTTAGCATTTAAGCACATAGCCTCATAACAAGCATGCTAAACATAGCAACATTCACACTTATGCAAGTATGCTAAAGCATAAAAACTCACCTAGTACTCCAAGCTAACAAAATATGAGTTAGTGAAATATGCATGATTCCTAACTATGTTAAGTGTTTAATGCAACACATGCAATATGCAATTAATATGCTCGGCTACTAATATGACATATGAACCGATTTGATAACATGCGGTTAAGCACGTATTCAAATAAGTATTGAAATGGCAATGCAGTTAGAATGATGCACCGAGCCTCGGTGCATGTGATACAAATGAATGGATGTGAGCATAAGGCATGCTAATTTGAAATATGATGCTCCTAATCTAACCATCGAAAGTGATTAAATAAAAGGGAGAAAGACGTGGGGTTGGAAAACATACACACACGCACGCACACTTATTACAACATTACACCCTCACGAAGAAGGGTCCGAATGAATAAAGCTAACTAGCTAGCTAATTAAGCTAATTATTACAATGCTTCAAATGAATAACAAGCTTACTCTAGGCTAGTTAATTAAAACAATTAAATAATTAACTATCTAAGCTAATTAAATATTACAAAGCATACTAATTAGCTAAATACTAAACTAATTAATTACAAAGCAACTAAGCTAATTAATTACAACATGAATTAATTAACTAATTTGCTTAAATTAACTAAGCAAGTTAACTAAAGGCCTCGGGAGGCGAAGGATGCCCAATGCATGCTCGGTTTTAACCCGAAGAATGCCAGTTGTTTTGCTTCCAATTGCCTCTGTTACACACTCCATGCAGTGGTCCTCATTCTCCAAATCAACTCTGCTTTGCTTGACAAGCTTTTTGCCAAATTTTCATTGGTGGCTGGCAGGCCAGAAGTGGTGGTCGGTCGGCCACCAACAAGGGGTGTCATCCAACAGTGGTGGCTTGCCGGCCAGTGGCAGTGGCCGACCAGACATTGGTGATGCTCATTTTATTGCTACAATAGAGAGCAAATAGGGCAAAGAAAAGGCATTCTCACAGGTTGTTTGTACCATGTATCAACCCTTATCATCAACACAAGCTCAAAGGAGTGATACATTTGGCCCTTAGATCATCAATCAAGCAATTTCCATGCATGATGGCTAAGGGACCAAATTGTACAAGTTTAATGAGTGCAAAACAAGACTCAAATGCTATCACCCTATCATACATGATCAAGGGCAGTAGAGACCAAGGAAAGCGGCACATTTCATCACTTTTGAATATGAAATGTCCCATTTTCCTTGTGTTCAAATTAACGTTCGATTTGAACACATGTAATGCAACATAAAGAATGCTTATCTTGCCACTTTTACTTGCCAATTTTGTTTACACATTTTAATTACTGAATCATCTTTTAATCAATTTGTCCTTTGGTGAGCATCCTCTAAGATGAAAGAGGTGTCAACCAAGGGATAATGTAAGGCAAGAGAGAGATCATGCCGTTGATAATGAACCCTCAAAGAGGATTAAACCATTAAGCATGACCTCAATCTCAAGCTTAAAGGATCCCAAACTTGAAACGACCCTCAAAAGAAAATGAAAGAGTGAAGCAAAGAGGGAGGTTGCAGAGTTTATAGTGCTGAAATGGAGTGGAAAACAATACCAAATGATGCTATCAACTCAAACAAGAGGTGTCTAAGACCCTAAAACACCAACTTGTGAGGACTATTACACTATAACCATGCAAAACAAGACTCAATTGACCCAAAAAGCCCAAAACAGAGCTAAGATAGGCTATTTTAGAGGCAAAAACATGCTAGACTTGAGCTAAGTTAAGTTAGAAAAACATGCTAACTTGTGAAGCTAACTAGGCATGCAAACAAGACACAAGGAGGGGAGGCTAACCCCTCCAAATTTAGACTTTAAAAATGAGTTTTTGCCATTGAAAAATCTTTGAAATTCAGTGGTTAAAAGGCCCAAAAACGTTGGTTTGAAAGTGATGAACAAAGGCACAAAAACTTTACAAGCAAAGAAGCAAGAAGGGTGGAACACCCCCTAACTGAAAATGGCCTCAAACCATCACCTTTAGGCCATAAACACAGAGTTTTTTACAGTTCAAAATCAGGCCAAAAACAGTTGAATAACATGGAAAAACAAGCATGCAAAACAAGTGTAAAAGGGGAGTGCTATACCTCTTGAAGCAAGCAACAATTCTAGGCACAAAGTCAAGTCAAAAACACCTTCTAAAGCTCCAAGAAGGCTTCTAAGGACCTCAGCTCAAAGGTGGTCAAATTTGATCAAAGGTTGATAAGCAAACTTGAAGTGTATCTACACTTGTATGCACAAAAGTTCAAGAGAGAGAGAGAATTTTGTTCCAAAATTTCTAACCCTCTTCAATGGGGGAGAAGGCCCCATATTTATAGAAAAACAAGCTTTTGGTTAAGTTATATCAGTCCATACACGTGTATGGTGATCAAGCTGATTGTGCCAACAACTGGAATAGTTGTCAGGAAAATATCTGCAAAGAAGTCATCAATGGCCGGTAGGCCACTAATGTAGCTGGTCGTCCACCAGTGATGTCCGGTAGGCCACTTGGGTGGCAGGCAGCCTCAATTGGTGGCCAGTAGCCACCAAGGGTTGCAGGCTAGAAGATGTTAGTTCAAAACAGGGCACAGAATGAATGGGGGTTTAAAGGCTCAAAGACAGGGCATTTCGCCGAGGACTTCAGACACCAAAATGAGCACAAACAATCACAATCATCGTGTGCACCAACGATGACATCCAAGTCTTGAAGACGGTCAAAAATAGGGTGTTTACACCTGGTTGTTTATATCCTTGTTCATCTTATTTCTTGTTGAATTGGGTTGTTTGAGTATTGTGGTTGCGTTTGAAACAAGTTGGGAGTTCGTTTTCAAAGGCATTATGGCCCAAAATTCTACTTGTTCGCTCGAGCAAACTTTCTTACGCTCGAGCAGTCTTTTGGAACTCTCAGTACTTTTGCAGGCTTGCAAAAGTACTAAGAGGGTGTTTTTCTCGCTCGAGCAGTGTTTCTTGCATTTAAGCGGTCCTTCTTGCCCTCGAGCGTTTAGCCTTTGTCTACAAAACTTCTGAGAGTATGTCATTGTGCGCTCGAGCGGTACTTTGTTTGCTCGAGTGGTCTCACTTATTGTGTGTGGTCACTCAAGCGGTGTTTCGGTCGCTCAAGCGGTCTGCGCATATATCAGTCCATAAGTCACTTTTTAGATCACTTTTTTTATAAAAAAAAATTCTCTCTTCTCTCTCTCTCTCTCTCTCTCTCACATTTTTTGGGTTTTTTCAACCTAAAAGCTTGGGTTTCATCTAGTTACACTCATTTTCTACCCCTAGTCCTATAGATCAAAACGTAGAGGGTGACGAAGACGTCATTTTAATCTGGGCGGATCGCATTTTCGTCATCGATGGATTTTTGGCTTTTCTCCTTCTCACTTCAAAAGGTAGGGATTCTAGAGCTTCTTTTCAATACCTCACTATAGATAGACTTGTGATACTTTTTACGACATTTAAAAACATAGTGTTATGGTTGATTTTGTTAAAAAGCATGTGGGTTGGTTTGAGTTTAAATTGGTGGGTTTGTGGGTTATGTTTATAATTGATTATGGGTTGTAAAAGCATGTTTAGGATATGGGGCTGGTAGGGTTTGGTTACTCTTTCAAAATTTTTGGGGTGTTAAAGGAAAAGCTTAAGGTAATTGAAATTTGGTTATGTTGTGGTTGTTTACAAATTTTGGAGTTTTCGATTAATGTTATTGGGTGTTGGTAAGTGTTGTGTATGTTGGGATTTGGAATAATGAGGACTTATTTTTAAAACAAAGTGTGATTAATTACCTCATTTATAAAACATGAGAGTTTGGAATGTACGAGAATATGGAAATATCTCCAGGTGTATTTATTGTTTTGATTACGTAGTTGGCGTCTAGAGTTTTGTCCTTGGCCATCGGTGGAGGAGGGTATTGATTGTTGGTAGATACATGCTATGAGTACTACTGTATGATGCGCTATGTAAGGTAAAAAGATGTATTGTTGATTGTAATTGGACATTGTGGATAGATAATTCCACTGTTAAGTTATAGATTATGTTGTTAGAAAAGGAATTGGAATGCTTGTGGATGTGTTTGTGTTATGAGACGGTCGTTGGATAGTTATGGTTTTGATGTTTGGTAATCCACATTTTGTTTTGGGAACATTTCGAAAATGCAGGAAAACCCATTGTTGAACGATGGTGCATGGCGCACGTTTTGGAAGAAGTGGGTTAATGTATTTAATTGTTACTAGTCTAGATTGTGATAATAAGACTAGGTGTATATATTACACCGTGTATTATTTTTGGTAGTTAGCATGTTATGCTTTTAATTGTATGTTGTTTGAGAGGTTCGCTTCTCTCTAGGCGAGGCCGGTAAAGCATGGCGCATTGACAGAGGTTTCCTCTCCCTACCAGTTTGCGCCCAGTGAAGTGTGAAATGAGGTTCATTTCTCTCCGAGTAAGGCCAGTAAAGCGTGGCGCATTGACAAAGGTTTCATTTCATTTCCGGTTTGCGCCCGGAAAAGTGTGACCTGAGGGGCACCCCCTTCTGGGTGAGGCTGGTAAAGTGTTATAGATTATGTGTGTTGTGGGATCTATCATCCGTGTTGTAAGGCAGAGGAGATGAAATTGGTAGTATGTATTACTTCAATTATTTCTTTTTGAATATATATGTATTATCGGTTTTCATGTTATGGTTATCTTTTAGTCCCTGGGCCTATGGTCAGGGGAGATAGTAGATGTATTGATAAGGGTGTACAAATAACTGAATCATCCGAAAAAATCGACCGAATCCGACCAATCCAACATAGTTGCAGATGGTTTCAAATTACATTGGGTCAGCAGTGAGTTAAATTTTTTAAACCCGTTCTATATTCAGTCGAGTACCGATTGTAGAAGTATATAATTCGCCGAAACTAAACCGACCGATATATTTGTAAAACGTATGGATTTTTTATTGGCTCCTTGAATTATCTTACCAAGACCCTTTGTCTTCTCCCAATACTAATACAGTCTGCCTTATCTACTTCCAAGACTAAAGACTTTTCTCATGCCTCTTCAATACGTCTCTGTCATGCCACTTTTTCTTTTTTCTTTTTTTGAGTAGTCATGCTACTCCAATTCCTCTCTCCCTCTCTCTCTCTCACCCTTGTTTCTCTTCCATCGCTTCAGTCTCTCTCTCTTTCTCTCACCCTCCTTTCTCTCATGCCTCTTCAGTCTCCTCTCTCATCCATGTTTCTCTCTTACAGTCTATCTCTCACCCTTCTCGTTTCCTTTGTAGAAACCACTTTCTTTCTTTTCTTTAGGCGACAATGGTGATCTTTCATACTCTCATCTCACCCTCGTCTCCCTCTCACAGCGACACAATCTCTCTCACTGGAAACCCATTTTCTGCTCTTAATCTCCCTCTATAGTGGCAGTGGTGCTAATCAACGGTGACAATGATGCTTAGATCTATGAGGCGATGGCGATGGCGATGACGATGGCGATGGCGATGATGCTTAGATTTACTCTGACGATTATGAATGTTGCTCTAATTTAGGCCATGGTGAGTCTATCTCTACCATTCTACTCTCTATTCTTTCTCAAATTTATTTACATATTTAATATATTTGTTTGAATATGTTTTACTCCATTTATACATGTTTGAATTTGATTTTTGTTTGAATTACAACCTGAGAAAGAGTGTGAAGTAGATTGATTTCTCTTTGTGTCTCGCCGACTGAACCGACAGCCAATCCGAATGGTGGGCCATGGTTGATTTTGAATATGATTACAGTCGGCAATGGGTGGCAATTTCTCTAACCCGTCACATTTGGTTTGGTTGGCGGGCTTAGAGTAAACCTAATTCGAACCGACCCTTGTACATCCCTAATTGATGCGTAGGGGTGTGTAGTGTATTGAGATGTAGGGTTAGGTTATGATTTGCATGCGGGGTCATATTTTCTATATGAATGTTTAAGTGAGATTCCCTAATGTCAACGTAGAAGGTTTATTAAAACAATAAAATGGGTTTTTAAAATGTTTTTGGATGTAAAACAAAAAATTGGAAGAGAATGATTGATTTTATACTGTGTTGTGTCAAGAGGATATTGTTTTGAGAAAAACATATTTATGGGAATATACTTTTGGAAATTAACCGTCATATTACCAATATGGAATATCATTGTGCATGCATGATTATTTTTATCTATATGTTGTCATTGGTTAGAATCTTTGGGATCTCTACTGGGCTTAGTGCTCATCACACGTGTTGACAAACTTTTCAGGTACCAGGCTGGAGGATTGTTCATGACTTGAAGTCTTTTATTTATTGGTCACGGGGCCCTTTACTTGTTGACTGAGTGTTATACATTGTATAAGAGTAAATCCTTTTTGTTTCTATTTATTGTTATGTAAGCCCAAGGGTATAATATCATGTCTTATTTATGTATCATCATCATTGTCGGGAGCGAATGTTATTATTTATTTTTGTTCATATTTTTGAATAGATGGAATGATTTAAAATGGTATTATTATAAAGGATTTGATAATGAACTTGAGTAAAAAAAATCAGGGTGTGACAGACAATGATGACAGTGAAAGGTGATTTTATAATATTCGTTCATCCCAAATAGACCTTTGTTTGATCCTCCCTTCACTACTCGAAATAAGAAATACTCCAATCAGAAATGTTCTAATTAATACTCCAATGGTTAAATTAAATTTTAGATAAGAGAAGTTAGATATTGAGAGAATAAAGTAAGTTTAGGCTCACACAATGATTAAGACTATTTTCATTGAGTAATAGTATATAAATAGAATTTATATATATGAATTTTACACGTGCTATATATGCTTCATCTTGATCCATCTACAAGAAGCAAAAAGGCTTACGGTCAAAATAAGCCGCCATAATTGTGTAAATTAGTCCAAAGTTGAAGAATATTCCTTTATGTCCTATACTATAGTGTTGATAATTTCTATGTGCATGACTAAGGCCTTGTTTGGGAAGACTAAATAAATATACTTTTTGTCTTTTTTAACTAAAAAAGTGAGGTTGAAAATATGAATATTTGGGTTAACTTTTTGACTTTTTATGGAAAAATGTGTAATAAAAAATTGTAAAAATTAGTTTTTAGAAGAAAATTTGAATTGGGAGTTGTGCAGCCGTAATTGTTGACTTTTGGTGAATGGTGTTAACTTTTTAACTTTTTGAGTAACTTTTTGACTTTTTAGATTATTCTCTACATCCCAAACAAGGCCTAAAGTACAAGAAGTAAACTATCATGGTTTGGTCATGGACAACATCATCTACATGATAAAATTAGATTTTATTTATTTATTTACCATATTTATGTCATTTTAAAATAAAATTTAAAACCTATGTAATTTTGGACTTGTTTCTTAAATTTACGTGCTTTTTTTTTTTTGAAATCGTGTTTAAATTATATTTTAAACATATGATTTTAGTTAATTTATTGTAAATTTTTTGAAATTATGTTATGAAAACTTGACCTGAAAAAACAATTGGAATTTGAAAAATAAGTTCAAAATAACTTTAATTTGGGAGATAAATTTTGTAATATCTAGGATTTGGTAAGAACAAAAATCAATAAAACTATATTGTTTAAAAAGAAAAAATAAAGCTAATAAAACTTTCATTTTTGTGCAGTTTAATTTGTCAATCAAAATGAGTATATGAACACAACTAGTACTCAATAACTTTATTTTCTGATTGGAGGTACTTAATGAAGCGAATAAGAACAATTTAACATATCTATGAAAACGCCGATGCATGGAAGGAGGCACCCTTACAAAATGATTTCATTGTTGTCCTTGTTTTTCTCTTTGTATTTCCATTCAGTTATCTGATTATGCTAGAGGGATAGTATACTGTAGAAAGATGTATTCCAAAGTTCTGAATTTTAATATATTAGTATAATACATGTGCTATATACAGATAAATTTATATATGTTTGTAGATTTTTGTCACTAACCACCCCCCCTAGATGTATCATGTATTCCAAACTTCTGAATTTTAATATATTAGTATAATACATGTGTTATATACAGGTAAATTTATATATGTTTGTAGATTTTTGTCAGTACCCCCCTCCAAAATCAATATTACATGAAAAAAATATGAATTATTATTTATTTAGATTGTGTTTGAATCTAAGATTTCAGTAAGAATTTGTTGAGAAAAACAAAAACACAAGGAAAATATAAAGAAAGGGAAATAGAGCTTCATTCATATTTTCTCACTATATAAATTTCTTCACAAATCTTATATTCAAACACAACTTTTATTATGAACAATATCAATGAACATCAAATAGTAGTAAACGTATTATATATTAAGAAATTACACTTACATATTGAGAATTTTAAGTCTCATAATTTATTTACAATATCATGGTAAGAAGACTTAGTCTTCTAGAGTTGACAAATCAAAATTTTTGATACATAATTTACCATGTCATTGTGGGTAATAAAACCGTGAAACTTATTTGTGTGCCTCAACAATGCAAGGCTTTCAACTTATGAGATATTAGCTCAATTAATTATTTTTGTACACTCATATTCGGAAGTCTAAGGTGATTAATTTGTCTTAAAAACAAAGATTAATTATTTCTTCTCCACTATAAAGATTATAAGTAATTGTTTATTTCTTTTCACTTTGGGTTATTTCTTGTATCAGTTGTTGGGATTTGTTTGTTTGGTAGTTATTAGATTTTCGGATATGTGTTATTTGGACTATAATTATCTAATTTGACATATTTATTTCATATTTGTAATTAATCTCCTTGGAATGGCCAAATCACAATAAACAATGTGAGATGTCCTATCCTTTGAAAGCTCATAATTTTATTATTATTGTACATATATCAAAAAAATAATAACAATAATACCAACAATAAACAAAAAGTCCAACAGACATAGAAATGTATCTTTATTATCAATTTAGTAAAAAAAATACATAGTGAAAAAATAATACCAATATTTTACTTTTTACTACTATCGAGATTATTAAATATTAGATTTTCATGTAAAAGTATAATTTAAATATAAAATATAAAAAAATTTCAGTATCTGTAATCACTAAAACTGAAAAAATATGAAACATGTAAAACTGAAAAACATATTTAAAAAATAAAACCAGCGAAAGTGATTATTGTTTAGAATTTTAATATCAGACCTTGGTTATTAATGTACCACATAAAATATTACAGTTCATAAAATATAATTTAAACAAAAATAAAAGTGTATGAAAATAACTTGTGAATTTTTGAGATTCAACACAAATCTCTGTTTTAAAAACGCATATGCTTTCTTCTGTCTAAATTCAAATGAATGCATACAACTTTAAGATTCAACCAAAATTATTTACATTGATTTGATTAATGATGAATAATTGTAAATATTATGTATTTCACACTACAACATATAAGAGTTTTAGAGACCAAATATTTTGGTCTCTAAAAATGAAAATTTTGTTGCAAAAGACATTTAGGGACCAATTTTCATCGTCATGAAGATAGTCCCTAAAAGATCGTCTCGAAAAGTAAAAAACAAGGCTGTTAGAGGGACAATAATTTGATCACAAAATGATTTTTTTTTTTTAGACAAAAAATTTGATCCCAAAAAGATAATAATTCATCACTAATATCTTATTTTTGTTGCTAAAATATTATACCGACACTTTTTATAACAAAATTATTTGGTCCCTAAAAAATAAGTTTGTCTCTAAAATTTTAATTTTTTGTAGTGTCAGTATAGAAACAAGCATAGGAAATAAGAAAAAGTAATTATTTTTTATTCTTCAATCATCATCAATGTAAAAAATAGATAAACGACTTCTTCTTTTTTTTTAATATTTATAAAAAGGGAGATGGTTTGATTATATTTATATAGGACTCTTAGAAATAGATATATTATTTTTGAGTATTCAACTTCCTTATGATTTTTAAAAAATATAATACATTTGAGAAAATAAAATTAAAATTTTAAAAAAGAAAATAGAAAACATCACAGGCGCTTTATAGTAGATTATAATTGTATGATTCAGTGTCTCTAGGACAAAAATTGAAGGAAATGGCAACTGGAAGTACAAACAAAAAAGGCCAACATTTTCAACATAGAAATCATAAGTGGGATCCATATGATCATAAACTATATTTGATAAGTCATGCAAGGGGAGATGGTATATTTGGAATCTTCAATCGAATATTACCACTCATATAAGGGGAGATGTACATGTAACCTTTTTTTTTTTCTTGAAAAAAAATGATAAGAATCAAAATCATACTGATGCAAAGAAAACCTTGACTTATAATTACTTGTGGGACTGTCTTACTATTGCAGTGGCTGCTTATGGCCTTGGGAAAGTTGGTTATTTTCATTGGTTATTTAATTTTTTTAGTTATTTTAGTCTTACTAAAAGTGTCGTGTTTGAGAAATTAATTGAGTTTTTTTTATAATTGATTTGATAGTTGTGAAAAAAAAATGCTTATGGGTTAAATGTAGGAATGGCCACAGAAGAGTTTGGGACAGATTTGTCATCCTCACCTCACCCCCGCCCCGTTACGGGTGAAATTTTTTAACTCCATCCCTGCCCTCACAAATACTCGATACTCGCAAGTACCTGACCACATTTCAAATAGTCAAAAAAATTGAGAATTATTTAAATCTTTAACATACTAAATAATTTATCTTATTTCTATATATATAAATAGTGAGATTTTTAAAATTATTATTTATTATTTATTTATAATTATATTTAAACAGAATCACAAACTTTTAGTATTTTTTTGTTATATCTAATTATATTTTATATATATATATATATATCATTTATTTATATACTTTTAATTATATCGGGTCGGGTTTAGATCAGGGAAGGCGATACCTATCCCGCCCCACTCCTGTTGCGGATTATCAAAATGTAATTTACTCTCGCTCCACATAAGTGTCGGATCAGATAAAATCTACCCTATTTAGGCAAGTATAAACACCTCACAGATCGGATTTAAATAGTCATCTTTAATTAAATGTAATATTTTGTTATATTTTAATCAATCCTATGAGGCTGCAAACTTTTTGATTTGATTTGATTATTTTAATTTCATCTTTTAATGAACCTTCCTTCCAAGCACCCCCTATGCAAGAAAAATTATAAATTGAAAGTGAAGTGCAGTGCTTTCAATAAAATTATCGAATGCACTTTGCTGACACATATGTATTACAGACAAAAGCAGGCACACTTTATAAAAAAAAAATTAAAAAATTAAAAATTGAAAATAAAAGACCGTTGCGTAAAGAACTTTATTTATAGAAGCCCCCACCTTTCAGTGTCTGAGGGTCAGGATCAAGGTTTCCTCAGCATGATAGGAGCATGGACGGATGTAGGATTTTAAGTTTGAAAAATGGTTAAGATGAAAAGTGGTGCTCTAATAGCACCATTAATGATGTGATAGTGGGCTTTGTCCATTGCTTATATATATATATATATATTTTTGACATTTCCAATGCATGAAGTGGTCTTTTTTTAATGGTATAAATCATTGTTGTTTAAGTTTTGGTGAAACAAAAACACATGTACCGTTTTATTGAAAAAAAATTTTTATAAAATTTTAAATTTTAGTTTATATTAGTGAAAATATAAATAATATTACTATTAATTGGATATTTTATATCAACATAATTGAAAATAAAAATATAATTGGACATATTTTTTTAACTATTTGAAAATATTGTCATTGTCACTTTTTATAATATATATAAAATATTTATGTTAAACTCGATATTAAAACCTTAATTAATAATTTTTTAATAAATATGATCAAGTAACTTGTTATAAAATTATCTTTCATCTTATTACGTAGTTTAGTTTTGAAAAAAAAAATTATAATTGAAAATATATGTTTTTATGAGTATAATAATAATCCGTTTTAATAAGCGATATTAAATTTTATTAACTTATTTTAAGAATGCCATGTTAAATAGATAATATTGTTATTTCAAGACAATATTTCTAGGGTGAATTATATTAATAGTGCCTATAGTTTGGGGCTTGTGTCACTTTGATTGCTGACTTTTTAATTGTGACACATTTGACTTTGAATTTTGAATCTTGTTCCAAATAAGGACAATTGAAGATATCATTAGATTTTTCAAGGGTAAAATCGTTTATTTGATAAAATATAAACTAATTTGACAAAAATAAATGTCAAACAAATATTTTTGAATTTTTAAAAATTATTTCTACCCACTAAAAATAAAATTATGTAAAATTGATAAATCTTTTAAACATTTTTTTTTTTTACCAAATTAATTTTTATTATGTGTTTAGATGATGATCATGTAAAATTAATTTTTAAAAATTAATCATGTAATTTTTATAAATTTTTGTCAATTTTACATAATTTTATCATTGGTGGATAAAAATAATTTTTAAAAAATTAAAAATATTTTTTTGACATTTATTTTTGTTAAATTAGTTTATATTTTATTAAATTGACGATTTTATCCTTGAAATTAAATAATAGTATCTTCAATTGTCCTTATTTGAAACAAGATTCAAAATTTAATGTCAAATGTGTTACAATTGAAAAGTCAGGGACCAAAGTGACACAAGTCCCAAACTATAGAGACTGTTAGTGTAATTTTCCCATATTTCTATTTCTAGAGAATGAACAAATAAGAATGAATACAAAATAAGATGCATAAGCAAATTAAAGTATGATTTTAAAAAATTAAAAAAATAAAAACAAAAAATAAAAACATACATATGAACAAAAAACAAAAATATAAACAAATAAAAGAATACAAATAATTTTAAACAATATAGAAATATAACAAATAATATAGATAACAAATAGAATAGATCAATGGGAAAATTAGTCTAAAGTCCCTCTCCCATTTTTAGTAATGGAAGATATCCACAATATTATTTTTTAATGTTTAAGGTCCCTCAACCCATACATATCTATTACAGAGAAATTTGATATATCACACGCTCTCTATCTCTCTCATGCTGCTTTTCTCTCTCTCTCGTTGAACAGCTGAACGCAGAGTTCACTCCATATGAAATTGATTCCTCTCCAAATCTTTCTTTAGAGCAAAATCTCTCTCCATCCTCAGAAAATTTGATCTAGTAGTGAAGCTGTGGAGTTCTTGATCATCAATACAAAAATTTATCCACCTCTGTACAAAGGAGACCGTTCCTGAATGACTTTCGACGTCTTCGATTGCCGGAAAAACTTGATCGGGCTAAGAAAATACATTCCCCTGCTTTTCATCGACGACGATCTCATGTTTTCGGCGCTGGAATCTGACGCTACCGGAACGCTTACAGATCTCGATCTCGATCTCATCATCATCACTTGGTGTGCGTAATTCTCCTCCGCCTCGATCTCGATCTTCGATTTTCCGTCTTCTCTCTCTTTTTCGCATTCCTTGCTCTTCTGCATCCTGAACACCGACTAGAACGACGATTTCCTCCAATTAACCGGCGAAGCTTCAGCGAATCGAGAATGGACAAACGGAATCACGAGCGATCGAGAGTGCGGAAACAATTTTACAAACTGAACTTTACGATCCCAAGCAATTATTAGCAATGAAACCTTTTCGGATGCTTCCACCAGCACATTTTCTACAACAATATCATAGCTCAGAACATTCAATATGAAATTCCACGAAACACATTAATACATACCAGTAGAAGAACCATTTTGCCACCCCATACATTTCCAAGCAGTGTAAGGCATGGAACCTTCCCAGAACCCCATCAAGCTTTGAAAGTTGAGCATAGACCACAACATTAGGACTCACCCTTGCCTGTAGCAAATATACATGACATTAGTACATAGAAAACCAGAAAAAACAACAGCAAGCCACCAATTCAATAGACAAAAAGTGTTTTAAATTATGTAATTTTTCAAAAGCTTCATACCATCAGAGCACTTTGGTAAGTGGCAAATATGACCAAAGAATTTTCTGTTCAGAGAAATTTACACAATGGCCAAAATCCCAGAGAATTTCTCTGGACAGAAATTCTCTCCAGAGAAAATGGGTTGGCCAAGAAGTGGCTTTGAGTCCCAATTTTACTCCATTTCCCATATATTTTCAATTCTGATTGGACCAATTTTACAACCTAAACTTTACGATCCCAAGCAATTGTTAGCAATGAAACTTTTCAGATGCTTCCACCGGCACATTTTCTGCAACAATATCATAGCTCAGAACATTCAATATGAAATTCCATGAAACACATTAATACATACCAGTGGAAGAACCATTTTGCCACCCCATACATTTCCAAGCAGTGTAAGGCATGAAACCTTCCGAGAACCCCATCAAGCTTTGAAAGTTGAGCATAGACCACAACACTAGGACTCACCCTTGCCTATAGCAAATATAGATGGCATTAGTATATAGAAAACCAGAAAAAACAACAGCAAGCCACCAATTCAATAGGCAAAAAGTGTTTTAAATTATGTAATTTTTTAAAAGCTTCATACCACCAGAGCAGTTTGGTAAGTGGCAAATATGACCAGAGAATTTTTTGTCTCTGGAACCTCCCAGAGAATTTCTCAAAGAAAATTTACACAGTGGCCAAAATCCCAGAGAATTTCCAGAGAAATTTCTCTATTTTTTTTTTTTTTTTTTGAGTTAAAAATCATAGCTGTTAGTTCTTCACATAATCTGGAAATTTCTCTGGTACAGGATTTTGAATTTTCTCTGAGCAATTCTCAGAATTTCTCTGGAAAAGGCATAGAATTTCTCTGGAGAGAATTTCTCTCTGGATTAAATTTTCTCTGAATCTATGTTGAGGGACCTTAGACATTATAAAAATATTGTATGTCCTTTATGCTATAAAATAGTAATACCAAGGACCCTAAAAAAAATCCCCCTAGATCAATATTTAATAAAACTCAATTTAAAAACTATTTTTTAAATTGGTAATGTAAATAATTTGGAGGTACAAACTACAAAAATTTTGGGATGCAAAAATATTTCATTTTAAAATTATCTTACTAATTTCTAAATATACAAAATTTTAAAATTGCGACCGCCCTTACCTATCCTTGATAGTGGGGTCATAATTCACCTTACCAAAAGTTAATTTTTTTTTCATTAAAAATTTACAATTAGAAAGTAAAAATTAAAAGTAATTTTTTTATTGTTCCTAAATAATCAAAATCATTTAGCTAAATTTAAATTATTTATACCTTATAATATATAAACAGAAGTTATAACAAACATCCATTCCAAAAAATTTAAAATAGAAGGAAACCGACTCTAATATGTTGCAATAAACAAAGCCAAATATGAGATGAGAAGAATGAGCAAGTAGAATTGTTATGGGTGTGTTTGGTAACGTTTACATTTTCAGTTTATATTTACAAAAATTTTATAAACTGGTTTTTGTTTATTTTTTATTTATTTTTAGAAAAACATAAACTACAAACGCGTTTAATAATTGACAAAATGTTTAAAAAAATTTAAAAATATAAAAAAGAGTGAGAAATGACAAGTGGCGGCGGAAGACGGTAGTGGAAAGTGGTGATGGTGGGTGGTGGGTAGCTGGTGGTGATGGGTGGTGGTGGGTGCGTGGTGGTGGTGGTGGTGGTGGGTGGGTGGGTGGGTGACGGTGGCGAGTGGTGGCGGGTGGTGGCGGCAGGTGGGTGGCGGATGGCGGTTGGCAGGTGGTGGTGGCGAGTAGGTGGCGGGTGGTGGTGATGGGTGGGTGGGTGACGGTGGCGGGTGGTGGGTGGTAGCGAGTGGGTGGTGGTGGCGGGTGGTGGGTGATGGTGGCAGGTGGGTGGCAGATGGCGGGTAGTGGTGGGTGGGTGGTGATGGTGGGTGGGTGGGTGGGTGGGTGACGGTGGCGGGTGGGGGGGTGGTAACGAGTGGGTGGTGGTGGTGGCAGGTGGTGGTGGTGGTGGCGGGTGGTGGGTGGCGGATGGCGGGTGGTGGTGGGTGGTGGCAGGTGGTGGTGGTGGTGGGTGGGTGGGTGATGGTGGCGGATGGTAGGTGGTAGGAAGTGGGTGGTGGTGGTGGTGGGTCGTGGGTGGTGGTGGCAGGTGGCTGGCGGGTGGGTGGTGGGTGGTGGTGGTGGTGGTGGCGGGTGGATGGCAGGTGGCTGGTGGCGGTGGGTGGCTGGTGGTAGATGGCGGTGGCAGGTGGGTGGTAAGTGGTGGTGGCAAGTAGGTAGTGGGTGGTGGTGGCAGGCGGTGGATGGTAGTGGCGAGTCGTGGGTGGATGATAGGTGGGTGGCGGGTGGTGGTGGCGGGTGGGTGGTGGGTGGTGGGTGGTGGTGGCGGGTGGTGGTGGCAGGTGGGTGGTGAGTGGTGGTGGCAAGTGGTGGTGGGGGGTGGCTGGTTGGTGGTGGTGGCGGAAGACGGTGGTGGAAAATGGTGGCGGATGATGGCTAGTGTTGGGTGGTAAAAAAAAAAAAAACTGAAAACTCAAAATGAAAACACATTTTTTGTGTTTTCATTTTTTGGCCAAATTTATAAACTGAGACCACTGATTTATAAATCAAAAATTTTACCAAACAAGTTTTTATTTGAATTTTTTAAATTTTTGTAAATATAAACAGAAAACTGAAAACGTAAGTGTTACCAAACGACACCTATGTATTTTATGTGTGATAATATCATTATATTTATAATGAATTTAAATCATATATTAGTTTTTTCACTCTCTATTTTTTCTTTGGTACACGGAACAATACTGAATAGGAAAACACCCTAGATGTGGCTTGTTACTATAAGTTAGTGCTTTTTGTATCTAAAGCACCCGATTTGGTGGTTCTCGATTGACATTAAACAAATGTCTTAATTATAGAACAATGGAGCTTTTATATTTGTTGTTGGGGAATATAATAATTAACACAAAGAAAAATGAAATATTAAATTCATCTTAGTTGTCTTGTAGCAAACATTTTTATACAATTGCATATAATTGTTTTATGAGTTTTATTAGTCAGTATTCTTAGAACATATATTAAAAATTCAAAAAAATTATATATTGGGTATGTAATAAATAATGTAAAATTTTTAAACATTTTAACAAGCAACGGAAACTCGTTTTTTTAGCTAGATTTTATCTCCCACCATATGTCGAATATTTCTATTTATTTGTAACTTACAATTTAGATTAAAATTGTAAGGCAAAATTGCCTTTTGGGATTGTCTTTTTGTGCTAACTTAATTGAGGCGAGACAATTTTCAAAATTTCTCTCTTTTTTATTGATGTACTCTATGTTTATAACTTTATCAATAAAGATTGTTTTACTGATAATAATAAAAAATAAAAATAAAAACAAGCAGATTAAAATTTGAAGCCACATTTGGTTCAATTTTTTTAAAATCTTATTTACATTTAAGTTTAAACTGATTAAAATAAAATCAAAATATTAACTTTTTAAAAATTGGGTTTTGCATAATTTTTTAAGCTAACATTATTTATTTAAAGTATTAACAAATGGGATATATTGGATGTTCAATGATGACACGGGTTTCTGGGGTCATGCACTTCTTATAATATGATGACCACATAAAGGTTTTTGATGCCATTGCTCCTTTAGCTTGTAAAATGAAAATTTCTATAAATAAAAAGGTTTGCCTAAATTTGAATCACCCAAATTGAATTTGTTGTTCTAAATCAGTTACCAAATATTGATCTTTTTATCCAAACATTTTGGTCATGTTTGATTCTTAGGTAAGATGAGAAGAGATAGAATAGTTCACAATGACTAATCTTATTGGAAATTGGGTCAGGTTTAGTACTCATACCCGAGTGAGTCACATATGGTGGTATGACCCAAGAATCTAGTAAAAGTGGACTTGGATACACTTATCTTGGGGATAAGTGTGATTAACCCACTATCTCTTATCTTAAGAGGAGATAGAGTTGTGAGTGGTTATAACTTTCTCACATAATATACGTATTATATTTGAGATAGTAAATTTTTAATCGTATGGGTAATCTGCTAGTCTCTTTCTGCTAGTCTCTCTCCATAGAAACACACAACTATGCGTTTGTACTGTGAATGGTGTAGGTAGTTCTCTAATAGTTCTACTCCTGTGATTGGTGTGGGTAGTTCTCTAATAGTTCTACTCCACTACAAGAAATTATTTGAAGACATTAATGGAAGCACGTGATCTACCCATATGATCCATAGATTTGGTTTGAATGTGAAAGGTATGTCCGAATTTGTTTATTTTTGCTGTGTAATATTTTTTATTTTTCCAACAAATCCTAAAAATGATAGTTTAACCATTTTGCAATTAAATGTTTACTCCAAGTTAAGTTGTTTCACCCAAAACAAAATAATAATCTAATATATGTATAATAAAAGAACTTGGGGTGTAAATTAATCCATGTTAGAGAATATGAATCAAATGTTGAATATTTTATCCTGAAAAAAAAGTAAAAGTTTGTATTCCATCGACCTGGATCTATGAAACGAACATGATCTTAAGAGAGGAAAAAAAAAGCAATCTAGTGCTCTATTGTCTTAAGTTTTTGTTATTCTTTTATTCAAATATATGGGATGTGTTTAGTTTGGTTTTGGGAGATAAATTTTTTTAAAAAATTTAGGGAAAGAATTTAGAAATTTTTTGGTTTGTTTAGTTGTATATTTTGGAAATAATTTTGGAGTATGAGAGTTTTGGGTGATTTTTAATATTTTGTTGTAGTTGAGTAGATGTGTGTAAGAGAAAAAATGATTGAAAATAAGACAGAGAGAAAAAAAATAATTGATTGATGTGTAGGAGATAGAAAGTGATTTTGAAATTTTTTTTCCAAAATCACTAAATTAAACAAAATTTTAAAAAAAATTCTTTAAAATTTATTTTTCAAAAACAAACCAAATAAGGCCATGAATTTTGTCGACGAGTGCGTAAGAGCAATTGTTAACAAGTTTGAAATTATTATAATATTTTTTTATGAAAGTACATATCATTAAGAATATATAATTATTTTAAACTTTGTTAATCAAGATTTTTAAAGTCCTCATTAACAAGACCCTTAAAATATTTAGCATGAAATTAAGAAAATATACTAGTGCCTTATTCCACTCCACCTTACTGATGAATGATTAGTAACTTATATTGGAGTGGTTAGCTGGATTTCCATCCTTGCTTTTGACTTAATTAATTACCAAAAGAGTTCTAATATTGAATTGGCTAAGAATCCAGGATTTTACAATTTAGATAAAAACTTGAAAGATAGTTACAAAAACATAGTTGCAACCACATTTTCCTCTCCACGAACCAACCACCCTTGTCCCACCATTTCTAACCATAGGCCACCACTCCGCACCCTTCCTAGTCTTATTCCTTGTCGTTACTCTCAACCTCCTAAGCCCATTTCCACTCCCAACCTTTTCCTTGGCGCCACCACCACCATCTCCATCCCTCACCTAATCTGCTCCACCCATCCCTCTTATGTTCTCTTTTATCACCACCACCATAAGGAAGATCATGACGATAGAGACATATCATGATCATTGTAAAGAAGTGGTTATAGAATACTACTTCAATTCAAACAAGCTCTTGTAGGATCTTCTCAACTGTCACCTGAAATAGAAATAAAACTCCGGACGGTGGTGCCAAAATTAGCACTCCGACAGACAAGTTAGTCTTTGTAGAAAGATTGATATTTTTTTGATTTCTTTAGGTTCAAGGTTCTTAGCATATACTTGCTTCTCCAGCCTCACTCCTCCTTTTATAAAGTCACCCTCCTCGATATTTACTCCATGCAGCTTAGCCCTACATCATCATTCTGTCAAGGCCCACTCCCTTACTATACTTTCTTGAAAAAGATAGTCTGGCCCTACCTAATGGAATCATGCCGATTTGCCCGACACACTCGGCTTTGTTGTTCGGCACAAGTGCCTGTAACTCGATGCTCCATGATTCTTTCATGTCTATTCGACAATGACTTTTAGTCCAATGGGCTTTGGCTTTATTCAGCCCATCTTAGATGGGTTTGGACACTCTGTTTGCCGCTTTAAGTATACCCTCTTTTCAACTCCTACAATTGCCCCCAAGCACTGGGTTAACTCACATGCCGAATGGGCTGCGTGTTGGCTCCTACTAGGTTGTATTCACAGACTTCAAAACTAATTGTACTTTGTGCCTAGAAATTTGGGCGCATGATAGACATGCTATTCCATTACTGACACATCAAATGGGACACGATGCAAAATGATTGCAGTTTCCTGCCTCTTCATGATTTTCATTTATTTAATGCGATTTGAAAACCCTTAACCGTTTCATTTCTAAAAGGACTTTATCCTTGTATCCTCACAACCTCCCACATTCAACACCTCATCTGTGACTATTCTGTTCTCTCTACTTTTTCTATCATTCGCGAATCCTTCACTTCAACTTGTAAGTCCTCTTAGTCTCACTCTTTATTTTGTTTTTGTAAAATTTTTCGGTTCGTCCTTGTTTTGCTACTTCTCCTCTTCTACATTCTATTTTGCTCCTATGGCTAATCACCTGAAAGTCCTCCTATCTGAGGACAGAGTCATCGCCTTCCGTCATCGCTTCTCAATTCCTGACGATATTCACTTGACCCTTGTTGGGGACACAGAGGTTGACATAGGTTGACATAGGCTAACCATGGTTTATTTTTTAAAGGTAACGACCTTAATAAGTCCCTCACCTCAAGAGACCAAGTCGTTCTCACTCAAGTTAAGGTCGTTCTCGATTTTTCTGGGCGCCCAAATCTCTAAAGACAAGGACACGCCATCCACATCCTTCTGAGATATGATCCGTCTTATTCATTCTTCATAGCAGTTGACCACATACCAATTCCCAAAGGTAAGGAACAACTCTCGACTCTTGTATTCTCTAACTTTGTTAACTTAAGAGATATTAGGGTTGGGAAATCATCAGCCAGTGAACAAGGCGATGGGAATGGTGGTCAGGATGCCGAACAAGGCGTAAAAGAGGACGTTAAATAGGATGTGGGCTTAATTGAGCAAGTCGATCAAGCAGATTTGAACGCTGTCGCTGAACAAGACGCTCGTCAATAAGAACAAGATTTAGATAGGGAGTTTAAGGCAGCTTTTGATCAAATAGGCTCCAGGAAAAAAATGAACAGTTCAAAATGTGCGGCTTTTCCTGTCTGAATAGATATAGAGAGCCTTTAAGAGGAAGATATCTTCATAGATTTGGGAGATCTACCTAGTTCCAGATTGGAAGAAATGGTGGGTTAGTCCTTTTTCCTTGCCCAATTTGCAAGCAAGAAAAAAGCCAAAAGAGTAAAGTCTAACAAGGTATCCGCTAACACTAGCCGAGTAGTTGATACTCTGGCTGTCCAGACAGAAAGGGCCACCGAATAATCCGTGATCAAGATATCGGTGCAACCATCACCGTCGACGTCGGTTAAAGCCCCCGCATCAGTAGAGGTCGCCAACATGGCTGGCTCTAAACGTCCTGTTGAATCTTCGCAGTTAATGGAGCAGCCTATTGAAAAAAGAGCTAGAGTTGCATCTAGCTTTGCTTGACGACGCCGTTCCAAATATTTCCCAAATCCAAACGAGTTCCGATTCCCAACAGATGCTTTGACTGTAAAGGAGCCTAGGGTTGCTATCGGCATAGCAACCTCTATTACACTACCGTTGGACAAGGTGATGTTTCATGCCGAGCCTGATGCTTTGTCCGTTGCGATGGTCACACAATCGGGTATTTTAGTAAGTTTAATTATTTCCCTAGGTTATATTTGGCGGCCTGAATATCTGGCGTCTAACAAAATCTTGTTTCATAGGTTACAAAATGAATTGCTGACATTGGTCACCATCTCCATAATGCAGTAGAGTTTAGCTATCATTTTCAGATAAAAGTGGTAGTTGAGTGACATAAAGCAGAGTCGACAGCGGCTGAGCTGGCAGTTGCGATGCTAAAGGCAGAAGCCACTTATCAAATGGCTACAAAAGAGCAACAGAAAGCTTCTACCGAGGAAGAGAAAGTGAAACATGTTGACTTGCTTCGCCGATATACCGAAGAGATGGTGAAGCTTTCTGCGGAGGCCCTGAAAATGGCCAAAGACGACTTAGAGAAATTAAGAGCTGAGTTGGTTGAGGCGCAAA
This sequence comes from Camellia granthamiana, assembly GCA_036172215.1. NCBI lineage: Eukaryota > Viridiplantae > Streptophyta > Magnoliopsida > Ericales > Theaceae > Camellia > Camellia granthamiana. Next base: position 160,197,629 of record CM069906.1, read on the forward strand.
AACTGTTGGCTGAAGCTCATGTGGCGACGACAAAGGCCTTCAAGTGAGGGGAAATGAGTGCCACTGAAAAGTATGCCTACCAAGTTTTGGGCCTTCGAAAATAGAGGCTTCAAATATGGCTAACAAAACGCGCTTTGCTACCACTCAAGCTTCATTCGACGTGCCAATTCCTTTTGAAGTAGTTGGTTGAGGCGCAAAAACTATTGGCTGAAGCTCATGTGGCGACGACGAAGGCCTTCAAGTGAGGGGAAATGGGTGCCACTGAAAAGTATGCCTACCAAGTTTTGGGCCTTCGAAAATAGAGGCTTCAAATATGGCTAGCAAAACGAGCTTGCTACTGCTCAAGCTTCATTCGACGTGCCAATTCCTTTTGAAGTAGAAGATGTTGAGCCATTAGAGTCAGACCCATGGTGCTCAGAGGCTGAATATATTAGAATTAAATGCTTTTATTGTAATGCTTCGTGTTCGTTTTTGTTTTATTTTATTTATTTATTTTTTGTTTATGTGTTTCTTGTTTTTTGTAATAGATGTGTTAAGGTCGTTTTCATATGTAAAGTGACCGACTCATGTAACAAGTCAATTTATAAATGAAAATATTCTTTGGTGCATCAAAATTGTCTTCTTTTTTAATTTTCTTTTTTTTGAATGTATGTAATTATACTTAAATCATTTCTGAATTGATGCTCACTCAATCGGCATAATATATATTAATGTACTTTGACTTAATAACCGAATATGAGCACCGTTGTATACAACTATAATCCAATTAAACTTATTTCCGTTTCTCAAGAAAGCTATACCACGTGCCGAACAGATTCATATATCTGTCCATGCCCTGGTTGGGAGCGAAGGCAAACTGTAAGACGATTAAATGTGTTTTCATTTCTCAGGCGGGGTATACCATGTGCCAAACAGATTCATATATATGCCCCTATCTCAGTTGGGAATGGATGCATTGAAATCGGCATAATGAGTCCTACCGAGTTACTAGCGGGGCAATGTGTACGCCAAATAGATTCATATATCTACCTCATGCCCTAGTTAGGAGCGAAGGCAAACATGGGCTGACTATACGAGGTGCGATCAACAGCGTGTTTACTAACTAATAATGGGCAGTTGACATGTGAAATCGTTAGGTGGTATGGAAAGTGGCGCCTCCGTGAATAATTTAAAATTGTTCATTGAAAGTACGTGCTCCTATAATTAGTATGCTTGCTGTGAGAGGATTGTTACTACGAATAGATGTTTATGCTAGCTACAGGAAAACTCAAAGTAATGTGCTTGTTATAGAAACTCAAATATAACGAGATCAAATTCCGTTGCTAGTGAAACACAGATCGTGGTGTGGAAACTCACCTTCGGCGAAACTCAAAAGTATATGTATGTCAGGTAGACTATTTTCCAACAGCAAAGGGGATGGGAAGACGCTAGTGGAGTTGAACGTAGAAATAAGTCATCAATAGCCAAATGATTCTGTGCACAAGAACACCATTAAATTGGAGGAACAGAACAAGCGTTGATCGCCTAGGCGACCAAGCAGATCTTCCATAAGGGATGAACGAAGCAATTCTCCCAGATGTGGGACCCAAAAGAAAGGAAATAATAGAATGACTGGCGCCTAAACCTCAGCGTGAAATGAGCCGAGTAGACCGCTACGTCCGTTTAATTTCTCTATTTTCATTGGGAACAAACCTATGACCGAAAACGATTCAATCGTTCACGATCCAAATAAGGCAGTTAAATTTATACGGCAGGTATTCCCCTCCGAATTGCATCAATCAATGACCAATAGAGGCGACTACGAGGTTTTCAAAGAAGGAGTCCACAGGGCTATCAAAGGACTGTATAGCGCATATGAAGTCGGCATGTACCTTCACGCCGCCCAGAAGGAAATTAATCGTAAAGACGGGCAAATTTCAAAACTTAGAGCACCGATTAGAGGAGGCTCAAGAGCATGTAGAGAATAAGGCTCGGAAAGCCAGGATGGCAGAACTCAAGGCAGTGGGGGCAGTGGATACAACAATGTCTAGAGACAAAGTGGCCCAATGCCTTATGGACCGGGCGATAACTGATCAAGATACGACCAGTATCTTTGTCAGTGAAGTAATAGAGAACCGAGCCTATAATAAGGGTTTCTTCGAGGGAATGAAGGTTGGCATTGAGAAAACAAGGGAACAGTTGGCCGATGACGTTTGGCAATACGAAAATTGAGGGTTCAAACATGGATAAACAAAGGCTCTTTAAGCAGCAAGTGTGGATTCAGCTTCGCCGCTACATCAAAGCTATGTAATGTCATTTGAAACCTAGGACATCGAAAAAAGGGACAATGAGGAAGAGGCCGCGAATCTTGAGCAGAGTTAATCGGCGTAATAGACCCTAGTTTGTTTTTTGGGTTCAATTCTTGTAACTAGGATACCAATTGGCCTTAGGATAAATGTTTCCATAATGTAGTATGAATTTGTCACGATGTTTTACTAATAAAAATTTCAATTTTGTTTGTTTGAATTCACCAGGCTAGTTATGTCTCCAAATCTTACTAGAAATGTCTTTCATGATACTCTGAATTCGGAGGCTTGGACATCGGCACTTTATGCCGAGCATGAAGAATGCTCTGAATTCGGAGGCTTAAGTAATGGCATTTTGTGCTAAGCATGAAGAGCGCTCCAAATTCAGAGGCTAATGGCACTTCGTGCCAAGTACGAAGAGCGCTTTGAATTGAGGCTTCATGCTGAGCACAAAGGGCGCTCCAAATTCGGAGGCTGAATAAAAGACAATCACAATTAAATAAACAAGTAAAACAACGTCTTGTAACATTGATGGACTATACGTACACAAGGTAGCAATGTACACAAAAGCCGACAAGTATTATTATGAGGGCTAAAGAAATTAACTATGAATACTGATGATAAAATTTTTGGAGATGAGTAGAATTCCAGGGCCAGGATAACTTTTTGTTGTTCATGTCTAAAAGTCAATATGCCCCTGCCCTAGAGATGGAATCGATCTAGTAGGGGCCGTCCAAATTTCGGCCGATTTTACTGTCCGCAAGATTCTTAGCAGCAGGTACTACTTTTTTAAGAACCAATTCTCTAGGAGTATATTGACGCGGATGCACTCGTTGATTGTATGACTTAGCAAGTTATTGTTGATAACGTGTCATAGTCATAAGGGCCCGATCTCGATGTTCTTTAAGTAAATCTATATCCAAGGCTAACATCATATCATTCCAACCAATGTCAAAAGCCCTCGATCGAAGGGTCGGCAGGCCAATCTCTAGGGGGATGATAGCTTTATTGCCAAAACACAAGGCAAATGGTGTCTCCCCCATAAAACGTCTTGGCGTAGTGCAATGGGCCCACAGTACACCAGGCAATTCCTCAACCCACCTGACCTTGGCTTTTTTTAAAAATTTCTTGATGTCATCGAGGACTACTTTGTTGGAAGCTTTCACCTGTCTGTTACTCTATAGGTAAGTTGGTGAAGAAAAATAGGGCCGAATGCCATACATGTCTCACAATTTCCTGTAGACATCGCAAGCAAACTAAGTGCCATTATCAGAAATAAGCGCCTTAGGTATGCCAAATTGAGTGATAATGTTCTTCCAAACAAAGCGCTTGATATCAGCATCCCGTATATGTATCAATGGTTCTGCTTCAACTCACATCATGAAATAATCAGTGGCAATAATAAGAAACCACTTATTGCCTGAAACTTTCGACAATGGCCCAACTATGTCCAAGCCCTATTAAGCGAAAGACTAAGGACTGATCACAGAGTTTAGCTCTTTGACGGACAGATATATTAGTAGAGAAAATATTTGGCACTGTTCGCATTTCTTAACATAGTCCTCAAAGTGGGTACGCATAGTCGACTACCAATATCCTTGTGTAACGGCTCAATGAGCCAATGATCTTCCTCTTAAGTGAGTGCCACAGCTGCCTTCATGAATGTCAGCCAAAAAATCTTCAATCTTGTCCGGATAAACACATTCCAAATAAGGTCCAGAAAGAGATTTTTTATAAAGTTTTCCTTGAGGATCCAAATAATATCTCAAAGCCTTATTCTGCAGCTTGTGAGCTTTCTTCTTGTCCTCTGGCAATTGTTTCGAAGTAAGGAATGCAACAATGGGATCTATTCAACTCGGTCCCTTTTAAATGGTGTTTACAATAGGATATTCAGAGACACTAATACTCGGCTCTGAAATGAAACCCATTTCGATGGTGCACTTAACTTCTGAGTTTACGGCTGAAGCTAGACAAGTGAGAGCATCAGTGTGTGTATTTTGATCATGAGTAATATGATTCAGTTTATGGCTATCAAATTTCGTGAAGAAAGGAATTGGCTATCCTCACGTAGGTCGTCATGCGGTCATTATTAGTTGTATACTCGCTCTTCAACTAGTTTATAACCAATTTCAAGTCATAAAAGATTTATAGTCATTTAGCTTCGATTTGAAGTGCGTTTCTAAGGCCGACTAATAGGCCGACCAATAGGGCTTCGTGTTCGACCTCATTGTTTAAGGCGTCAAAGCCGAGTTTAACCGATTGTTCTACCACTGCTCCTTCGGGGGTCATAATAACTACCCTTGCCCTACTGGCGCGCTAGTTGGATGATTCGTCACAATACAACTGTCAGATATCCCTGATATACATTATCCATTCCGACTGTGACTGAGGAGCCTATTGGTCCTGAATGTCTAACTCGGCTTGTGGAGTAAGTGTAGTTGTGGGGAAGTGGTTTGGAAATACTCTTTTGATCCATTGGGACACTCGAGATCCTTAGCTAGCAACCTGAAAAGAAATGAACACTCCGGTCGAGGGTGTCGGAATTAGCACTCTGACGGTTAAGTCAATGTATGCTCTTTTGATTACTTGTATCTTAAGTCAAGTGTAGTAGTTCTCACATACCTCTTTTTTGGCTGTTGTTTCTTTATTTATACTTGCTCCCTGGGCCTCAGGGTCTGGCCCACTTAAACATCCACCTTGCGGATGTTTATTCAGCTTCTTGCCTAATTAGTTCTATGGCCGATTGGTATATTCGGCTTCTGGATGAGGCAGGATGGGGCCGAATAATATGTTCGTATAATAAGTTTCTAAATATTTATTCGGCCCCCCCTCTGCAAATCGTAAATACTCGGCTCCCACAATTGCCCCCCAAACACCCCACTAACAACAGTTCAGTTGACGTGTTTGGTTTCGAATCTGACAGGTCAAAAGCATGAATTCGGCGGCTACTCCCATTCCAACGTAAATGTCAGGACGCGCACACTTTTTGGTCATTATTATACTTTCCAGCCCCCTCGTGCATTTCACTCATTTATTGTGATTTGAAACTTTGTTGTCTCTTCGAATGCATTTTTGAATACTCAAAGCTCCTAGACTGCCAGTCGATATACCTCCTCCATTTTGCATCCTCTGCAACTTATTTCCGTCTGTCGTTGCATCATTTGCCTTTTGTAAGTTCCCTTCTCTTTCTCTTTGAATCTTATTTCCTTGCTTATTTTTAGTTTAGCACTCTCCTTAAGCTTTGCTAGGATGGCCAAACATTTAAAGAACTACTTTCTGTGGAACGTATTTCTGGGTTTCGACGCCATTTTTCCATCCCCGACGATGTTCATCTGTCACTCGTGACGGTTAGAACTCTTGATATGGAGATGGATGATGAAAATTCAATCATCTTTTCTCTCCTATCCATCGCTGAGGGCGGAGTCCGTTTTCCCTTTCACCCATTTCTTAGGGCCGTCCTTCGCCACTGGGGTCTGATTTCTTCGCAACCCAACGTAAACTTTTTCCGCATCATAATGGAGATTGTAGAGTTAAACCGGCGTCTTAGGATCAACCTTGGCATACATGTTGTTCGGCATTGTTATGCTTTGGCCAAATCTTCTGGCCGGCTAGGGCGCTATTTTCTCAGGGCCAAGGACACTGACCATCATTTGATAACTATGCTTTCCAGCTCCGGCAAACGAGTTGATGATGTCATGGTCATTGTCCGAGGTAACTAGGAATTCGGCGAAGGCGAGGATCGCCTAGACCCTATACCTAGACGGAGAGGCGAACCAGGTTGCGATGTAGCTCCTTAAGCTTATCTATTTTATATTTAATCGACTTTCTCTTGAAGTACTAATCTTCTTATTTGTGCAAGCAAAGATTTGAAGAAAGTTCTGGTTTCGGTCGATGACGCGGTTCTTGCGGAAATCAGAACCGCACTCCAATTTTTTGGCCGTCCCAACATCCAGAAACAGGGGAGAGCCGCACATATACTACTGAGGTACGAGCCAACTTATACAACATTCTCGGCCGCGGAAAACATCCCGATTCCGCGTGGCTAATAACATCTCACGGCTCTCATCTTCCCTCGCTTCAAAAGCCTTAGGCAGATTGGTTTCGAAGCTTCTGATTCGAACCAAGCCCCAGAGCCAGTAGCCGAGGAGATCGCCGAACAGTCGAGCCAGTCTGCTTTAGAAGCCGAAGAAGTCGACGAGGCTCTTTTCTTGGCGTTCGAGGCAGCAGGCCTTAACCAGGACAACCCTCCCACCACTTCAGGTTGGGGGGAAGTTTATTTTGAAGATATACATTCTGGTTTGGGAGATCTTCCCTGGCTCCTATCCGAAGAACATGGCTGGAGAAACGCTCTTGCAAATGGCACGAAAGAAAAATGCCGAACGAATGGCCGCCCAGCGGAAGGTTGAAACCATCCGTTCTGAACCTGCTCCGACTGAATCTCTTGAGACTATTATTATAGAAGAAACAGCTCAAATTGAGGTGGCCAAGACGGTGCAGGAAGTCGAACGGCTAAGCCCAAAAGATCAAAGGGGGAAGAAACGTCACGCCGAGAGTAAGGCCGGCTCTGAGGAAAACCCCATTGACAAATGGCCGCGCTTAGAGGAGTCAGATGTGGTTGCGCCTTTTGTTGTTCAACCAAAGATAAAAAACGTACCGATCTCCTTTGATGTGTCGGCCTTGAAAGATCCAGCCATGGCATTGAGCTTGGCTTCCTCGATCTCATTGCTGGCTGACAAGGCAGCCTTTCGGGCTGAGCTGGACTTGCTGGCAATGGCATTAGCTACTCAATCGGCCTTTCTGGTATGTGACTTAATCCTAACTTCCGCTTTCTGTGCATATTATTTTGGTTTTGTTTTGGTTTTAACTCCCTGTTTTGCAGACGGTCAGAAGGATAGCCGAAATAGGCTACCGCCAATATGACGCCATTGAACGAATTGGCCGTTTGAAATCGGAAGTTGAGGGTGAGAGGAGCAAGGCCGAATTCGAGGCGGCGAGAGCAACAATGGAAAGTACAAGGGCCGAGGCCGAGGCTAAAAGGGCACGGAGTTGTGACCATCTCAAATTGGCCGCCGAGGAGAGGGCAAACGCGAGCGAACATTCGCTCAAGTTAGCCAATGAGGCGATTGCCAAGCTGAGACCGAATTGGAAGAGTCAAAGAAGGCGAAGGAAATAACCGACTCCGAGGCTTCCAAAGCGTTCAAGGCTGGGAAGAGCACCGCACTTGAAAATTATGTGGAAGAAGTCCCCAAGTTCGAGAATCAGGGATTCAAACACGGCTGGCTCAAAGCCCTTGCTGCCGCTGGTACGACATTGGCCATGCCGATTCTGTACGAGCAAGTAGACGTTGAGCCGCTTGAGTCTGACCCCGAGAATTGATTTGGGCGACATTTTAGTTTTGTTAGGAATTTTCAATGCACGTTTTTGTAAACATGTTTTGTTTTCTTAATAGACTTCTATTTACTTGGGGTAATCTTCATGTATAAAATGATGACTATCTGTATTCACTTTATGAATGAAAATTTCCCTTGCTTTGCATTATTCCCTGTACTCAATTATTGTTATCAATGAAGATTGTTGCTTTTCACTATTTTGGGTAAGACTACTGCTGCCTGTTGCGCGGTAAATAAACATTCCGTTAAAAAGATAAATAAATTAAATATTGCTAAAAAGATAACGGCGTATCTTTGCGATTAGACTTTCAAGTTAGTCGAATAAACTCATGAGCATACTCTTGCATATGAATGGAGACACATGATCCTTTCGGCATAAGGCCATGGGATTTAGCCAATTCGATTGGCCAGCGTTTAGCCGTTAAGATTAACGAATCTGCCATTGCCTCAGTTATGAACTGGAACGCCAAATATCGGCAGTCTGTGAGATGACTGAGGCACGTGATCCTTTCGGCATAAGGCCGTGGGGTTTAGCCGATTCAATTGGCCAGCCTTTAGTCGTTAAGATTAACGAATCTGCCCTTGCCCCAGTTATGTACTGGAACGCCGAATATCGGCGGTCCGTGAGGTGACTGAGGCACGTGATCCTTTCAGCACAAGGCCGTGGGGTTTAGCCGATTCGATTGGCCAGCCTTTAGCCGTTAAGATTAACGAATCTGCCCTTGCCTTAATTCTGAACTGAAACGTCGAATATTGGCCGTTTGTGAACCGGAATGCCGAATATCGGCCATTCGTGAGATGACTGAGGCACGTGATCCTTTCGGCACAAGGCCGTAGGATTTGGCCGATTCGATTGGCCAACCTTCAGCCGTTAAGATTAACGAATCTGCCCTTACCCCAGTTATGCATTAGAATGCCGAATATCGACAATTCGTGAGATGACTGAGGCACGTGATCCTTTCAGCACAAGGTTGTGGGGTTTAGCCGATTCCACTAGCCAACCTTTAGCCGTTAAGATTAACGAATCTGCCCTTACCTCAGTTATGAACTGGAACACTGAATCTCGGCAGTTTATGAGATGACTGAGGCACTGGATCCTTTCGGCACAAGGTCGTGGGGTTTAGCCGATTCCATTGGCCAGCCTTTAGCCGTTAAGATTAACGAATTTGCCCTTGCCTCAGTTATGAATTGGAACTCCAAATATCAGTGGCTTCTGGAGTGCGCGCGTTAATGAGGTCGCTTCGAGAGTGGGGTGCACTCCTGAGTGATTAAAAAGGGGGTGGGAGATTCCATTTGTGTTTCAAAAAGTGACACAATTCTATCCGCCATACGTGGCTGGAAAAGTGTGAATGTCAACTAGACTGTTCTTTAACTAGCTGGACTCAGCAATGAATTGAGATGGCGAGCCTCCCCGTTCGGAAGGTAGGGCATCTGCAGAACACGAGAGGCACCACTCTCCACGTCAACGAAGCAGGTCACCGAGGAAGGAGAAGCGCCAACAGGGGAGCTTCCCTCGTTCGCGAAGTGAGGCCAGTGCGCCACCATGCCCATTGAGCTTTTCAGTTTTCATCGGGAACAAACCGATGACAAACGCAGATTCCATCATCCGCAACCCGAACGTGGCAGTTGAATTTGCATGACAGATTTTTCCGCCAAAAGTCCAACAATCGATGGTTGGTCGACCTGACTTCGAGGTGTTTTGAGAGAGCGTTCATGGAGCGGTGAAAGGGCTATACAACGCCTATGAAATCGGCATGCGCCTTTGTGCCGCGCGACGTGAAATAGAGAAGAATGATGAACGCATTCAAAATTTGGAAGCTTGCGCGAAAACGGCTGAGAGTGAGCTGAGGAAGGTCAAAACTGTTCAAACACAACCAGCCGAACAAGCTAACCCGATTGTGGAAGAAAGGGTAACCCAACGGCTTATCAATCATGCAATTGCTGATCGTGATACGGCGAGCATGTTTGTGAAAGAGGCTGTGAAGGGTAGGGCTTATGAAAAAGGCTTCCATGATGGCCGGAAAGTGGGGATGGAGAAAACTACGGAAAAGCTCGCCGAGGAGGTCTGCCGATGTGAAAACCATGGGTTTAAGCACGGATGGATCAAAGCTCTCTTGGCGGCAAAGGCTCTCCGGGTAAAAGGTGTTGATTCGACGTCGCCATTATATCAGAATCATCATTTTCCCTTTGAGGCCTTTGAAGGGCGCTCCGAATCCGGAGGCTTAATCGGCCAAAAAGCGTCTTGCGCTGATGGGGCTCCGAATTCGGAGACTTATCTTGGCCAATCGTGATATCCACGAAGGGCGCTCCGATTCCGAAGGCTTAATCGGCCCAAAAGCGTCTTGCACTGATGGGGCTCCGAATTCGAAAGCTTCTTAATCTTGGCCAATCGTGATATCCATGATGGCGCTCCAAATCTGGAGGCTTAATCGACCCAAAAGTGTCTTGCACTGATGGGGCTCCGAATTCGGAGGCTTCTTAATCTTGGCCAATCGTGATACCCACGAAGGACGCTCCGAATCAGGAGGCTTAATCGGCCCAAAAGCGTCTTGCGCTGATGGGGCTCTGAATTCGGAGACTTATCTTTGGCCAATCATGATATCCACGAAGAGCGCTCTGAATCCGGAGGCTTAATCGGCCTAAAAGCGTCTTGCGCTGATGGGGCTCCGAATTCGGAGGCTTTTTAATCTTGGCCAATCGTGATATCCACGATGGGCGCTCCGAATCCGGAGGCTTAATCGGCCCAAAAGCGTCTTGCGCTGATAAGGCTCCGAATTCGGAGGCTTCTTAATCTTGGCCAATCGTGATATCCACGAAGGGCGCTCCGAATCCGGAGACTTAATCGGCCCAAAAGCGTCTTGCGCTGATGGGGCTCGGAATTCAAAGACTTATCTTTGGCTAATCGTGATATCCATGAAGGGCGCTCCAAATCCGGAGGCTTAATCAGCCAATCGGCTCCAAAAGCGTCTTGCGCTGATGGGGCTTCGAATTCGGAGACTTATCTTTCTTGGCCAATCGTGATATCCACGAAGGGCGCTCCGAATTCGGAGGCTTAATCGGCCCAAAAATGTCTTGCGCTGATAGGGCTCCGAATTCGAAGGCTTCTTAATCCTGGCCAATCGTGATATCCACGAAGGGCGCTCCGAATCCGAAGGCTTAATCGACCTAAAAGCATCTTGCGCTGATAGGGTTCCGAATTCGGAGACTTATCTTTTGGCCAATCGTGATATCCACGAAGGGCACTCCGAATCCAGAGGCTTAATCGACCTAAAAGCATCTTGTGCTGATAGGGTTCCGAATTCGGAGACTTATCTTTTGGCCAATTGTGATATCCACGAAGGGCGCTCCGAATCCGGAGGCTTAATCGGCCCAAAAGCATCTTGCGCTGATGGTGCTCCGAATTTGGAGGCTTCTTAATCTTGGCCAATCGTGATATCCACGAAGGGCACTCCGAATCCAGAGGCTTAATCGGCCTAAAAGCATCTTGCGCTGATGGGGCTCCGAATTCGGAGACTTATCTTTTGGCCAATCATGATATCCACGAAAGGCGCTCTAAATCCGGAGGCTTAATCGACTCTGAATACGGAGGCTTAAGAGTTGCAACGAGTTAAATTTCACAGTGAGGAAATACAAGACTTTGCATTGCAAAAACGAAATGTGTACACGGTGAATCATTCAAAAAAATATCCACAAGTCGGGTTCAATGATAGAGTTTACGCAAATGCCAGGAATTCCAAGGGCGTGGCAGACTTCTTCCAGACATGTCTTTGAGCCGATATGCCCCTGTTCCCGCGATTGACTCGATCTGATAGGTGCCGTCCCAGTTAGGACCCAATTTTCCATCAGCTAGATTCCTGGCAACTGGAAGCACTTTCTTCAGGACCAATTCGCCGAGAACATAGCTGCGCAGCTGAACGCGTTGATTATGCGACTTAGCGAGCTGCTGCTAGTATCCAAGGCCAACATCATGTCGTTTCGACCCATATCAAAAACTTTCGATTTCAAGGTTGGGAGGCCGATTTCCGAGGGGATGATGGCTTGATTTCCGAAGCACAAAGCGAACGGCGTTTCCCCAGTGGACCGTCTTGGAGTAGTGCGATGAGCCCACAATACACTCAGTAATTCTTCGACCCATCTGCCTTTAGCTTTCTCCAGCCTCTTTTTGATGCCATCCAGAATGACTTTGTTGGAGGCTTCAGCTTGGCCGTTACTCTGTGGATAAGCTAGGGTGGAGAAATAGGGCCAAATACCATATTCGCTGCACAGTTCTCTGTAGACACCGTAATCAAACTGGGTGCCGTTATCTGAGATTAGTGCTCTTGGAATGCCGAATTGCGTTATGATATTTCTCCACACAAAACGTTTCACATCAGTGTCTTGAATGCGCGTTAGTGCCTCCGCTTCCACCAATTTTGTGAAATAATCTGTTGCGACAATCAAAAATCGCTTGTTGCCCGGGTCGCAAGGCAACGGTTCAACGATATCAAGTCCCCATTGGGCGAACGACTAAGGATTGGTTATAGAGCTTAACTCCTCAGCAGGCAGATGGGTTAATGGAGAAAACTTCTAGCACTGTTCACATTTCTTCACGTAACATTCAGCATCAACTCTCATTGTCGGCCAATAATACCCCTGTGTCATAGCTCGATGGGCCACAGAGCGCCCGCCAGAATGGGCACCACAGCTACCTTCATGTATTTCAGTTAGGAGTCCCTCGATTTTATCCGGATGAACGCACTCTAGGTACGGGCCAGAAAGGGATTTTTTGTAAAGTTTTCCTCGCAGATCCAAATAGTATCGCAGGGCTTTGTTTCGCAGCTTATGTGCTTCTCTCTTATCCGACGGGAGTTGTTCGGAAGATAGGAATGCAGCAATGGAGTCCATCTAACTCGGACCTGACTCTATGACATTGATCTGGACTTCCTCTGAAGGGTCGATGCTTGGTTTAGGAATGAAACCCACTTCAATTGTCTGTTTAATCTCTGAGTTAATGGCGAAGGCTAGGCAAGCCAGGGCGTCCGCATGTGTGTTCTGATCACGAGTTATTTGGTTTAGCTCATGATGGTTAAATTTTGCCAGCAAGGAATTTGTCGTTTTCATGTAAGCGGCCATACGGTCGTTTTTGGCCGCGTACTCCCCCTTCAGTTGATTGATCACCAGTTTTGAATCGCAAAATATAAGCAGACACCGAGCACCCAGGAGATGTGCATTCCGCAAGTCGGTAAGCAGGGCTTTATATTCGGCTTCGTTGTTTGATGCTTCGAAGCCGAGTTTGATAGCCTGCTCGATTATTGCTCCGTCGGGAGCCATGATCACTACTCCAACCCCGCTGCCGCGTTGATTGGACGATTCATCACAGTACAATTGCCAAATGTCCCCAACATAAATTCTCCAGTCCGGCTTAGGTTGAATTTCATCAAGCTTGAAGTCGGCAAGACCCCCAGTGAATTCGGCCACAAAGTCGGCAAGCACTTGCCCCTTGATTAAAGTTCTAGGCAGAAACTGAATATCGTACTGGCCGAGTTTAAGAGCCTATTTTGAAACACGCCCTGACGCTTCTGCGCTACGGAGTACTGACCGAAGGGGGTGGTCCATTAGTACCCCAATGGAATGCCCCTCAAAGTAATGCATCAGCTTTCTTGCTGCTATTACGAGGACTAGGATGAGTTTTTCCAACGGAAGGTATCGTGTTTCGACGTCAACCATTGCCTTGCTCACATAATACATTGGCCACTGCTCCCCAAGCTCTTCCTTTAACAATACGGCGCTGACGGCCCAGTCGGAAACTGCCAGATATAGAATGAGCGGGTCACCTGCCGAAGGTGTTGTCAAGAGTGGTACTGATCGGAAGTAGGTCTTCAGACCGTTAAAAGCAGCTTCGCACTCAGAGGTCTATTCAAAAGCCTTACCCTGCCGTAGAGTATGAAAGAATTGTCGGCAGCGGTCTATGGAACAACTGATGAACCTGTTGAGTGTGGCGGCCATCCCCATCAACTTTTGAACCTCCTTCACCGATCGAAGGGAGCCGAGTTCCAGGATTGCTATGATTTGCCTCAGGTTGGCTTCGATGCCTCGGTGATTGACAATGTAGCCAAGGAATTTGCCGGATCCGATCCCAAATGCACACTTGGAAGCGTTCAGCTTCATTTTGTACTTGCGTAAAATGCCGAATGTCTCCTCCAGATTGGCCAGATGAGTTTGCTTTTCTTTAGACTTGACCACCATATCGTCAATGTACACTTCCATAGTACGGCCGAGTTGCTCTTTGAACATGGCAGTGACTAGTCTTTGGTAAGTTGCCCCTGCATTCTTCAGCCCAAAAAGCATAACCTTATAGCAATAGGTTCCTCTTAGGGTGAGGAATGTAGTTTTGTCTTGGTCCTCCAGATGCATAGCGATTTGATGGTAGCCTCTGTAGGCATCGAGGAAGCTCATACGTTGATGACGTGTCGTGACATCTACGAGTTGGTCAATTCTGGGGAGAGGGAAACAGTCCTTGCGGCAAGCTTTATTTAAATCCGTGAAGTCCACACAGACACACCAAGTCTCATTCTTCTTCTTTACCACCACAGTATTGGACAGGCATGTAGGGTAGGTCACTTCCCGGATTGCCCCGGCATCAAGCAACCAGTCAACTTCTTCAACAATGGCAGCAGTGTGCTCTGCGGCTAACCGCCGGCTTCTCTAAATAATCAGCTTGCATTTGGGGTCAACATTCAAACGGTGCTCAAAAACAGATGGATCCACACCCGGCATCTCATATGGTGTCCATGCAAATATATCAAGGTTGCGGAGCAAGAAGGAAATTAGCTGCTGTCTGTCGGTTTCATTCAGGGAGGCGCCGATCATGAAGAACCTGTCTGAATTCCCGCCAATGTCAACTCGATCCAGGGCTTCTGTGGCCTTTTCACTTGGGAGCCTCTCAACATCGTCGAGGCTCTCTCGATCCGGCACCTCAATTGAATTTACTTCCAACTCTTTTGGTGTCTTTGCAGCAAGTAAATAGCATGTTTGTGCCGATTTCTGGGAACCACAGATTTGCTCAATGCCGTGCTCTGTTGGGAAGCGGAGCAGTTGATGATAGGTGCTTGGCACGGCCCGCATGGTATGCAATCCACTGATCGGGAGCCCGAATGAACCGGTAGTGTGATTTTGCCCAACGGGTACTCCGGATTAGCGTTGAAGCCGAATAACGGATAAGGAACCGGAGACAGGTCCGACTTGGCGAACCTGAGCTTGATGAAGGTCTTGTAATACATAACCTCCGAAGTACTCCCTTGGTCTATGAGAACACGTTCAACGGTGAATCAGTTTACGCGTAGTTCAATGACCAATGGATCAATGTGAGAGAATGTTACGCCGATCAAATCAAAATCATCGAACGTAATGTTTAGAGCTTCATGAGGCCGTTTTGCTAGTATGAGTTACTTTTGGGGGTCAGGATGCGACTAAATCGTATGTACTGCGGGTGACGTCGGCAGGCTGTATACCATATGGATTACGCCAAGTGGAGGTGAATCCTGCCGTAAAGCTACTGCTTTTGTCGAGTTGTCTCTTCGGACGTACTACTTAAGCCGACCATCTTGTACCAACTCCTCTAGGTGATCTTTCAATGCATAATAACTCTCTGTATCATGGTCGTGGTCTTTATGATACTCGCACCGCCTATCCCGTCTCCTTGTGTCGGGAGGTCCCACCATCTTGGGCGGCTACTTAAAGAACAGCAGATGTTGAATTTTAGTCATAACCGTGTTGATCGGCTCTGACAACTCCGTATACTTCTTGTCCGCGCGCCTTGCACGCCTGTTATCCATTTGAAGTTGTTCATTGGCTCGGTAGGGGCATTGGTCGTTTGAGTGGCACGAACTTCTCTTGTCTCATTTAGCCCGGCCCCGTGGTTCAGAGCTCTGTGATGGTACAGAACTTATCGGCTGAATAATTTCAGACGGGGCCGTCTTGATGGCCTGTTGCCCGTCTTTGACCCGCAGTGCGTCATCTTCAACTTTGCAATATTCCTCGACTTTTTTCATCAACGACTAGACTGTTTTGGGGGGCCTTCTAGTCAAGGAACTACGGAGGGCACTATCAGGATGCAACCCCATTTTAAAGGCGGTGATGGCCATGGAGTCGTTGCAGGTGTCTTCCACAAGATTAAAGCATTCCCAATAGCGCGCCGAATACGCCCATAATGTTTCCCCTGACTGGATTTGCATTGCCCAGAGAGAGTCGACCTACTTCGGCTGGACCTCATTAGTGATGAACCTTGCCCTGAAGGATTTTTAGAGTTGATAAAAGCTCTTAATTGATGTCGGTTCCAATTTATAATATCATCCAATGACCAACGGTCCCAAACTCCTCAGAAATATTCGGCACATGAGGGCCTCATCGTCCGCATGCAATGTCATAGCTTGCTTGTAATGTCGGACGTGATCAATGGGATCTGATTTCCCGTCGTACAGGGTGAACGATGGGGCTTTAAACTTTTTAGGTAGTGCTGCCTTCGCGATCCGTCGCACAAAGGGATTATGCCGGTCCTCATCGCCTGAACCATTTCATCTTCACTTATGGCATGTACGCGGACTCTCTTCGGAGGAACTAGTGGTTTCTATTCGTCTCTTCCTTTTGGGTTCCGGTGATAATGAGTCAGAATCACTGTCAGTTTTTTGTTTACAAACTCGAGGTTGTCGACCATCTTCTCTCAGAGGTCGTCTGAGATCTTGGCGTGCAGCTTGCTTGGATTTTGCTACTTCCAAGGCCAAGTCCTGACGGAGGCGTTCGTTCTCAACAATCATGTTTTCCAGCCTCTGTTCGTTTTGCTTCGCATGTTCCATGATTGCTTGCATTGTCTCATGTGCTGAGGTCGAGGGTGAGTTCTGGGCAAGTGAGTCGAAGTTCAAGGCATGTCTTGCAGCGCTAGTCTCCGGTCCAAGCATGTTTGTTGGAGTGAGGTCATCTCTCTATGTGGTTTCGTCAGTGACTATCGGAGGATCTTCCGTTACGCCCGCCATGGATGTAGTTGAGTATTCCCACAGACGGCGCCAATTGTGGGGAAGTGGTTTGGAAATACTCTTTTGATCCACTGGGATGCTCGAGATCATTAGCTAGTAACCTGAAAAAAAATGAACACTCCGGTCGGGGGTGCCGGAATTAGCACTCCGACAGTTAAGTCAGTGTATGCTCTCTTGATTACTTGGATCTTAAGTCAAGTGTAGTAGTTCTCACATACCTCTTTTTTGGCTGTTGTTTTTTTATTTATACTTGCTCCCTGGACCTTAGGGTCTGGTCCACTTAAACATCCACCTTGCGGATGTTTATTCGGCTTCTTACCTGATTAGTTCTATGGCCGATTGGTATATTCGGCTTTCGAATGAGGTAGGATGGAGCCGAATAATATGTTCGTATAATAAGTTTCTAAATATTTATTCGGCTCCCCCTCTGCAATCGTAAATACTCGGCTCCCACAGTAGTAAATTCAGTAACGAAGTCAACCAAGACTTACCCCATAATAGTTGTTGGTGAAAATTGGAGGTCGTATTTTCCGAGTTCCAACGCCCATTTTGAAACTTGTCTCACTAATTCTACTTTGCGGAGGACTGAACAGAGAGGGTGATCCGTCAGAACCTTAATGGTGTAGGCTTGAAAGTAATGCATCAATTTTCAGGTAGTCACTACAAAAGCTAGAATTAACTTCTCCAGAGGTAAATATCAGGTTTCGCCGTCCACCATTGCCTTGCTAACATAGAAGATAAGCTTCTGCTCGCCGAGTTCATCCTTGAGCAAGACGACACTCACTGCCCGATCGGATACCGCCAGATATAAGATAAGCATGTCGCCCAGAGAGAGGGCATCCAAAAGTGGGACCGAACTGAGATAGACTTCCAACCCTTTCAGAGCGGTTTGGCATTCTGGAGTCCATTTAAAGAGCTTGCCTTGCCAAAGTGTTTGAATGAATGGCCTACACCAATTTGAGGACTGGCTGATAAATCTGTTAAGGGCCACAACCATTCCCATTAACTTCTGAACTTTTTTGGCCAAACCTAGTGAGCCAAGTTCCATAATGGCCTTGATTCATTTTGGGTTAGCTTCGATTCCACAATGATTGCCAATATAGCCGAGGAATTTGCCCAATCCAATGTCGAATGCACATTTTGAGGCGTTGAGCTTCATTTTGCATTTCCGAAGAATATCAAAAGTTGTGGTAAGATCGACTAAGTGTGCATTCTTTTCTTTGGACTTCACCACTATATCATCGATATAGACTTCCATAGTTCTGCCGATTTGATCCTTGAACATGACAGTAACCAATCTTTGATATGTTGTCCTGACATTTTTCAGTCCAAAAGGCATAACTTTATAACAATAGGTTCCTCTTGGAGTGAGAAATATCGTTTTGTCTTGGTCGGCTAGATCCATGGCAATTTGGTGATACCCCATATAAGTATGTAAGAAGCTCATGCATTGATGTTGGGTAGTTGCGTCCATAAGTTGATTGATTCAGGGCAAAAGAAAACAATATTTAGGGTAGGCTTTGTCCAAATCTGTAAAGTCTACGCAGCCACGCCACAACCCTGTCTTCTTCTTGACCATGACAGTGTTGCCATGTAGGATAGGTAACTTCCTGAATCGCCCCAGCTTCTAATAGCTTGTCAACTTCATCAACTACAATCGTGGCATGTTCGGCACCTGAACGACAGCTTTGCTAAACGACGGCTTAGCTTTGGGGTCGACATTCAGGCTATGCATGGCTATGGTGGGGTCCACCCTTGACATGTCGTAAGGTGACCGTGCTAAAACATTGATGCTGCCAAAGAGAAAGGAAACCAACTCTTGTCGCTCTGCGGTACTCAGACTTGTGCCGACTAAAAAGAATTTCTCAAGATCATCATTGATTAATACTTGGTCCAGATCATCTATGACTTTCTCAGTCAGGAGTTTCCCAACATCCTCAAGGCTCTCCTAATTCAAAATTTTGATTGAATTCACCTCTAATTTCTTTAGTTTCTTCTCCACAGTTGTAAGATAGTAATCTTTCACCGATTTCTGTGAACCGTAGATTTGCTCGATGCCGTATTGAGTCGGATATCGAAAGAGCTGGTGGTAAGTACTTGGTATGGCTTGCATTACGTGGAGCCACATTTAGCCCATGATTATATTGTAAGGTGATGGGAGCTTGGCAACTAGGAATTCAACCTCTAGCATCTTGGTGCATGTACGCATTGGTAATACGATCTTACCCAGGGGGTATTCCGAATTGACGTTAAAGTTGAAAAGAGAGTAGTCAGCCTGCATGAGAAGCCAAGTTTGAGAAACGTTTTGTAGTATATTATCTCAGAGGTGCTCCCTTGGTCAACTAGGATACGTTCAACGGCGAACTTATTTACTCGCAACTCTATCACAAGGGTGTCATCATGAGGCACAGTGACCCCTTCACGATTGGCATCGGAGAAACTAATTTCATTCGACAATCGCGGTCGTTTGGCTGACATACTAGGCATAGAACTGGGTTGGAAGGATTGTTATGACTGGATTGTATTCACCTTGTTTGGCTGAGATAAGCTATATATCATGTGGATTACACCGAGCGAAGGTGAATCAGGGCGTACGATGAGTACACCTAGTGGGCTAACTCTTTTTGGAAGGTATTATGCTAGCCGGCCAAACTGGACCAGGTCTTCCAAATGATCCTTCAAGGCATAGCATTTGTTGGTCGCATGCTTATGGTCTTTGTGATATTTGCATCTCAAGTCTCTTCGCCGCATGTCTAGGGACCCGAACATCTTTGTTGGCCATTTAAGGAGGCTAGATATTGGATTTTTGGTAGACAGTTCTGCGTATTTCTTATTAGACCGCCTAAAGTGTCTATTTTTCACTTGATATTGTTCGTTCTGTCGATGCAAATCTCGGCAGTTCTCCCTTCTTGATCGGCCTCTTGGCTCTAGGCTTATTGAGGTTTTGTTTGGTGGTGCAGTAGTCACTAGCTGCACTAGCATAGGTGCTACCAAATTCACAGTTTGCAGTCCGGCTTTAACTCGAATTGCATTATTTTTCACTTTGCAATATTCTTCGACC
This sequence comes from Camellia granthamiana, assembly GCA_036172215.1. Taxonomy (NCBI): domain Eukaryota; kingdom Viridiplantae; phylum Streptophyta; class Magnoliopsida; order Ericales; family Theaceae; genus Camellia; species Camellia granthamiana. The sequence goes on from CM069906.1 coordinate 160,217,373, forward strand.
TTCTTCATCATGGCCCAAACTATTTTGGCGGCCTTTGAGTCAATGAACTCCTGACTGGGCTATTGGGACGCAATCCCATCTTGAAGGTAGTGATTACCATGGAGTCGTTGTAATCGTCATCCACTAAATTAAAGCACTCCCAATATCGAGCCGAGTACTCATGCAAAATCTCATTTGGTTTGATTTTCATTGCCCACAAAGAGTCTGCTTGTTTCAGTAAGATCTCATTGGTGATGAATCTAACCTTGAAGAATTTCTAGAATTGATAGAAACTCTCGATTGAAGCCTGCTCAAGCTTGTAATGCCATCTAACAACGAGCAGTCCCAAACTGCTAGGGAATATCCGGGGCATATGTGCCTCGTCGTCTGCATGTAGTGTCATTGCTTGCTCGTAATGACGAACATAATCTATGGGGTCTGATTTTTCATCATAAAAAATGAACGATGGTGCTTTAAACTTCTTAGGCAAGATGACCTTGGCAATACCTCATATGAAAGGATCATGCACGTCATATGAAAGGATCATGCTTGTCTTTTAAATCTGAATCATCGTTTCTCTTTTTACATCCGCTTCGCACTTACGGAGGACTTCTACCATCTAATGAGCTAGACACATCTACTCTGCCTCATTTCCTCAGTTTTTCCCAAGAAGAATCTAACATACTGCTACCGTGCCTCCAAGGCTGACGTTGTCGCTTCTTCTGCATTCCTGGCGATCGACCATGCTCGATGAGAGGTAGTAGTTATTAGGACTTTGCCAACTCCTGACGTCGCTGCCATGTCTTTGAGACACTGTTCACTACGTTGCATCTGACTCATTAATGTTTGCATAGCATCCTCTGTGAATGTTGAAGGTTGAAATAGGGTTAGCGAATTAAAATTCAGAGACCTCCTTACAAGGGTTTCTTCCGAACCTAAAGTTACTTCTGCTGTAACATTATCAACTCTGGTGATCGAAGGATCTTAGTTTGGGTTTGCTATAGACAAGTTTAAGTATTCCCACAGACGGCGCTAATTGTAAGGAAATGGTTATGGAATACTCCTTCAATCTAAACAAGCCCTTATAGGATCTTCTCAACTATCACTTGAAATATAAATAAAACTCCGAACGGTGGTACCAGAATTAACACTCTGACGAGCAAGTTAGTCTCTATAGAAAGATTGGTGTTTTTTTTTTATTTCTTCAAGTTCAAGGTTTTTAGCAAATACCTACTTCTCTAGTCTCCATCTTCTTTTTATAGAGTCACCCTCATTGATATTTACTCTATACAACTTAGCCCTCTATCATCATTTTGTTAGGGCTCATCCCCTTACTATACTTTCTTGAAAGGGACAATTTGGTCCCCACCTAATGGGATCATGTTGATTCACCCAACATACTCAGCTCTGTTGTTCGACACAATTACCTATAACTCGGCACTCCCTGATTCTTTCATGTCTATTCGACAATGACTTTTAGTCCAGTGGGCTTGGCTTTATTTAGCCCATCTTAGATGGGCTTGGACGGTATGTTTGCCATTTTAAAGGTACCCTCTTTTTGGCTCCCACAATCACAATTGCTTTGAGATAGAAAATTGAAGAGCTAGGGTTTTGAAAGGGTTCGAGTGTCATAATGGTAAAGGAGGTGATAGAACTGAATAGAGGGAACAAAGTGAGATCACGATGAAAGAGAGAGGATTAGAAGAGCTAGGATTTTGAGAGGGGTTAGGGTGTTGTACTGGCAGTGTCAAGAAAGGGGCTAGGGCTTGATTGAAGGATTTAGAGAAGGTTCAAGGTGGTTGTTGCGACGAGATAGGGGGATGAGAGGGAAAGGAGGGTGGAAAGGGTTAGGAAAATGTACGGGAAAAGTTGAGAATAAAAGGAAATGGTCGGGGTGGGACTAGCGATGATTGAAAAGAGTGGGGTAGAGATTGTCGATTGTTGGAAAGAATAGGGGAGTGAGGACGAGAAAAAGTGAAAAGATGGAGAGAGATGTTGAAGACTATAATTATTTTTTATTCTCACCATTTTTATAATTATTTTAATCTCTATTTTTTATTTTATTTTTTTTGCAATTTACTCTTTCTCTAATAACAATAACAAGAATAAATAATAAAAAAATAAAAGGAGAATTTATTAGAAAATTATCTTTTAAGTACTTGTATTCCAATTAGTTCATAAGAGATTCTTATATTCTAATATGTTATATTATTTGGTCATTTGATCCACAAAATTCTAATTACCATATTTAAAGTATTTTATGAATAATTTTATTTTTACAAATATTTTTTAAACCGTTAGCAATTAGGTTTGCACTATTTTGGACTATTTACATATTAAACTTTAAAAATGCATAATTTTTGTTGTACATATATATATATATTAAAATTTATATTTTTGAAACCTAATTAACAAGATCTATTAAAAAAGATCTCACATGAATATGTAATTTTATAAAATAAATAAATAAAAATAAATTTGATAGTGTGAATGTTTCATGATATAAACATTCACATTGTCAATGTAAAGCTTCACCCTAATATTATATATTATGAATATTTTTGGTAACTTGTTTGTCATAACTTAAAAAAAATTAAAAAGTCAAAAAGTCAATATCCTATTTAAGTCATATCATTTTATTTAAGTCATATTATCTCTTTAACACATCACTTCAAACCCAACCTATACCCAATCCATATTTTATAAAAAGTTAAAAAGTGCACTTATTTAGATCATCTCAAACTACCCTTTATTGGAATAGAAAAAAATAATTTATACTAAGTAAAATATATAAATAAGTGAAAAGAGAGTTATAAATAAAAATTGGAAGAAAAAATGATAGCAAATTTGTTATTTCATGTATGATCATATGCTGCAAAACCAAGATAGATACCACTGAAGTCAAACACCTTGCTTCCCTTGCACAGTTTCTTCACTAATATGGGATATAATTCAGCAGCCAAGAACATGCTACAGAAAAGCACTATTTAATACTTACATATATGTTATACATACATATGTATAGATTACTTAACAACAGTCATTACTCATGAATTACAGATGTTATACATATATATGTATAGATTACTTAACAGCAATCATTACTTATGAATTACAGAGGATCCACTTTTATACACACAAAAATAATCTATACGCAGAAAATAAACAAGAAAAAAAAAGAAAAGAAGAAGCAAACCAAAAAGTTCATCATCAGCATAATTGTTCTTCAGATACAGAGAGAGAGAGAGAGATAGCAAAAATGGAAGCTTGCATTACTGAATTAATGCTGGTATAACATGGCCACCCATCCATCCATCCTTCCATCATCATCATCATCATCCATATATACAATTTAAAGATTTTCTTTTTTTTTTTAAGAATCGTTACTACACCAAACAACTACAATTCTTCTTCAACTATCACTACATAACACTAGTTGAGACACCACTTGAGAGAATGAGATATTGATGTCGTTGTTGCTACTTCTGCCCTTACAACCATCCCATAACCTGACAACATTACCGTCAAGCACCGTCAAGTCCTGATAATGATACCAACCCATCTCATCCCTCATTCTCATCTTCATCTCTTTTTCCCATTTCCATTTCCACCCATCACACAAATTCTCTCCTCCTTCACAACCCACTTCCCCAAAATCCCCATAACCGCCTTCATCCACCTCACTGTCATCCTCGTAATACACCGTGAACTTCCCTCTCGTCACCGCCTCCGTCGTCTCCACCGCACAAACCGCCGGAGCACTAGCCGCCGCCACTGACTCTGTTGAAGTTGAAGGTGGCTCGGAATTAAGCGCCGCCGTGTCAGGCGGAGGAAGCTCATCTGGGTCGGATGTTGGGCCACCGCAGGCTTTGATTCGCCAGAGACTGACAGCGGCGGTTATAACGGCGACCCAGGTCCATATCTTATTGACGGCCGTTAAGAAACCGAAGCTGAGATAATTGACGGCCAAGGCTTCAAGCGGAGAATCCAAGACATTATTCATGTTCATCTTCTTCTTCTTCACCCACCTACCCACAAACAAAAACTCTGTGTTTCTCTTTCTAAAACTCCGTTGTTTTTTCTATCTTTCTCTCTCTCTAAAAATATATGTGAAATTGTCTTTTGGGGGGTGTGTGAATTGGGTATGTGGATTTGAAGGGGGATTTAAGGAGAGAAGGGAAGTGGGTGGCCATTGGATCTGATTGGCTGGAGGGGATCAAATCCGAAGATGCCGAGAATCGAGACTCAGATGCCATGGTAGATCCAAATATACCCATTTGTGTGGCATATAATGTTTTTGACACGTGTGAAGCCTCAGCTTACGATATCCGTAGTGATTTTTACATATGGATAGGATATATTTATGGAGTAATACTAGAGTCGAGTTGTTTTCGGGGTAGAATGGAGAGGATTGATAGTAAGAGGATTAATAGTGAGGGAATTATTAGTGAGGGAATTAAGTAAAATTATGTTTGTTTTGATGATATTGTTAGTGTAGAGATTGTTAAATTATTTTTATATAAAATAATATAAAACAAATAAAAAAAAGACAAAAACATTAAACATTAATGTTTTTAAAAAAAATGCCCAACATGTAAAAAATTTTCAAAAAATAAAAATAAAATAAAAAAATAAATAAAATAAATAAAATAATGATTTTTACTTAACAAAAAATACAAAAAATTAAACATTAATGTTCAAAAAAAATGCCTGACATGTAAAAAATAAAATAAAAAATAAATAAAAATAAAAATTTCTAATCCGCCGGACTATTTTTCTAATACCAAGTCCTACAGGCCTATCCTAATCCCCTCCCCAAGAGGATTCGTAGCCCGGAGGGGATTACGAATCCCCTCTCCATCTCTCAAAACAAATATGATATTAGTGGGTTCTACCTCACTATGAATCCCAATTCCCTCCCTATAACCCAAAACAAACAGGGCCTAGAAGTCCTAAGAGTATGTTGGTTTTGAAGGATAACACTATGGCCCCGTTTGTTTTCAGAGGTAGAATGGAGGGGATTCATAATGAGGGGATTAATAGTGAGGGGATTATTAACGAGGGGATTGATAGTGAGGGTATTAAGTAAAATTGTGTTTGTTTTGATGATAGTTGTTAGTGTAGGAATTGTTAAATTATTTTTATATAAAATAATAAAACAAATAAAAATATATAAAAAATTAAACATTAATATTTATAAAAAAAATTCCCAATATATAAAAAATAAATAAAATAAAAAAATTTCTAATCCCCCTCACTATTTTTTTAATACCATCTCCCCAACCTCCATCTCAATCCCCTCCCCAACCTCCATCTATATCACCTCCACCATCCTAATTCCCTCGCCAACTCTACAAATAAACACAACACTAAATCACACCTCCACCATCCTAATCCCTTTCCATCTACATAACCCAAAACAAACGGGCCCTATGGGATTGGACTATTAGTCCGGATAGATTAATAATCCGTTGTTTGGTATGAATTTTTTGGTCTGGACTAATAATCCCCCCAGACTATTAGTCTCATATTTGTGGGACTATCCTATTCCATGGGAGGTGGGATAGAAACCATGGGATAACTCATCCCACGGAATTAGCTATTAAAATTACATTTTTGCCCTCTGATACTTAATTATGTATTATATTTAGTAAAATTCAATAAAATTTAAATGTTTCAATTTAAAAATAAAATAATTTAATTTAATTTTTATTTTTGTTTTATTTATTTAATTTTTTAAAATAATTTTTTATAGATATTTTATTGATGTTTTATTTTCAAATTTTGTTTATATTTTATTTAATTTTATTATTTAAATTTTAATAGATGTTTTATTTTATTTCATTATTTAATTATTATTATTATTTAAAATAAATTTATTTAAAATTTTAATTAAAAAATAATATATTTTTTTATTGATATTTAATTTTTTAAAAATAAATTTATTTAATTGTGCAAAAAATAAAATAAAATAAAATAATTTTTTATTTAATCTAGCTGAAAATAATTAAAATATTAAAGCTATGTTTAATATTGCTATTACTTAGTAAATAATTGAAAAGGGTAAAATAGTAATTTGAGCATTTATACTTCTTCATAATATCATAAACAAACATTGGATAACTAAAAATAGTCCAATCCAGACATCTAATCCCATGACTAAACAAACATAAGATACAACTCCAGTCCAACCAAATAGTCCAGGGACAATGTATCCCATGACTAATAGTCCAATGGATTACAATCCCTCTTCATCCAGTCCATCCAAACAAACATGAAATAAATGTTTTATCAAATATTTTATATGGGTGTGGAATCTACATCGTATGAATTCCAAATGAGTCGCACACCTCTATGAGACATCTGGTAGAATATTTGATAAAATATTTGAAATCCCTAACATTATTCTATATTTATCTGGTATATATCCTATTGTTATAATTAGTGGAAGGTAGTAAAATATAAATTATATTGTTAGGTGTTTGAAAAATACTAAAGACATATATATTTCTGATTATTGAAAAAATAGTATCCCTTGTTTCTTTTGATTTTTTTTCTTGGGAAATGATCCAGACCCCAACACCCCCACACATTTGTAAAAGAGAGAGGGAGGAGAGAGAGGAGAGAAGAGAAGAGAAAAACAAAAAACAAAACATAATGTGTGGCTACAAATCAATTAGGGGTTGTGGAGGTAAAAAATAGTGGGGGTCTCAAGTATTTTTTTTTTTTTTCTTTTATATCAGTTATTGATTGGTGAATTGGATTTATCCAGTTTCACCCTACCTCCACCGCGGTCTATTTTGATAATTTGATGGATTGATTTTTTAAAAATTTTAGTAAGGTTATACAAAATACTATTCAATTCGTTAAAATTGTCTAATTTGCACACATGTTAGTTTGATCAGTGTTTTAAAATATATTATGTAAATACTTTATAATTGTTTAATTATTCATCAATCAAGTAGCAAATTGAAACTGCCAAACTGTCCAAACCACGATTTGGTTATTTGCTAATCCACTATTCACGACTATCACTATATCCACTAGAGTTCGTCGTTGTTACCACCATCGTCTCTCAACCACCATTGCCGTAGTTCTCTATGTCATTTCTAGATCTCTACACCTCTCTCTAGTTCTCTAGTTATCTTCTTTCTATATCTCTATCTCTATCTCTGTAATGCTTGAGAATCAACAAGACGGTTTATCATCCGATCTAATCATATCCTTGGATTGTTTACTACCATTGAACAATGACGTAGAAGCTACTAACACTTGGATCAAGAACGATCGATGTTTAAAAAGAGCATATAGTGATTCAGGTGAGTTGGAATTAGTTTTCATCAAAAAACGTATCAAAAAAAAATATATTTAATTACTTTCTAAGATAAATATGTGAAATTGCCAAAGTCAGTAGTCAAAGAAATTTTACTGACCGTAACCTAAACTAAAGTCAGTGAGATTTCTCTAACCTCGTGTAATTTTATTAGATTCTGACTTAGGGGTTGTTTGGGGTGTCTTAAAAAAGTACACTTTTTTATCTTTTTTGACTAAAAAGTTGAGGAAAAAAATATGAATGTTTGGGTTAATTTTTTTACTTTTTATGAAAAAATGTGTATTCAAAAATTGTATAAAATAAGTGTGTAGGAGAAGATAGGGTAGGAGGGCGTACGGATGGAGAGAGGAGCCGGCTGGGTGAGTGATAAGGAAATATTGTCTCCTTCTCGGTGATTGATTGGATGGTGTTGTTTGGTCCGTGGAGGCTCACCACGGGTCCCCTTTTTCTAATCGGAACCGTTCAATGTGTAGAACTCGTCGAGTACTATATGCTTGTAAAAAATCATGTTGATTGGATATCGATAGCTATCTAATCGTGCTATTTTTTTGGTTAACTGTTAATTGTAACAAAACTGATTTGATCATGTAGTTAGCGATATCCAATAGACGTGATTTTTTATAGCCATATAGTACTAGACGAGTTCTACATATTGAACGGTACAAATTATCAAAACGGGAACCCATGGTGGGCCCCTACGAATCCAACTTTACTATTAAGCTGTAGTGAATATTCTACTATAAAAAAAAAATTCTCTGTCAGTGGTACCTCTCATCACATCAGTCATCATTTCGGCCAACTTTTGATTTGTATTAATATTTGTTTATTAATTTTTTAATATTTTTTTTGGTGAATAATGATAACTTTTTAACTTTTTGAGTAACTTTTTGACTTTTTTTTAGGTTGCCAAACTTGACCTTAGTAAATTTTCACTAATAAAATATTCAAACTTTAATTGACTTTCAATTTTATAACTTTTAACCATTAAATGAAAATTTTCTTATTTTGAAAGCTATGAAATTTCTTTTATATAACTATGTTAACTCAAAAAAAAAATCATACTTTTAGCTATTAATTAAAAACATTTTGTTTTGAATTTGAAAATCAATGAAATTTCATTGATTTTAGAGCAATGCTATAGATCACTAATTTATTATCACTAATCTCACCACTAGTAAGGTGGCAATTGAAAAAAATAAATAAATAAATAAGGCACAAACACACCGTGGCAGTGGGGACCCACTGCCACATCATTAGAGTCACAATTAATTAGTGGTCTAAAACATTTCTCTTGATTTTAGTAGAGTGAAATTTCACTTCGTCAAGGAGTCGCTTGAAAAATGTCGCCGACAACTGGACAGTAGTCACCAACAATCGAAGGTGGTGGCCAGAAATAGTAGTGGTAGTGGCAGTATAAGGTGATGGAATAATGAAACTAAAATAAGGGTAATTTCGTTCAAAAAGAGTAATGTCCTTAAACTAACAAGTATTAAATTAATACAAAACATTTTTTAGGGAGTTGCATTAAAATCCCCTTAATTATAATTATATGATTTTATTATATTTATTTTGAAAAAGTGTACGGGTAGTATAATTTAAAAATAAACCCTTCCGATTTTAAAAAATAAATGTGATTAATAGCATGGTTACAATTAATGTATAAATAATCCACAAATTTGAGGCTAAAAAATTGACGGTTCTAATTATTAAAGTGGGCCAGAATTGGACAAGTCTATTCAAAAGTTGAGTTTTAAATTATAAGTGTTTTTATTTTATTTTATTTTATTTTTTTGTAAAGCTAAAATTATGTTTAAGCCCTAAAAAAATAAATGTTAAATTTTCTAATCTAAAACAATATTTAATAACATATATTAAAATTTAATTATTGAATTTTATCAAACTAATTGGCATTTAGAGAGTTAATACTTGAAATTTATTAATGTTTTTAATGTTTATCTTTCACTCTTTATATTATGTGGAAATAAGATTGTATGATGTGGTAGAAATGGTGGCCATGGTGGTACGGTAATAATAGAAGTGGTAATAATATAGTGGTATTAATATATTTTAATATGGCTATAAAATAAGTATGTGAATTTATCATTATTTTAAATTTTAAAAAAAAAATGTTACATTTATTGAGATGATTTTTCATACCCATTGAATGATATAATGAATATCCTCCATTATAATTAATAGCGGCACATACACTATAAAAAATTAAGGTTTTACGGAGTAAAATTTATGGATAAAATTATTTTTTAGGGATTAAATATTTTTGTTACAAAAAGTGTCATCCTTATATTTTTAGTAACGAAAATTAGACATTAGTGATGAATTATTATTATTTTAGGACCAAATTTTTTGTCTCAAAAAATAAATCATTTTGAGACCAAATTATTTTGTCCTTAAAAGTCTATTTATTAGTAATATTTTCAAAATTTTGTCGCTAAAAGCCTTAGTGTTGATTTTTCAAGACGATCTTTTAGCAATTGTCATCACGACGATAGAAATTGGTTCATAAATGTCTTTTGTGACAAAATTTTTATTTTTAAAGAGTAAAAAATTTAAACTTCAAAACTTTTATATGTTTTAGTGATAATACATAACAGTTGTGACAATAGTGGTATTAGGATGAGAACGGTGATGGTGATTGTGATGGTTATTAATATTAACATTTGTAATACTGGATTAACAATGAGGGTGACTACGCTGATTGTGCGATGGCAAGGGTTGATGATGGTGGCATTTGTGGTGCATTGTTTATGTTGATTGTGTGGTGGTAAGTAAGGAGGGTTAGAGGGTGATGGAAATGGTAGCATTTGTGGTGCATCTTGTGATATATACATAATCATTTTGCTTTATGTATCAACACTAATTATAATATTATTATTAAGAATAATACTATATACACTAATTAGTGGATACATTAGTGTATCAATAGATGATGTGACATAATTTTAGAGATTTTAGGTATTTATAATTTGCATAATAAATAGGGTCATTAATGATATCATAACACTAGTTTGTACACTAGTCTGTATACTAATTGGTGCATATAATATCACCATATTATTAACGGTTGTGCTACATGCAATTAGTATACTAACTAATGTACCAACACTAGTTGTGACATTATTATTGACCCCCCTCATTAATCATATTACAAATTCTAAAAACTTCTTAAATTATGCCACATCATCAATTGGTACACTAGTTAGTATATCAGTTGGTACGTATAGAATTATTCTATTATTAATCCTACTCATTATACAAATTACAAATCCCACATCATCAATTGATACACTAATTATGCATATAGTATTATTCTATATGTAAGTGTTATATAAGTGGTTCCACATTGTGTTTGTTTTGTAGGTACACATTTATTAATATGAAAAATTGTTTGGAAATTTAATAAGGTAGATTATTGTTTGGGACAGAGCTTGTTAAGGTGCTTTCAAAATTCATAATTTATGATGATTATATATTTTTATTTCAATTATTTTATACTTCGACATTTAGTAATTTAATAAGTCTAACCCCTAATGCTTATATAAATGGATACATGAAGTTATAAATAAACTATAGTACAAAATGTGATTCATTTATGGTAAGGAAAATGTTATAAATAAACTATAGTAAATGTGATTCATTTATAGTACAAAATGTTATAAATAAACTATAGTAATTTAATAAGTCTAACCCGTATACTATTATATTAAATCAAGGAGGAATAAGCTCCCCTCTATACTTGCATTTCTCCATACTCTTTTTGTGGGTTCGAATTTGGACTTATATTGATGATCTAAATCGATTACTTTGTTGGTTCCGTAATAAAGATCATTTATGTAAAAAAAATCAATTTTATTAGATATCTATAAATATAATAACAAATCACATTTTGTTTTATAAAATAAATAGCAAATAGGATTGTAAACTTAAACCATTCATTTTGTAAAACAAGGCCTGATTTATTTCTGTATTTATAGTTGCTCGACAAATCTAATTTTTTGTATGAATAACTTTTATTGTGAAGTCTATAAAGTAGATCGCTTGAATCATCAAAATGAGTCCGAATTGAGGTCTACAAAAGGAGCATGGATGCGTATGAAGAGATGAAGTATGAAGGAGGCGTTTAACTCTTAGATTTGGTGTCTAAGCCTTTTTTTTGTTTCTCATTATGCCACTTGTCCCTCATTTTTCTATTAAATAAAAAAAAAAAAAAAAAGGTAGATGGAAGGATATTTCAACCTTGGATCTTGAGCCTATTGAAAAAGACTTTTACCATTTGAGTAATACACGATATATAATAAATATTTCAATTTATTTTTACTTATTTAAACTACACACCCATTATGTGTGCCAACCGCTAGTTTAATATTATGTAAGTAAAAAAAAAATGAATGTTTGGTTGTATAATTTAGGTTCTCCAAATTATAATTTATTCATTTTTTTGCCCATTAAATTAAGTTTCCACCATTACGAATTTGGAAGGGCTATTCTTAATTGGATCATACCAACTAAAATTAGAAATTTCTATGAATTAAATAGATGAAATTAATAATTTAAAAATAAAATAGAACAAATGACAATTATTTAAAGGATAGAAGTTTTTTGTTTTTCTCTCTTAAAACGAAAATAATTTACAAGTAGATGTGAATTCTCAACCTCTTTTATCTACTTGTCACTAATTGAATTAATTTGTGTTCATATAAATATGTACAAAAATAAATTTAAAAAAATGGTGGGTATGAATTAATAAATTTTGTTGTTTGGGTTGACGGGGATGAATAGACCAATAAAATTGGGAGAATGTAGTAGTGGGGAAGAGAGTTAGTTGGACGATGAAAGGCAATTATTGAGGGTGACGCACCCTCTACGCTAGGCCATGAGTAGTCCTGTCGGTGGTTAACTAGGGTGTGGAATTTCTTACATTTGGAATTCATTTTACTAATTTTTTTTCTCTTTAAAACCTTCTCTTCAGTGTTTTCTTTTTTTCATTATTGTTTTCATGAGGCCAGCGTGATTCTCACCGCCTCCGCTTTTAGGGTGTTTGGGAAAGGATTTGTTTTGGTTTTTTAGATTAAAATAGTATTAAAAGATAAAATAGATTAAAATAATTAATAAAATAAAATATCACATCAAATTCATAATCATTTTATTTTGGGTGAATTATACTAACGGTCTCTATAGTTTGGGATTTGTGTCATTTTGGTCCCTGACTTTTCAATTGTGACACATTTGATTCTGAATTTTGAATCTTGTTCCAAATAAGGATAATTGAAGATACTATTGAATTTTTCAAGGGCAAAATCGTCAATTTGATAAAATATAAATTAATTTAACAAAAATAAATATCAAAAAATTATTTTTGAATTTTTAAAAATTATTTCTACCTACTAAAGATAAAATTATATAAAATTGATAAATCTTTTAGACATTTTTTTTTTTCCAAATTAATTTTTATTATTTATTTGGATGATGATCGTATAAAATTAATTTTCAAAAACTAATCATGTAATTTTTATTAATTTTTATTATCTTTACATAATTTTATTTTTGGTGAGTAAAAATAATTTTTAAAAATTTTTAAATATTTTTTTGACATTTATTTTTTGTCAAATTAGTTTATATCTTATCAAATTGACAATTTTGCCCTTGAAATTAAGTAATGGTATGTTCAATTGTCCTTATTTGAAACAAGATTCAAAATTCAAGATCAAATGTGTCACAATTGAAAAGTCAGGGACTAAAGTGATATAATTCCCAAACTATAGGAATTGGTAGTGTAATTTGCCCTTTTATTTTTTTCTCTTACAAATATCATATTCAATTACAAAAAAAAATCTAACACTCTTCTCAAACGCAACTATTTTAACATATTAAAATAACCAACTTTCCAAACACTCACTTTATTCAAACTAGCAGGTGACATATGATGTGTGGATAATTCAAATACATAAAAAAATAATAATAATAAAATTAATGTTATGATATATATTTTGTTTAAGTGGTATAAGTCTTCCTATCTTAAACCTATGATTATGGATTCAAACCTTACCCATCTCTTTGTGTAACATGGTATGAGGAGAGCAAAGCTTTACTACATCAATTGAGACATTCACTTAAGAATATTAAGTATAGATACCAAAAAAAAATTATTATTCAAGTTCATTTTATGTATGATGGAATCACATTTGAAATAAATCTGAACAATACATTATATTTTCTTAATATGCATTTATACATTTTTTTTTTTGAATAAATTTTCAATTAGTCATTTCAACTTTATTTTAATGTGAGCTTTCGTTTTTTTTTTTTCCTCTTCTTTTCCTAGTAGTTAATCATGGGATTAGAAGGTGATGGGCATAGCCCAGAAGGGCTCAATCTACGATTATTTTGGGTTACTTGAACAATCACTTGGTTAAGACCCAACAAATAGGCCCAACACCAAGCCCAATAGAGAACTCACAATAACCAAGCCCAGACACCAGTTAGGCATGTGTCAGGTAAGGAGTTAATCACATGGTAAACAAAAATCTTGCAAAGTTATTGCACTCATACACCAAGCATTAAATGAGGTTGCTGTGGCATTTAATGCTACAAGACCTCTCTCACTCTAGGGCATGATAAAAACAGGTAACTACCCAGCAGTTTCTATCTGTTGAAAAATTGCTGCAGTTAAAAAACCTGTCTGGCATAAATGAATCTATCTGAATTCAAACAGATTTGAAAACTGTTTGTACAGTTCAATCTGTTTTGGAAAAATGGATTGGAAGAGGTAACAAAGGTCAAAAAATTAAATTCAAGTAAAGAATTAATTTCGTAAAGAATTTTTGACAAAAATTCAAATAAATTTTCTCCAAAAAATTAATATAAGAACCGATCCAACCCACACCCGCGCCCAGTTTGGCCCGGTCGGACAAGAGGCAGCGACGTGCGTGTGTGGTAGTTTGGACTAAGGTTCACTTTGTTCATAACTCCTCCCTTCTACAAACTTGGGGTGCCCCTTAAGGCCCAACCTAAGTGTTGTAATCTAGAACTTATATACATACAAAAGTTCTCTTAAAGTTTCAATGTGGGACAACCCATTTCAAGAAAACCCACATATTACTTCTTTAAATGTCCATTCTACGAATCCGAAAATGACGTCAAGTTCTCATTCACTCATAAATGGTTTTGACGAACCATCTTTACCGTGTGATTTACCATAAGGCAAGGAACACGTTACCTTTTTGGACCCACTCCAAAAGACGATTGGGCCCCACTCAATTTTGGACTCAAAGATGGCCCAAAATAAGCCTATAAAACCAATTTTCCAATAGATAGCTTGGGATTCTAAATACCTTCTGATAATGTAGTTTGAACGGGATAAGATGGGTCAGACTGATTCAAACGTTCCACGGATTGACTATCCTTCGTCTTATGAATTGCACCTGCAACAAGTCTAATAGGAAAGTTCCGAAATGGTAATAGATCCTTCCTGTGGACCCTCCGACGAGAAAGTTAGAGGTGAATGTGGTCTAAATAGCAGTTAGAGAGAGAAGGTGGAGGGAAGATCGATAGAGAAAACTTATTTGTTCCTTAAGCGTTCTTCCTTATATCACTTGCTAATCATTCTCTTGTCATTTCCAGTTGTCTTGTTGGCCGAAAGTCTATAGTCTATTAACAGTCTAAAAATTACTTTTTTGCTGTCCAAATTTCTACTCTGTTGCATATATTCTTCATATTAGTTTTTTAGGAAAATTAAAGAGAGTATAGAACACAGGTTCTAGTTCGCCGAACAAATTGTTTGAAGTGCTACTACAATTTGTGAAGATCATTGTATCCTGAGAGATAGACGACATAAGTCTGTAAGCACCGACGCGGGGCGAATCTGTCTTAAGGACAGAGTGTCACACACTCGACTTGGTCTTTTAATTATTAATTCGGTTCGATAAAATAAATTCAGTACATTATTTATTTTATTTGTTTGATTTTGTTTCAATTCATTTATTGTTCACAGAAGATTGTTCCAACAATCTTAAAACAAATTTGAATTATTTTGTTTATACAGAATTTTTCGTTTGTTTCCTTTCTTCTTTCTTCTTTCTTCTTCTTACAGAAATTATTTTTTGTGATTTTACAAAATAATATTCTAGTTGGAAAATAAATAGTAGTAATATACTGTTTGACAGATAGTAGTAATATACTGTCTATTTTTTTTGACAACTAGTAGTAATATACTGGTGTCATTAACAATTTAGAATATTTATTTATGAAATTTTGTCAGAAATTGATGACATAAATCTTTCTGCAGTTGTTTCCGAGGCAAACTTTGTCAGAAATCCGAAGGAATGGTGGGTGGGTGCTACTCGCCATATCTGTGCTAACAAAAAGATGTTTACATCTTATTCTACAGTGGACAACGGTGAACAACTTTTTATGGATAACTCCTCAACTTCCAAAGTTGAAAGACAAGGAAAGATTATTCTGAAGATGACATTTGAAAAGGAACTCACTGTCAACAATGTGTTGGATGTACCGAACATTCGCAAGAACCTTGTTTCCGAATCTTTATTGAGTAAAAATGGGTTTAGACTAGTTTTTGAAAGTGACAAGCTTGTACTTACCAAAAACGAGATGTATGTAGGAAAATGTTACATGTCTGATGGCCTTTTCAAAATGAATGTAATGACTATTGTACCTTCTGTTATTAATAAAAATACATCTTTTTCTTACTTGCTTAAGTCTTCAAATTTATGGCATGGTAGACTTGGACATGTTAATTATGGATCTTTGCGTAGATTAATTAATATGGAATGTTTACCTAAATTTGGCATTGATTTAAATTATAAATGTGAAATTTGTGTTGGGGCAAAATTATCCAAAACTTTTTTTCATTAAATTGAAAGAAGTACTGAACCACTTGAATTAATTCATAGTGACATTTGTGATTTTAAATCAATTCAAACTAGATGTGGGAAAAAGTATTTTATCACTTTTATAAATGATTGTACTAGATATAGTCATGTTTATTTAATTCAAACCAAGGATGGAGCTTTGGAAACTTTCATTCAATATAAAAATAAAGTTGAAAATCAACTTGGTAAGAAAATCAAAAAAACTAAGAAGTGATAGAGGTGGTGAATATGAAACACTTTTTGGTGAGTTTTGTAAAGAATATAGAATAATTCATCAAACCACCACTCCTTACTCACCTCAACAAAATGGAATTGCTGAAAGGAAAAATAGGACTTTAAAAGAAATGATGAATGTTATATTAATAAGTTCTAGATTACCTCAGAACTTGTGGGGGAAAGCAATACTTTCTACCAATTATATACTTAATAAAGTATCCCGAAAGAAAGTGAATCAAACACCTTATGAAATGTGGCATGAGAGAGTACTATCCTAGAAATACTTAAAAGTGTGGGGGTGTTTGTCTAAAGTGGCTATTCCTAGTCCTAAAAAGACCAAGATAAGTCCTAAAACTATTGATTGTATTTTCATTAGTTATGCCAAGAATAGTAGTGCATATCAGTTTTTGATTCATAAATCAGAACATTCCGAAATGCATGTAAATACTATTATTGAATCTTTGAACACATCTTTCTTTGAACATGTGTTTCCGAATAAGATTGGACAAGAGACTAGTAATAAGAAAAGATCTTTTGATGCTATTACTAGTAATGATCAAGAACAAGATCAAGAGCAAGAAAAGATCAAAATGAGGAAGAGGATCCTAGGCATAGTAAACGTGCTAGAACCTCAAAATCTTTTGGTCCAGATTTTCTAACTTTTTTGTTAAAAAATGAGCCTTTAACTCTTAAAGAAGCTATGTCCAGTCCTGAGGCTCCTTTTTGGAAAGAAGCTGTAAAGATAGTAGAGTAGGCAGAGCGGGCCAGCCGGGGGAGGAGCAAAGGGGATCTGATAGGTCGCCCCATCCGACCCTCGGAAAGATAGTAGAGTAGGCAGAGCGGGCCAGCCCGTCCCTCGTCCCCTCTGCACTCCCCTCCTGCCACGAGCTCGAGATCTCTGAGACGATCCCGCTCCTGCTCCCACCTCCGCTCTAGCCGCCGACGCCGCGGGTCTCTCTGGCTCAGCTCGGCGACCCCCGCTCAGCGGCCGCATGATGAAGGTCCGGACGTACTCTGAGTAATCGCCCTCGCCTCTGAAGCCGGCTGCCTCCCAGCCAATGGTGTAGTCTGCCATCTGCTCGGCGGTGAACCCCTCGGTGTCCCTCATATGCTCGGGAGGATGCATCGGAACTATCTGCTCAGGTAACCCTAAGGTCTGACGCAAGAAGCGCTCACCCAGGTACCAAGCCCGACAGACCGGGCCCTCTAGCAAAATCCGGTAACGCGAGGTCTCGATCGCGCCGGCAAACCGACTCCGAACTATCGCCGGCAAAGGAGCCCATGGCTGCCAGGTGATCTGAAATTGAAATACAGTTTATTACCTACTGGTATTGCAGATATACAGTGGAAAAGTAAAGCTTAAATGAACTGTAAGTAAAACATACTTCGGCGGAGGTGATGGTGTCAAAATAGCGGCGGAAGAAGCTGAAAGTCTCCCGCGGCCTCCGGGTGCACCTCCCGTCGTAGCGGCGTGAAAAGGGGACGACCAGAGGAGTCTCCGTCTCCGGTACTGGCTCTAGCCTGGGAAAGTAGGCATAGACCCACAACTGCAAGACAGATGTCAGAACATTTATCAGAAAAAGCAGAATACAGAGTAAAGCAGAAATAGCGGAGCCGTGTGTTGTGCAGTGTATTGAGCAGAGTGTACAGTGTGAACAGTGTACAGTCAGTATAAAGCGGGAGTATGTGTGTGCCGTGTGTACAGTATACAGCAAGTGTAAAGCAGACTACAGTGTGTGCAGTGTGCAGAGTACAGAAAGTACAGAACAGAAATGTAAAGCGGAGAAGAAGGCATACCTCCCAAGCTCGCCAGTAGCCTCCGAGCAACTGCCCGCTGCCACGGGAAACCGAGCTCATGTAGCCGTAAAGAGTGGCCAGAGCCGCGCCACCCCAGTCATAGCGCAAGATGTCCCGAACGTCCACCAGTGCACTGACTAGGCAGAGAGGCACGGTGTTCGCCCGGTCGGCGAATAGTGTGGTCCCCAACAAGAACATCAAGAAGCCGCGTGCATACTGCTCTGCGGCGACCGCGGTCATCGGAGCTGCGTCAACGAGGAGAGGCTGCACCCGGAACTGCACCTCGAACCAAGAATAGCGGACAAAACCTGGACGTGCCAAAGGCGGAGCCGCGCCAAGTAAATGAATCTGAGCGGCAGTCCACTCGTCCATATCAATGTCGAAGGGGATCGGATCACCCCCAACCCCGATGCCGGTAAGCACCGAGAAGTCATAAGGGGTCATCGTCATGTCCCCAGTCGCCGATAGGTGGAATGAATCGGTGGTGTCCCACCATCTCTCTGCCAGGGCCGCGAGAAGAGGCCTGCAGGCAGTAAGTCGAGTCAGACCCCTGCAGAAAGAGCCGAAGCCCGCCTCGTCCACGATGTGTCGGACTGCCTCAGGAAGCTCCAAGTACCAATCTCGAGCCGTAACATTCCCATACCCGCGGATGGTATGGGAATCTCCCTGTTTACAAACAAATGGTTGCAAAGCAATATGAAATGCACATTTCTGAGGGAACATGTTAAAGTCAATACAAATCTAGCATGCGTGCACGTTTTTTTTCAGATTCAAACAGAAATCGGGTGCCGTTGCACTTACAGTAAGCTACAATATGTGATGCGGCAGTGTGTTTTTGAGTAAATGCAATGCAAATATGGTGCACGTGTGTACACTTTTTAGATCCAAACAGGTATCAAGTTTCAGTGTACTACGGTGGACTACGACCTGTGAGGTGTCAGTGGGTTTGTAAGGAACAGCGTACAGATAGGGTGCACGTGTGCACATTTTTCAGGTTCAAGCAGATAACAGTGAACTACAGCATGTAATACGTCAGCGTGTTCGAGTGGTTCAATTCAGTATAAATCTAGCGCGTGTGCAGGTTTTCAGATTCAAATAAATACCGGGTATCGGTGAGTTTGTAGTGAAATACGGTGTGCCGTGTGTATGGGCGATTGAGACTAATGCAGTGTGTGTGCATGTGTATCGGTCCTAAGCAGATATCAGTCGTGAAGTTGTCTACGATCAACCACAGTATAGTATATCAGAGTTAAGCAAGAAAAGGTTGTAATCAGCTATGGCAGTTGACAGTTTACGGTTCTACATTGCAGAAATTAAAATAGGGAAAAGGGTTACCTCGGAAGCGCCGAATGAGAGGTGCGAGGTCGGCTCGCGCAGCAGAAGCTCCGGGTCCAGAGCCCTGTCAAAACCGCGGAAATGGCGGAGTCCATCTGGCGGAAGTACATGAATGGCCGGGCGGTAGGTCGCCGGGTCGAATGGTCGCTCGCTCAGCGGGAGGAGCTCCACCCCGGGATCCATCTTATGATCCGGGGGAGTCCCGACATGAGGAACGTCGTCTGCCATGGTAGTGGTAATGAGAAGAATGGCCGAAAAGGAAAACCGAGTCGGAATATGAAAGGTCAACCGAAAAAGTCAACCCCGAGAGGGCCGGAAATGGCCGGGAAGGTCGGAAGATGAGAATATACGGAAATGTGGAGAAGATCAAGGGGAGTAAGTCCCGAAAAGGGGGAAATAGCAAAGAGAACACCGAAATGAGATTTCAATCGGATGGAAATGTCCGAAACACGAAGAAAATCGCGAATCGAACGACGAAATCAAGCCTAAAACTCAAAGAAATGAGCGAAAGATGAGAAAACAAAGCTCTAGAGAGGTAGAGAGAGAGATTTCGGCGGAGGGAAATGATTAGAATAGGGTTTCAAGCCCTATTTTAAAACACCCGTGGCGAAAAGTCAGAACTGCCCCCGATCAGCAACTTTTGGCCGGTCGGCACTATTTTGTGCCGGTCGGCACATTATTGTGCCGGTGAATGAGTTTATACAGCCGGTGGCAGCCGGTGGCCCTCCCACCCAGCCGGTGGTGTTCCCAAGGCCTTGTTTAGGCAAATTGAGGAGTTTTGGGTCATCATAGCTCAAGAAAGTGCAAGAAAGTGCATCCCCAATGCTCAACCGGCCTCCGTTTTGACTTCGGACCGTATCTACTGTGCGTGACGCTCAAATCCAAGCAAAAATCGTATCCTTTTGTATCCTTTTGTTGTTTACAGAGATTCAAAAGTTGCCCCGTGTGCGTTGCATGCATCCATCACGTCGACCGGCGCATTGTAACGTGCCATCTTGCACGTCCCTTGCGACTTGCACCGCTTTGCATTGTCGTGTGACATGTGTGTCATACTCTATCATCTTGCATTTCATCGCATTTCGAGGTACGCGTGCCTCGTTTTGCATTCCATTTTCCATCCGATGAGGTATGCGTGCCTCATCTTGCATTTCATCGCATTTCGAGGTACGCGTGCCTCGTTTTGCATTCCATTTTCCATCCGATGAGGTATGCGTGCCTCATCTTGCATTTCATCGCATTTCGAGGTACGCGTGCCTCGTTTTGCATTCCATTTTCCATCCGATGAGGTATGCGTGCCTCATCTTGCATTTCACCGCATTTCGAGGTACGCGTGCCTCGTTTTGCATTCCATTTTCCATCCGATGAGGTATGCGTGCCTCATCTTGCATTTCATCGCATTTCGAGGTACGCGTGCCTCGTTTTGCATTCCATTTTCCATCATGAGGTATGCATGCCTCATCTTGCATTTCATTGCATTTCGAGGTACGCGTGCCTCGTTTTGCATTCCATTTTTCATCCGATGAGGTATGCGTGCCTCATCTTGCATTTCATCGCATTTCGAGGTACGCGTGCCTCATTTTGCATTCCATTTTCCATTTCGAGGTTCACGTGCCTCATTTTGCATTTCATCTGTGATCCGCGTGAGGTGTGCTACCTCACGTGTTTCACTTTGCATTTCATCTGTGATCCGCGTGAGGTGTGCTACCTCACGTGTTTCATTTTGCATTTCATCTGTGATCCACGTGAGGTGTGCTACCTCACGTGTTTCATTTTGCATTTTATCTGTGATCCGCGTGAGGTGTGCTACCTCACGTGTTTCACTTTGCATTTCATCTGTGATCCGCGTGAGGTGTACTACCTCACGTGTTTCATTTTGCATTTCATCTGTGATCCACGTGAGGTGTGCTACCTCACGTGTTTCATTTTGCATTTTATCTGTGATCCGCGTGAGGTGTGCTACCTCACGTGTTTCACTTTGCATTTCATCTGTGATCCGCGTGAGGTGTGCTACCTCACGTGTTTCATTTTGCATTTCATCTTTGATCCGCGGGAGGTGTGCTACCTCACGTGTTTCATTTTGCATTTCATTGCATCTCGAGGCACATATGCCTCGTTTTGCACTTCATTTTCCATCAGATGAGGTACGCGTGCCTCATTTCGCATTTCATTGCATCTCGAGGCACGTATGCCTCGTTTTGCACTCCATTTTCACACCAATGAGGTATGCGTGCCTCATGATTCATTTCATTCTCACTTGCATTATTTTGCATCCCTTGTGGCAGGCGTGTCACATTCGCACAGTTGCCCGACCACATCACGGTCCGGCGGGACCAAAAACACGCGCGGTCCGGCGAGACCTAAAACCCGCTTGATTGCATTATCATGCATTTTATTACGAGCATTGTCATGCACTTATGCTTTGCATCGTTCTCCACACAGGGTCCGGCGGGACCTTAAACACGCGCCGGTCTAGGAGACCTTAAATCCTTGGAGGGTGCAAGACCTTCGGTACATTGACGTACACCGTTCATTGCAGTTGGCATGCATTTCATCGCGCTCTTTCGCGCATCTCATCATCATGCATTGCCCCAACACACAAGGTCCGGCGGGACCAAAAACACGCAAGGTCCGGCGGGACCAAAAACACGCGCGGTCTGGCGAGATCTTAAACCCGCTTCATTGCATTGTCACGTGCTTTATTACGAGCACCATCATGCATTTATGCTTTGTATCGTTGCCCCGTCCGGTCTGGCGAGACCTTAAACACGCACGGTCCAAGAGACCTTAAATCTTCGGGAGGTGTGAGACCTTCGGTGTGTTAAGTCACCCCTCATTGCATTTGGCATGCATTTCATCGCGCTGTTTAGCGCACCTTCAGTGCATTCCATTTTCCATCTTTTGAGACGCGCACGTCTCATTCGCCCCATTTGCATCCGTGTGTGTGTCTCGTTTGCATCGCATGCACTTAAAGTGTTGTGTTGTAGTTGCACCCCCCCTGGTCTGGCGAGACCTTAAACACGCACGGTCTAGGAGACCTTAAATCCTTTGAAGATGCAATTCCTTCGGTGTTTGTCGTGCCCGAACGACTTTCGGTGGTCTGGTAAAGCCACCTGTCTGTGTTTGCAGTGAGTTCCTAGGAGACCAATGGGGACGGTGAAAACTAGAGTTTGAACGGCTTATGCCTAGAACGCAAAGGTTCGGAATTTCCGAGACTAAAGTCTGGTTTAAATACCCAGGGGGTGTACCCTCGGCTTGAAATCTGTATGGAAGCCCCATAGGTTGAGGCGGCGTGTCTACGCCTCAATTCTGGATACTGAACCAACCTAGTGTATCGCCCTGTCGGGAGAATAGGGAAAGCTGCAATCATAGCCATTGCAACACATGCATTTCATGCATCATTTGTAAATATTGCATATGTCATGCATTTGCAAAAATCCAAAACCGAAAACAAAAAAAGAACATGCATTTGTCATGCATCATCATTGTAGTATAGTGTATATGTCATGCATTTTCTATAAATATCCATTTCCATTGCATTGTAGTTGCATGCATTTCACTGCATCATCTTCCATCCATGGCTTGCGCCTTTCCAGGTTGAGCTTGGTCTGGTATGTGCTCATACTTTTTACGTCTATACACTCATAGTTCTGCGTGCGCTCGCGCCTTGAGGGCTTCGACACCTTTTCTATGTTAGACATGACTTGTACGTGTACATGCCCTTCCTATGCGAGATTTGGTTTGGCCCGCGTGCCATATCCATTGTATCATCTATCCATCATATTACATTGTAGTGTAATTGTTGCATCCGGCATTAGGATCATTATTCCCTCCTCAGCGGGTCGTTACCCCACTTATGTCATCCCACCCAATACTTGTTCTCGTGTCCGTCTACATCACTCATAGTTCAAACATCGTTCTATGGTAGACGGACTTGCTACTTCCATCAATCTATTTGACATATGTGTGGTTTTGAACCGCTTACGAGTGAATCATGATTCAATTGCCTTGCATGTAGTTCGCATTAGTTTTAATTGCATCGCATTATCATTTGCATTGTTCATACATAGTTTTGTATATATTGCATAGCATCCATCAGTCGCATTGCATATGTCATGCATGTTGCTAATCATATTGTACCTGTTAAGTTTGCTTTCTTTTCAGGCACGATATTGTATGTACGGTTCATTTACCGCTGGTGAGACCGGACGAGCCGCGCAGGTATTGTATCCTCCGCGTGAGACGTTTTGAGAATTTCATAATTCTCTTACAGCCTTTCTGCATTGTAGTGTAGACTGTTGCATGTTAGCTTATAACTGTCGCATGTGTGCTTCATTACAGTTTTCTTTGCATGATCATAAGTTATGCTCGGCTTCTTGCATTTTCAGTTGCATTTTGCCCCTGCCTACGGGCGCATATCTTATCCTTGGCATGTGTGCCTCCTGCATGAACTACGCTGGTTTGATTCCTTAGGGGATATGTAGGCAGCTTGCGAGTTCAACCATTTGCGCTTTGTATGTTTGTCCAAGTCTTCGGCCTTGTCAAAAATGGGTCGTCTCTGGACTTTGACATTCACTCCCGTCATTATTATGACTTCCGAGTTCTGTCAAAGAGGGGCAACTGTAGACACCCCATTTTTGACCGTCCTCAAGACTTGGACGTCACCGCTTGAACACTCGGTGATTATCCATGTTTGTGTTCGTTTGGAGTTCCCGGAGTTCTCGGCTCGCGCGCCTTGCCTCAGGACCTCCGAACTTGACTGTTTTGTGTTTGGTTTTGCACCAAACACCTGTGCTTTGCCTTAGAGGGGCAGGGAATGCTTTGTGAGGCATCCCCACATACCACCGGCTGTGGCTAGAGGCCACCGGCTGGCTGGTGTTGCCACCGGCACTATATTGTGCCGGTCGGCACTATTTTGTGCCGGTCGGCACTTGTTTTGGCAAAATGACCATTTTGCCCTGCCGACCACTGTGCACTTGCTTTCTGAGATATTTTCAGACAGCTGTGTGCCATTGGCTTCCCCTCCATACACGTGTATGGAGGGATGAGCCCTTGTTTGCTTAGCTTGTAAGTCTTACAAGTTCTATAAGAGGAAGGCTCTTCTTCTTGGCTTAAGGTTGGGAATTCTTGAGAGGTTTCAACCATTTTAGAGAGAGAGCAAGCTCTGGTTTTAGGTTAGATCATATATCTATCTTATCTCTCTCCTTTCTTGCTTACTTAGTACACTAGGTGCTTTAGTTCACACTTTTGCACACAAGCACCTAGTGCTCCACCTTCCTTTGGTTCTTGAGGGTCCAGAGGTTTGTTTTGAAGCTTTGGAGCTGGTTTGGTGCTCAAGGAGGCCAACGCATCATCTTTGTTGAAGAGGCTTCAAGGGTAAGACACTAACTCTCTTTTTACCCCATTCTTGTACCTTCCTTTTGCTTGCTTTATAACAGTATTTGGGCTTAGTGTTTGGCACATAAAAGTTCTGATTTTTGACCCTCTTTATTGTATATTAAGAGTGTTTTGTGGTTTGGGGAGGTTTGACCCCCTTTAGACCTTGAAAAGGGTCCCTTTTTGTGCTATTTTGGAGAGATCCGGGACTTGTGTGGTTGGACCTCTCCACCACTGAAATCTTGAGGGATTTCAGTGGTGGAGATGGTGCCTTAAAGTCCTAGAAAGGGGAGGGCCACCCCCTCTCCTTGATGTCCTTGAAAAGGGCAAGTTTTGGCCTCCCAAAGGAGCACCATGTTTGAGTGTGTGTTGAGCATGCCTCGGTTGTCTTTCATGCTTATATTGCCATTATATAACATGTTTTCAAGTTGGTTTTGGTCTCCTATGCATGCTTAGTATAGTTACCTTGTAATGCCTCTTTATGTCTTAACATGCTTAGGTGGTATGCCTTCATTTCTAGCATGTTTTAGACTTGTGTTTGTGAAGATTTTGTGCTCATATTACCATGTTTTAGGTCTGTCCATAAGCATTTTGGTCAATCTTGGCATGTTTAATATAGCTCCTTTGCATTTGGCTTGTTGGCCTTGAGAGTATGAGTGTGTGGCATGCC
Organism: Camellia granthamiana; assembly: GCA_036172215.1. Classification (NCBI taxonomy): domain Eukaryota; kingdom Viridiplantae; phylum Streptophyta; class Magnoliopsida; order Ericales; family Theaceae; genus Camellia; species Camellia granthamiana. The sequence goes on from CM069906.1 coordinate 160,242,982, forward strand.
ATGCTTACTTCATTTTTGATAGTTTGGAACCATCTAACATGCTATTTCAGTCCCTTAGAGGTGCTTGTATGTTTACATTGCATGCCTCTTTGTTGCTTCCTAAGCTTGTGTTGCATGCTCCATGTTTAGGCCTTGTTGCATGCCTTTGAATTCATGTCTCTTAGATGCCATCTAAGTGGTCCCTTGGGCCTAATTTGACATGCTAAAACTCTGTTTTAGGTTGTTAAGTGGATGCCATATTTGCCTTGTATAAGCATGGTTTAATGCCTTATTGACTTGCTTTGAAGCCTAGGCCATTTGCATGTTTTGTTTGGCATACCTCATTGCATGATTTGGCATCATGTTTGACATGAATTTTAGAGCTTTCAATGCATGCTAGTTGGCTAGGTTTGGTCTCTTCAAGTGTGCTTAAGAGTTGCCATGATTCATGCCTTAGTGTTGATGCTTTAACATGTGCATGTGTGTGTGTGTCTAGTCTCCATTTGTAGGCATTTTGGCCATTGACTTTAGGCCTTTTGAGTTGCCTAAGTCCACCATTTCATTAGTTTGCATGTTTGACTCGCATGCTTATTTGAACTCTTTGCATAAGTGCATCACATTATCCATGTTGCACGCTAGATAATATGCTTAGGGCTTCGTCACATTGGCATGCATACCAAGCCTCTTGAAGTGAGTTTGATAGAGGTTTGGCACCCCTTTGTGCTTGTTTGCATGGCATGCATTTGAAAGCAAAGTTGCATTCTTGGTCCTTAGGGCCATCATGCATGAAAATGCGCGATTGGTGGTCCGGGAATCGAGACACATACCTCTTTGAGTCAATAACATGATAAGGGGTGTGTGTAGTGCATAAATACCTTGAATCACATTACCATGCATTTTGTTGTCCTCTGCTGCTGTGGTCTGCAGGTTCTGCAGGAATTTTGTGCCGACCGGCACTGTTTAGTGCCGGCCGGCAGTAATTTGGCAGCCGATAGCTTTATTGAGTGCCGGTGGCCACACACTTCAGCCGGTGATGCTCTTCCTCAGCCGGTGGTGATCTCCAGTGCCCAAGGAAGTATTCCTGAAATTTTGGCAATCTTCAGAGGAGGAAAGCAGGGAAAACAGAGGCAATCATGCATGGCAGTGCGATTCCGAGCGAGTTCCGGGCGTGTGATGCATTTGGCCCTCATCCCGAGGCGATTTACTGTTTAATTAGATTAATTATTTTATTTAATTAATTTAGTTGATTTGTAATAATTAATTAGCTTGCGTAGTTAATTAATTTGTATTATTCTTTTAGTCCCTCCGAGCGAGGGCAAATTTGTAATAAGTGTGTGTGAGTGGGTGCATGTCTTCCAACCCCCATTTCTTTCTACCCTTTTCTTTACCTGCTTATGGTAATAGACTAGGGCACGTTTATTTTAGCATACCCTATGCAATGCATGCGTGCATTCATGCATTTGTTTACATGCACCGGGCTCGGTACATCATACAAACTGCATTGCAATTTTCAATTTCTAATTGAATACGTGCATCAAATGACTGCATTTCATATGCCATGTTTAGGGTCGGCCGAGCCTATTCTAGATTACATCTTGTCTGTGTTGCATTAGCCACTTAACATGAACTAGGTCATGCATGTTTGCTAACTAGTTTACTGTTTTTGGCACGGAGTACGATGTAAGTATTTTACGCTTTAGCATATCGCATGCGTGTGAATGTTGACATGACAGTATGCTTACCATGCGGCTAAATGCTTATGTGTGATAAACTGTTTAAATGCCTGTGGGTGGAGGTTGGATTGCTTGAGTTGGAATAATTCATTGAAATCCGTATTTTAGCCTACTTGCGAGTAGCAAAATCTAACACGTTTTTCGAGACAAAATGGATATGCAATGTTTATTTCCAAGTTAGGCGATCTAGTCTATACTTTTGTGTTGTGCGCTTCACATAGTAATTCTAGGTTAATAACCGGAATAAGAACGCATAAAGTTTTCAAAAACGGATATCACGGTTAGTAGAGGCCGGTCTTCGGACCGGGCGAAAGGGGGTGCTCATAGCTGACCTTCCCCGATCGTACCCAAGCTCCCGAGCCAAGACCACTTTGGTGATGACGGACACGTGGCCTTCGGCACCGAGTCAGGGTTTCCTAAATTTCCCAATTAAAAAATATTTAGGTGGCGACTCTGTAATCTGGCAAAGCAGTCCATGTTTGGCACTACTTTTCAAAAAATCTGTTTTCTCAAACGATTTGCCGGATTTGGACTCTTTGGTTCAAGATTCAGAACCGACACAAAATCGAGTCCGAACTGTAGAGTGAAGCCCACGGGCGCGTCTACAGTTTCTGGCGACTCTGCTGGGGAGTTTAGAGAGCTTGACTCGAACTCGTGATATCCTGTTTTGATTTCATTTATGTGTCTCTTTGCATTGCATGTGCATTGGTGCGCCTAGGACACCGTGTTGGCCATCTGCTATTCCTGAGCGGTTTGCCAGAGGCTTGTCTTGTCAAGGCATGACCATAAGGCTGACCGGTTGCGGGCTCTGCCAGTATGGGAACACAAACCCCGGTTTTACCGGGGCACCCTTTTCGACCATTCGACCTAGTACATATTCGGATCCATAGTGACCATTTCAAACTAGGACAGGTTGCTTACCCGACGTTAGGTTGTTTGAAACCGCTGCGTGCGTAGTGAAACCCTAGCTCCTGACAAAATAGGACAGGGAAACCCTACCCCGACATAGGGGTGTATTGGCTCTTATTTACTTGCTATGTGCTTTTAGAGTGTATCTCTACAGGGAATGCATACACCAGTTCGCAAGTCTGGGTATCCGGCCTGCGGGCACCAGTATCAGTATTTTGAGAATCAGTTATATCTGCGGGTATCAGATTCGGATTTGGGGCAGTGATTTCGGGGAACAGTGTTCAGTAGTAGAGTGCAGTTGTTCGACTACACCCGTGTTTGATCTGTGTGGGGCTGAAATACTGCTTGTTTTCCGTTTCAGTTCAGAGATTCAGAGAGTTGAGTCAGAATAGCTAGTGTCTTCTCCTTGCTGAGGCAGGACTGAACATGACGCAGAACTCTGAAGAGATTGTGGTCATGACGGCCGCAATGAGTCAAGGAACCACCCCACAAGATGAGGCTACTGTTGACATGCCGCATCCGCCCAGGTCGCCTGCCGCACACCCAATTTGGACCCCTCACCTATATCAGGCTCGTGAGCCTACTGTTTTTGAAATAATGGGAATGATAGGTGATCTTCAAAGATCCGTAGCGGATCTCGCCTATGGGATGTCTGTTTCGCCACCAGCTGCACTGTATGCCGGAGGCTTTATACCCCAGGAGCCCCCGCTACTGGGACGAATTGTAATTGAACTCAGCCAACCGGAGATGGCCTCCAACTATGGCAACGATGCACCAGACCAAGCTCTCGATCAGGCTGAGGCCAGAGACAGAGGTAAGACGAAGGCAGATGCCGACCCTATCGAACAACTGCTGTGGGCAGTAGAGGCTTTGAAAGCCGGGGGAATGAACAAGCAACAGATATCCACAGTTGTGACGAAAGCTGTGGAGGACGCTTTCCCCACTCCACCTGAGGGCAGTTCCAGTCAATCAGAGAATCGGGATAGGCCCCGTCATGCCAAAACAGTTCTTCCTGCTCCCAACCTTGCATCCGGAAAGGATCAGAAATCCAAGTCCGCACCTGCCGATCCGTTCGCCAGCACATCTAGCAGGAGCACTCAGGCTTCAAAATACCAGCCCCGGGGGCGGAGGGTCTTCCATCCTCTCTACATGCCTTTGTCTAGGGCACTTCTGATTTTGGCCAAAAAGGGGCATCTTACACCCCTCGAGCCTAGGCCGCTCCCCAAACCCCTTCCAGCAGGACATGATGCCACTCAGTACTGTGCGTACCACCAGCAATCTGGCCACTCCACCGATAACTGTTTTCGCCTCCGCCACGAGGTGCAGGATCTGATTGACAACGAGGTTATCCTCCCACCCACCTCAGCTAAATCCGTCACCACTCAGTTGTTGGATTTTGAGGACACCGATACTGCGAGTATGTAATTGGGATTCAACCGCCTGCGGGCAGCACCTCGAGTTTTTGATGTGGCATCTGGCACGCATTTTTGAGCACCTGCCAATGCTAATTTTGTAAATCCTGACTTGGGTGTCGAGTCAGTCTTTGTTTTGTCTTTGAGTCTGTCTCTCTGTATTGAGTCAGTCTTTTGCTTACAGGATTTGTCTTGTTGTAACGAGTCAGTCCCTCTTGTATAGTATACCAGGTGATTTCGGGGTTGTTGCCTCAAACACCGTTTCGTCTTTCAATTAGTCGCTTTTGAGTTTGTTTCTGCTAAGGAGCCAGTTATGCCGACAAATCTGAATGAAACAGCTGCGGCTATCACGGGCCGAATTTGTTGCTATTCGAGCTAGCCGTGCCAGAGAATTTGGATGGAACGACAGTGCATTTCGCCTACACTCTTGTGTCCTAAACATCATCTCAATGACCTAAGCTTTTCAGAAAAACCCTTTTGAACACTGCGGTGATAAAAACGAAGAGAAAGTAATTCCTCGGGTTTTGTAAAATTTTGATCATCCTGAGAGAAAGAGAGGCGTGCTAAGCCCTTAATGAATGAAATCATGCCTGTCAACGTGGGTACTGAGAAGGACCCTGGCTTGATCCAGACTAGTTCCACACTATCTTTAGCGCAGGCGATGTGTCGCTTTCTTAAAAACTTTCAAAAACAAAATATTTTGCGCGGTCCTGTAAAGACCTGTGTGGAATCGCTCTTAAGATTGTGCAGCCTAGGATCGCTCTCAGCCTCAAGGTTCCATCTATCTGTTCCGAACCAGGAATCCGTTCAGAATGTCCAAGTAGTCAAATGCCCGTGTGGCTCAGTTTGAAGCAGCCCTCGAGCAAGAGGCACCAAAGTCAGATCAAAAAGGTCAGATCCCACCAGACAAGGCTCGTGAAGCAACCGTGATGGACCTTTCTGCGAATCAATACAACAGCCACTCTCCTGGATACAGAGGGCTTCAATCTCAAAACCATTTGGCGTGGACTTGCTACACTTTTACCCTTTGAGAGGCTCGCTGGGTCGAAAACCCGGAAGGGCGACCCAGGCAAAAGTTAGAGCAAAAGAAAAATACAAAATGCAAAAAAAAAGAAAAAAGAAAATTCAAAAAGCAAAAAAAAGCAAAGCAAAAAAAAAAAAAAAAAAAAAAAAAAAAAAAGAGCAAAAAAAATGCAAAAGAAAAGAAAAAAAGAATGAAAAGAAAAAAAAAAGAAATGAAAAGAAAAAAACAAAAAAAAAAAACAAAGCTCGCAAGGTCGAAAACCTGCAACAGGCGCCTTGGCAAAAATTAGAGCCTAAACAGTGAAGGTTAAAATACCCGAGTGTACCTTAACCGGAACTACGTAAGGCTTGATTCCCATGTTTGGGATACGTAGGCAACTTCATTCTGAAGTCCAGCCCCCAACGCTTTCATAGCGTCTCAGTCCATGCAATGGTTTTGATCACCTTTACCTCCTCTGAAATTCGATGTCTCGATTGCAGCAACCGGGGACTACGTGATTAACTTCCTCTCGAAGTCTAACCATCAACACCTTCCAGGTGACTGTGTCCATATATTGATTCAAACCGTCTTCGTCTCCTCCGTGTCCGAGGATCCGATCATCATCAGCAAGGACTGGTTTACAGCATGCTGCGGCATCATCCAAACAAGGGGCAACTTTCCGTTGCCATGTATCGCCATAAAGTTGCCCTGAGTTGCCGCCCAAACTAGGGGCAACTTTCCGTTGCCCTCTTCCCCCCTTTTCAAGCAAGGGGCAATTTTTCCAAATTGCCTCCGATCCGAGGTTGCGTATCTCGAGGGTAGGTTCCGCGCCATGTCGAGCATTGTCTGTTCACGAAAATAGTTTTTGAAAATTTTTACTAAGGTTGACTATTTTCTCGAACATTATTTCATTTTCCAAAAACGGACCATGTTTGGACCCAAAAGGAAAACTTTCAGTGCTTACGGCCTGACTTGCATGATTTTCAAATCAAAAATCGAACAAGCGCGCTAATCTGACGTTCATTTTGATCAAAACTGTTTTAGAAAGAAAACAAAAAAATGGTCAAAGTAATGAACCAGGGGCACAGTTTGAGCCAGGTGTTCTGTCTCTCCCTTGTCATCAACGCGCTTGCCAGGAAAGCACTTTATCTATCAGAAGAAATAGCTGTGAGCTAGCTGTATTCGGCATGAATCCGCCGCTTCCTATTCATCCATCAATCACCCTGGGGAGGGATGAAAAAATGAGAGAATAAAGAATAGAGGGGTGTAAGTCGAGAGAAAAGTGAGCAAGAGGGTTTTGAGAGAAAAACCGAGCTTGAGGGCCGAGTGGCGTGAGAATCACACAAATCAGAAAGGGTGGGAAACCTGCCCGGAGGAATTGGCTCCTCAAGGTCTTTTGTTTTCAAGCACGTCCGTGTGTCGTGTCCTTTGGTTCGTCGGTCTCAATTTAGCTTTGAGTCTTTTCCGAATGTGTCTCGTTGTGTTTAGGTCGTGTACCTTTTATTTTCTTCACTTGAGTCCTTTCCACTGTGTTCAGTTGTAGGCTCGATACCCCGTTTGTGAAATCCCTTTTCCAAAGACAATCGTTTGTGCTCAGAATGCTGTGCCATTCTCTACATTTATGCGAGGCAAGAGAAGAAAAGGAAATTTTGGGACATCCGAATGTGTTTCAACTTCAACTGTCTCAGTTTTGGTGATCCGTCTTGTCAGATTGGGCCAATTGTTCAGAGTTTGCCGTGTGCAGAATGGACCGGATATTGTATTATGAGCTGTGTGCAGATTAATCCCCAGCAGATTAGTCCTCAGCAGAATATGGGCTGTATGTTCGGATTGAGCAGTGGTTTGTATGAGCTGTTTTGCTGTTTAGTTGGTTGGTTATTTGATTATTACAGTGCAAGTGTTCAATTGTCAGACAACAAATCGTAATCATTTACATTTGAGGTGTAATATGATGCAATGCATGCACGAGGTATGTAAATAAAGTACTTTTCAGATAAAAGTTTGTTTCATATCATCGTCTTTTCGAATACATAGTTTGAGAAAAGCAAAAAAAAAAACCCGCCTGCGGCAGTACATAGTACTCTATCTACCAAAAAGAGAAAAGTACAAGAAAAGAAATAAAGAAAAGAAGCAGCAAAATCATCATCATCAGCAGCAGGCCTCACGCCTGAGGATCAGTCCTCGCCCTCTTCCTGGGCAAAAGCACAGGAGCATCGTCGGAGCTGTCACTGTCAGAGCCCGAGCCCGAGCTATCCCCGGCCTCCTCCGCAAATGACTCCGTCCCCGCCTCCGACTCGCCATCCCCTGCAACTGGAGCCCGTGAGCTGCTCCCCACATGGCCACGCCCCCCTTTGGTGCGGGGGAATATCCTGCCATCCCGAGTAGAAAGGGGAGGTCCCGATAGAGCGCCGCCACCTACTGCAGGAATCGGGAAGGGAGGCTGAAAAGTACAAAAGGCAGAAGCATCAGTATACACGAAACAGTTTATCAGATCAGAATGCAGTGTATGAGTACAGTGTGTGAGTGCCTGTGAGCAGTTCATCAGATCAGAATGCAGTGTATGAGTACAGTGTGTGAATGCCGTGAGCAGTTTATCGGATCAGAATACAGTGCATGAATACAGTGTGTGAATGCCGTAAGCAGTTTATCAGTGCAATGTATGAGTACAGTGTGCCAAGTGCTGTGAACAGTTTATCAGATGTGTTGTGCATCAGATTGTGCAAAGCAGTTTGTATATAGTTTGGAACTATGTCGGAGAAAACATACCGGAAGGCCATAGAAGGCTAGGAACTCGAAGGTCCGCTGTAGCATCCCCGCCATGGAGGCGTTCAGCTCCAATGACTGCCGGGTATACTCAGAAGAAGCCTGCAAAAGTATTAGATGCATCAATATTCTGTGGAATATCAAACGAACTGAACTGAAATAAAATGACTGTACAGAAATGCAGTAATACATACCGGAGGTAAGTCAGGGATACCAACAAACTCATGACCAGCCGGGGGAGGAGCAAAGGGGATCTGATAGGTCGCCCCATCCGACCCTCGGAAAGATAGTAGAGTAGGCAGAGCGGGCCAGCCCGTCCCTCGTCCCCTCTGCACTCCCCTCCTGCCACGAGCTCGAGATCTCTGAGACGATCCCGCTCCTGCTCCCACCTCCGCTCTAGCCGCCGACGCCGCGGGTCTCTCTGGCTCAGCTCGGCGACCCCCGCTCAGCGGCCGCATGATGAAGGTCCGGACGTACTCTGAGTAATCGCCCTCGCCTCTGAAGCCGGCTGCCTCCCAGCCAATGGTGTAGTCTGCCATCTGCTCGGCGGTGAACCCCTCGGTGTCCCTCATATGCTCGGGAGGATGCATCGGAACTATCTGCTCAGGTAACCCTGAGGTCTGACGCAAGAAGCGCTCACCCAGGTACCAAGCCCGACAGACCGGGCCCTCTAGCAAAATCCGGTAACGCGAGGTCTCGATCGCGCCGGCAAACCGACTCCGAACTATCGCCGGCAAAGGAGCCCATGGCTGCCAGGTGATCTGAAATTGAAATACAGTTTATTACCTACTGGTATTGCAGATATACAGTGGAAAAGTAAAGCTTAAATGAACTGTAAGTAAAACATACTTCGGCGGAGGTGATGGTGTCAAAATAGCGGCGGAAGAAGCTAAAAGTCTCCCGCGGCCTCCGGGTGCACCTCCCGTCGTAGCGGCGTGAAAAGGGGACGACCAGAGGAGTCTCCGTCTCCGGTACTGGCTCTAGCCTGGGAAAGTAGGCATAGACCCACAACTGCAAGACAGATGTCAGAACATTTATCAGAAAAAGCAGAATACAGAGTAAAGCAGAAATAGCGGAGCCGTGTGTTGTGCAGTGTATTGAGCAGAGTGTACAGTGTGAACAGTGTACAGTCAGTATAAAGCGGGAGTATGTGTGTGCCGTGTGTACAGTATACAGCAAGTGTAAAGCAGACTACAGTGTGTGCAGTGTGCAGAGTATAGAAAGTACAGAACAGAAATGTAAAACGGAGAAGAAGGCATACCTCCCAAGCTCGCCAGTAGCCTCCGAGCAACTGCCCGCTGCCACGGGAAACCGAGCTCATGTAGCCGTAAAGAGTGGCCAGAGCCGCGCCACCCCAGTCATAGCGCAAGATGTCCCGGACGTCCACCAGTGCACTGAGTAGGCAGAGAGGCACGGTGTTCGCCCGGTCGGCGAATAGTGTGGTCCCCAACAAGAACATCAAGAAGCCGCGTGCATACTGCTCTGCGGCGACCGCGGTCATCGGAGCTTCGTCAACGAGGAGAGGCTGCACCCGGAACTGCACCTCGAACCAAGAATAGCGGACAAAACCTGGACGTGCCAAAGGCGGAGCCGCGCCAAGTAAATGAATCTGAGCGGCAGTCCACTCGTCCATATCAATGTCGAAGGGAATCGGATCACCCCCAACCCCGATGCCGGTAAGCACCGAGAAGTCATAAGGGGTCATCGTCATGTCCCCAGTCGCCGATAGGTGGAATGAATCGGTGGTGTCCCACCATCTCTCTGCCAAGGCCGCGAGAAGAGGCCTGCAGGCAGTAAGTCGAGTCAGACCCCTGCAGAAAGAGCCGAAGCCCGCCTCGTCCACGATGTGTCGGACTGCCTCAGGAAGCTCCAAGTACCAATCTCGAGCCGTAACATTCCCATACCCGCGGATGGTATGGGAATCTCCCTGTTTACAAACAAATGGTTGCAAAGCAATATGAAATGCACATTTCTGAGGGAACATGTTAAAGTCAATACAAATCTAGCATGCGTGCACGTTTTTTTTCAGATTCAAACAGAAATCGGGTGCCGTTGCACTTACAGTAAGCTACAATATGTGATGCGGCAGTGTGTTTTTGAGTAAATGCAATGCAAATATGGTGCACGTGTGTACACTTTTTAGATCCAAACAGGTATCAAGTTTCAGTGTACTACGGTGGACTACGACCTGTGAGGTGTCAGTGGGTTTGTAAGGAACAGCGTACAGATAGGGTGCACGTGTGCACATTTTTCAGGTTCAAGCAGATAACAGTGAACTACAGCATGTAATACGTCAGCGTGTTCGAGTGGTTCAATTCAGTATAAATCTAGCGCGTGTGCAGGTTTTCAGATTCAAATAAATACCGGGTATCGGTGAGTTTGTAGTGAAATACGGTGTGCCGTATGTATGGGCGATTGAGACTAATGCAGTGTGTGTGCATGTGTATCGGTCCTAAGCAGATATCAGTCGTGAAGTTGTCTACGATCAACCACAGTATAGTATATCAGAGTTAAGCAAGAAAAGGTTGTAATCAGCTATGGCAGTTGACAGTTTACGGTTCTACATTGCAGAAATTAAAACAGGGAAAAGGGTTACCTCGGAAGCGCCGAATGAGAGGTGCGAGGTCGGCTCGCGCAGCAGAAGCTCCGGGTCCAGAGCCCTGTCAAAACCGCGGAAATGGCGGAGTCCATCTGGCGGAAGTACATGAATGGCCGGGCGGTAGGTCGCCGGGTCGAATGGTCGCTCGCTCAGCGGGAGGAGCTCCACCCCGGGATCCATCTCATGATCCGGGGGAGTCCCGACATGAGGAACGTCGTCTGCCATGGTAGTGGTAGTGAGAAGAATGGCCGAAAAGGAAAACCGAGTCGGAATATGAAAGGTCAACCGAAAAAGTCAACCCCGAGAGGGCCGGAAATGGCCGGGAAGGTCGGAAGATGAGAATATACGGAAATGTGGAGAAGATCAAGGGGAGTAAGTCCCGAAAAGGGGGAAATAGCAAAGGGAACACCGAAATGAGATTTCAATCGGATGGAAATGTCCGAAACACGAAGAAAATCGCGAATCGAACGACGAAATCAAGCCTAAAACTCAAAGAAATGAGCGAAAGATGAGAAAACAAAGCTCTAGAGAGGTAGAGAGAGAGATTTCGGCGGAGGGAAATGATTAGAATAGGGTTTCAAGCCCTATTTTAAAACACCCGTGGCGAAAAGTCAGAACTACCCCCGATCAGCAACTTTTGGCCGGTCGGCACTATTTTGTGCCGGTCGGCACATTATTGTGCCGGTGAATGAGTTTATACAGCCGGTGGCAGCCGGTGGCCCTCCCACCCAGCCGGTGGTGTTCCCAAGGCCTTGTTTAGGCAAATTGAGGAGTTTTGGGTCATCATAGCTCAAGAAAGTGCAAGAAAGTGCATCCCCAATGCTCAACCGGCCTCCGTTTTGACTTCGGACCGTATCTACTGTGCGTGACGCTCAAATCCAAGCAAAAATCGTATCCTTTTGTATCCTTTTGTTGTTTACAGAGATTCAAAAGTTGCCCCGTGTGCGTTGCATGCATCCATCACGTCGACCGGCGCATTGTAACGTGCCATCTTGCACGTCCCTTGCGACTTGCACCGCTTTGCATTGTCGTGTGACATGTGTGTCATACTCTATCATCTTGCATTTCATCGCATTTCGAGGTACGCGTGCCTCGTTTTGCATTCCATTTTCCATCCGATGAGGTATGCGTGCCTCATCTTGCATTTCATCGCATTTCGAGGTACGCGTGCCTCGTTTTGCATTCCATTTTCCATCCGATGAGGTATGCGTGCCTCATCTTGCATTTCACCGCATTTCGAGGTACGCGTGCCTCGTTTTGCATTCCATTTTCTATCCGATGAGGTATGCGTGCCTCATCTTGCATTTCATCGCATTTCGAGGTACGCGTGCCTCGTTTTGCATTCCATTTTCCATCATGAGGTATGCATGCCTCATCTTGCATTTCATTGCATTTCGAGGTACGCGTGCCTCGTTTTGCATTCCATTTTTCATCCGATGAGGTATGCGTGCCTCATCTTGCATTTCATCGCATTTCGAGGTACGCGTGCCTCATTTTGCATTCCATTTTCCATTTCGAGGTTCACGTGCCTCATTTTGCATTTCATCTGTGATCCGCGTGAGGTGTGCTACCTCACGTGTTTCACTTTGCATTTCATCTGTGATCCGCGTGAGGTGTGCTACCTCACGTGTTTCATTTTGCATTTCATCTGTGATCTACGTGAGGTGTGCTACCTCACGTGTTTCATTTTGCATTTTATCTGTGATCCGCGTGAGGTGTGCTACCTCACGTGTTTCACTTTGCATTTCATCTGTGATCCGCGTGAGGTGTACTACCTCACGTGTTTCATTTTGCATTTCATCTGTGATCCACGTAAGGTGTGCTACCTCACGTGTTTCATTTTGCATTTTATCTGTGATCCGCGTGAGGTGTGCTACCTCACGTGTTTCACTTTGCATTTCATCTGTGATCCGCGTGAGGTGTGCTACCTCACGTGTTTCATTTTGCATTTCATCTTTGATCCGCGGGAGGTGTGCTACCTCACGTGTTTCATTTTGCATTTCATTGCATCTCGAGGCACATATGCCTCGTTTTGCACTTCATTTTCCATCAGATGAGGTACGCGTGCCTCATTTCGCATTTCATTGCATCTCGAGGCACGTATGCCTCGTTTTGCACTCCATTTTCACACCAATGAGGTATGCGTGCCTCATGATTCATTTCATTCTCACTTGCATTATTTTGCATCCCTTGTGGCAGGCGTGTCACATTCGCACAGTTGCCCGACCACATCACGGTCCAGCGGGACCAAAAACACGCGCGGTCCGGCGAGACCTAAAACCCGCTTGATTGCATTATCATGCATTTTATTACGAGCATTGTCATGCACTTATGCTTTGCATCGTTCTCCACACAGGGTCCGGCGGGACCTTAAACACGCGCCGGTCTAGGAGACCTTAAATCCTTGGAGGGTGCAAGACCTTCGGTACATTGACGTACACCGTTCATTGCAGTTGGCATGCATTTCATCGCGCTCTTTCGCGCATCTCATCATCATGCATTGCCCCAACACACAAGGTCCGGCGGGACCAAAAACACGTAAGGTCCGGCGGGACCAAAAACACGCGCGGTCTGGCGAGATCTTAAACCCGCTTCATTGCATTGTCACGTGCTTTATTACGAGCACCATCATGCATTTATGCTTTGTATCGTTGCCCCGTCCGGTCTGGCGAGACCTTAAACACGCACGGTCCAAGAGACCTTAAATCTTCGGGAGGTGTGAGACCTTCGGTGTGTTAAGTCACCCCTCATTGCATTTGGCATGCATTTCATCGCGCCGTTTAGCACACCTTCAGTGCATTCCATTTTCCATCTTTTGAGACGCGCACGTCTCATTCGCCCCATTTGCATCCGTGTGTGTGTCTCGTTTGCATCGCATGCACTTAAAGTGTTGTGTTGTAGTTGCACCCCCCCTGGTCTGGCGAGACCTTAAACACGCACGGTCTAGGAGACCTTAAATCCTTTGAAGATGCAATTCCTTCGGTGTTTGTCGTGCCCGAACGACTTTCGGTGGTCTGGTAAAGCCACCTGTCTGTGTTTGCAGTGAGTTCCTAGGAGACCAATGGGGACGGTGAAAACTAGAGTTTGAACGGCTTATGCCTAGAACGCAAAGGTTCGGAATTTCCGAGACTAAAGTCTGGTTTAAATACCCAGGGGGTGTACCCTCGGCTTGAAATCTGTATGGAAGCCCCATAGGTTGAGGCGGCGTGTCTACGCCTCAATTCTGGATACTGAACCAACCTAGTGTATCGCCCTGTCGGGAGAATAGGGAAAGCTGCAATCATAGCCATTGCAACACATGCATTTCATGCATCATTTGTAAATATTGCATATGTCATGCATTTGCAAAAATCCAAAACCGAAAACAAAAAAAGAACATGCATTTGTCATGCATCATCATTGTAGTATAGTGTATATGTCATGCATTTTCTATAAATATCCATTTCCATTGCATTGTAGTTGCATGCATTTCACTGCATCATCTTCCATCCATGGCTTGCGCCTTTCCAGGTTGAGCTTGGTCTGGTATGTGCTCATACTTTTTACGTCTATACACTCATAGTTCTGCGTGCGCTCGCGCCTTGAGGGCTTCGACACCTTTTCTATGTTAGACATGACTTGTACGTGTACATGCCCTTCCTATGCGAGATTTGGTTTGGCCCGCGTGCCATATCCATTGTATCATCTATCCATCATATTACATTGTAGTGTAATTGTTGCATCCAGCATTAGGATCATTATTCCCTCCTCAGCGGGTCGTTACCCCACTTATGTCATCCCACCCAATACTTGTTCTCGTGTCCGTCTACATCACTCATAGTTCAGACATCGTTCTATGGTAGACGGACTTGCTACTTCCATCAATCTATTTGACATATGTGTGGTTTTGAACCGCTTACGAGTGAATCATGATTCAATTGCCTTGCATGTAGTTCGCATTAGTTTTAATTGCATTGCATTATCATTTGCATTGTTCATACATAGTTTTGTATATATTGCATAGCATCCATCAGTCGCATTGCATATGTCATGCATGTTGCTAATCATATTGTACCTGTTAAGTTTGCTTTCTTTTCAGGCACGATATTGTATGTACGGTTCATTTACCGCTGGTGAGACCGGACGAGCCGCGCAGGTATTGTATCCTCCGCGTGAGACGTTTTGAGAATTTCATAATTCTCTTACAGCCTTTCTGCATTGTAGTGTAGACTGTTGCATGTTAGCTTATAACTGTCACATGTGTGCTTCATTACAGTTTTCTTTGCATGATCATAAGTTATGCTCGGCTTCTTGCATTTTCAGTTGCATTTTGCCCCTGCCTACGGGCGCATATCTTATCCTTGGCATGTGTGCCTCCTGCATGAACTACGCTGGTTTGATTCCTTAGGGGATATGTAGGCAGCTTGCGAGTTCAACCATTTGCGCTTTGTATGTTTGTCCAAGTCTTCGGCCTTGTCAAAAATGGGTCGTCTCTGGACTTTGACATTCACTCCCGTCATTATTATGACTTCCGAGTTCTGTCAAAGAGGGGCAACTGTAGACACCCCATTTTTGACCGTCCTCAAGACTTGGACGTCACCGCTTGAACACTCGGTGATTATCCATGTTTGTGTTCGTTTGGAGTTCCCGGAGTTCTCGGCTCGCGCGCCTTGCCTCAGGACCTCCGAACTTGACTGTTTTGTGTTTGGTTTTGCACCAAACACCTGTGCTTTGCCTTAGAGGGGCAGGGAATGCTTTGTGAGGCATCCCCACATACCACCGGCTGTGGCTAGAGGCCACCGGCTGGCTGGTGTTGCCACCGGCACTATATTGTGCCGGTCGGCACTATTTTGTGCCGGTCGGCACTTGTTTTGGCAAAATGACCATTTTGCCCTGCCGACCACTGTGCACTTGCTTTCTGAGATATTTTCAGACAGCTGTGTGCCATTGGTTTCCCCTCCATACACGTGTATAGAGGGATGAGCCCTTGTTTGCTTAGCTTGTAAGTCTTACAAGTTCTATAAGAGGAAGGCTCTTCTTCTTGGCTTAAGGTTGGGAATTCTTGAGAGGTTTCAACCATTTTAGAGAGAGAGCAAGCTCTGGTTTTAGGTTAGATCATATATCTATCTTATCTCTCTCCTTTCTTGCTTACTTAGTACACTAGGTGCTTTAGTTCACACTTTTGCACACAAGCACCTAGTGCTCCACCTTCCTTTGGTTCTTGAGGGTCCAGAGGTTTGTTTTGAAGCTTTGGAGCTGGTTTGGTGCTCAAGGAGGCCAACACATCATCTTTGTTGAAGAGGCTTCAAGGGTAAGACACTAACTCTCTTTTTACCCCATTCTTGTACCTTCCTTTTGCTTGCTTTATAACAGTATTTGGGCTTAGTGTTTGGCACATAAAAGTTCTGATTTTTGACCCTCTTTATTGTATATTAAGAGTGTTTTGTGGTTTGGGGAGGTTTGACCCCCTTTAGACCTTGAAAAGGGTTCCTTTTTGTGCTATTTTGGAGAGATCCGGGACTTGTGTGGTTGGACCTCTCCACCACTGAAATCTTGAGGGATTTCAGTGGTGGAGATGGTGCCTTAAAGTCCTAGAAAGGGGAGGGCCACCCCCTCTCCTTGATGTCCTTGAAAAGGGCAAGTTTTGGCCTCCCAAAGGAGCACCATGTTTGAGTGTGTGTTGAGCATGCCTCGGTTGTCTTTCATGCTTATATTGCCATTATATAACATGTTTTCAAGTTGGTTTTGGTCTCCTATGCATGCTTAGTATAGTTACCTTGTAATGCCTCTTTATGTCTTAACATGCTTAGGTGGTATGCCTTCATTTCTAGCATGTTTTAGACTTGTGTTTGTGAAGATTTTGTGCTCATATTACCATGTTTTAGGTCTGTCCATAAGCATTTTGGTCAATCTTGGCATGTTTAATATAGCTCCTTTGCATTTGGCTTGTTGGCCTTGAGAGTATGAGTGTGTGGCATGCCATGCTTACTTCATTTTTGATAGTTTGGAACCATCTAACATGCTATTTCAGTCCCTTAGAGGTGCTTGTATGTTTACATTGCATGCCTCTTTGTTGCTTCCTAAGCTTGTGTTGCATGCTCCATGTTTAGGCCTTGTTGCATGCCTTTGAATTCATGTCTCTTAGATGCCATCTAAGTGGTCCCTTGGGCCTAATTTGACATGCTAAAACTCTGTTTTAGGTTGTTAAGTGCATGCCATATTTGCCTTGTATAAGCATGGTTTAATGCCTTATTGACTTGCTTTGAAGCCTAGGCCATTTGCATGTTTTGTTTGGCATACCTCATTGCATGATTTGGCATCATGTTTGACATGAATTTTAGAGCTTTCAATGCATGTTAGTTGGCTAGGTTTGGTCTCTTCAAGTGTGCTTAAGAGTTGCCATGATTCATGCCTTAGTGTTGATGCTTTAACATGTGCATGTGTGTGTGTGTCTAGTCTCCATTTGTAGGCATTTTGGCCATTGACTTTAGGCCTTTTGAGTTGCCTAAGTCCACCATTTCATTAGTTTGCATGTTTGACTCGCATGCTTATTTGAACTCTTTGCATAAGTGCATCACATTATCCATGTTGCACGCTAGATAATATGCTTAGGGCTTCGTCACATTGGCATGCATACCAAGCCTCTTGAAGTGAGTTTGATAGAGGTTTGGCACCCCTTTGTGCTTGTTTGCATGGCATGCATTTGAAAGCAAAGTTGCATTCTTGGTCCTTAGGGCCATCATGCATGAAAATGCGCGATTGGTGGTCCGGGAATCGAGACACATACCTCTTTGAGTCAATAACATGATAAGGGGTGTGTGTAGTGCATAAATACCTTGAATCACATTACCATGCATTTTGTTGTCCTCTGCTGCTGTGGTCTGCAGGTTCTGCAGGAATTTTGTGCCGACCGGCACTGTTTAGTGCCGGCCGGCAGTAATTTGGCAGCCGATAGCTTTATTGAGTGCCGGTGGCCACACACTTCAGCCGGTGATGCTCTTCCTCAGCCGGTGGTGATCTCCAGTGCCCAAGGAAGTATTCCTGAAATTTTGGCAATCTTCAGAGGAGGAAAGCAGGGAAAACAGAGGCAATCATGCATGGCAGTGCGATTCCGAGCGAGTTCCGGGCGTGTGATGCATTTGGCCCTCATCCCGAGGCGATTTACTGTTTAATTAGATTAATTATTTTATTTAATTAATTTAGTTGATTTGTAATAATTAATTAGCTTGCGTAGTTAATTAATTTGTATTATTCTTTTAGTCCCTCCGAGCGAGGGCAAATTTGTAATAAGTGTGTGTGAGTGGGTGCATGTCTTCCAACCCCCATTTCTTTCTACCCTTTTATTTACCTGCTTATGGTAATAGACTAGGGCACGTTTATTTTAGCATACCATATGCAATGCATGCATGCATTCATGCATTTGTTTACATGCACCGGGCTCGGTACATCATACAAACTGCATTGCAATTTTCAATTTCTAATTGAATACGTGCATCAAATGACTGTATTTCATATGCCATGTTTAGGGTCGGCCGAGCCTATTCTAGATTACATCTTGTCTGTGTTGCATTAGCCACTTAACATGAACTAGGTCATGCATGTTTGCTAACTAGTTTACTGTTTTTGGCACGGAGTACGATGTAAGTATTTTACGCTTTAGCATATCGCATGCGTGTGAATGTTGACATGACAGTATGCTTACCATGCGGCTAAATGCTTATGTGTGATAAACTGTTTAAATGCCTGTCGGTGGAGGTTGGATTGCTTGAGTTGGAATAATTCATTGAAATCCGTATTTTAGCCTACTTGCGAGTAGCAAAATCTAACACGTTTTTCGAGACAAAATGGATATGCAATGTTTATTTCCAAGTTAGGCGATCTAGTCTATACTTTTGTGTTGTGCGCTTCACATAGTAATTCTAGGTTAATAACCGGAATAAGAACGCATAAAGTTTTCAAAAACGGATATCACGGTTAGTAGAGGCCGGTCTTCGGACCGGGCGAAAGGGGGTGCTCATAGCTGACCTTCCCCGATCGTACCCAAGCTCCCGAGCCAAGACCACTTTGGTGATGACGGACACGTGGCCTTCGGCACCGAGTCAGGGTTTCCTAAATTTCCCAATTAAAAAATATTTAGGTGGCGACTCTGTAATCTGGCAAAGCAGTCCATGTTTGGCACTACTTTTCAAAAAATCTGTTTTCTCAAACGATTTGCCGGATTTGGACTCTTTGGTTCAAGATTCAGAACCGACACAAAATCGAGTCCGAACTGTAGAGTGAAGTCCACGGGCGCGTCTACAGGCACAAGTGAATTTTCAAAAGAAAAATGAAGGTGGATGGATCAATTGACAAATACAAGGCAAGACTTGTGGTCAAAGGTTTTAGACAAAAAGAAGGTCTTGATTACTTTGACACATACTCACCGGTTACTAGAATAGCATCTATTAGAATGTTAATTGCCATTACTTCTCTATATAATCTAGAAATTCATCAAATGGAAGTGAAAACCACTTTATTAAATAATGAGTTAGATGAAGAAATTTACATGGAACAACTAGAAAGATTTTCTGTTCCAGGAAAAGAAAAGAAAATGTGTAAATTGGTTAAATCATTATATGGTTTAAAACAAGTGCCAAAACAATGGCATGAGAAATTTGACAAGGCAATGATGTCAAATGATTTTAAAATTAATGAGTGTGACAAATGCGTTTGTATTAAAAATACAGACAAAGGTTATGTCATTGTATATCTTTATGTAGATGATATGCTTATTATAGGTAGTAATAATGACATGATTAAAACTACCAAGAAAATATTGAATAAACATTTCGACATAAAGGACATGGGCATTGCTGATGTAATTCTTGATGTGAAAATTACCAAAACATCAGAAGGTTATGCTTTGTCACAATCTCATTACATTGAGAAAATACTTGACAAATTCAGCAAATGATCATCTTGCTAGAACACCTGTGGATGTTAATTTGTTTCTTTCTAAAAATGTATAAGAAAGTATTTCTCAATTATAGTATGCCCAAATTATTGGAAACTTAATGTACTTGATGAACTGCACTCGCCCAAATATACCTTATGCAGTAAGTAAATTAAGTAGATATACGAGTAATCCAGGAGTAGAACACTAGAAAGCAATTATAAGGGTTCTAAGATATCTCTGATTTACTCGTAATATTGGGCTAAATTATACTAGATATCCAGCAGTACTTGAAGGGTTTTGTGATGCAAATTGGATAGCGAATATTAGAGACTCAAAGTCCACCATGGGTATATCTTTACTCTTGGTGGTACGGTTGTATCTTGGAAATCTTCAAAACAGACTTGCATTGCTAGGTCTACTATGGAATCAGAATTCATAGCTTTAGATAAAGTTGGAGAAAAAGCAGAATGGCTTCGCCACTTCCTTAAAGATATTCCAATGTGGCCAAAACTGATGCCTGCTATATGCATACATTGTGATAGTCAATCAGCAATAGGTAGAATACAGAGTCATATGTATAACGGTAACTCACGACACATTCGTCATTGACATAACACCGTGAGACAACTACTCTCTAATGGAATTATTTCCACTGAATATGTGAAGTCTAAAGACAATATAGTGGATCCACTAACCAAAGGATTAGCAAGAGAGCTAGTTGAGAATTCATCGAGGGGAATGAGACTTAAGCCTATAAAATAAGAGTTACCACAACGGCAACCCAACCTAATTGACTGGAGATCCCAAGATCTAGGTTCAAAGGGACAACCAAGTTGTGTATGACTCAGAAGAATCACTGGGGAGTCAAACTCCTATCCATTTCTATGATGAAATAGTGATGTTTGCAGCGTTTTAGGTTAAGTAAAAGTTTAATGATTCTTTTATATAGGTAAACCTAGTGGAGTATGGCAGGATACTTTTTGTAAGAATCACATATATGAGTGTGAACTATGCCGGTTCGATGAGATTTGTGAAGGGCTACAAGTCTTTAAAGCACTTATGAAAGAGCAGGTTATTCAAGGCCAAAATGAACACACTAGTGAGAACTAAACTGTGTCTGTGGATATACTATGTGAGTTCTATTGTCTTGGTTTACACAAATGGTTGAACAGTTCAAGACATCATGTTCACTAGTTAGTTAGTAAATCCGATAGTGTCTCACAAGGGAAGGTTCAAAACCAAAAGCTACCTATCATTTGCAGAATATTTCCAATTTATATACTCTCTGTAATTAGATCATATTGTTGCATTTTATTTCTGTCAAATTCCATTCATGTGGGGGATTGTTGGAAAATTGGTTTTATAGGCTTATTTTGGGCCATCTTTGAGCCCAAAATTGAGTGGGGCCCAATCGTCTTTTGGAGTGGGTCCAAAAATGCGACGTATTCCTTGCCACATGGTAAGTCACACGATGAAGACGGTTCGTCAAAATCATTTATGAGTGAATGAGAACTTGACGTCGTTTTCCAGTTCGTGGAATGGACATTTAAAGAAGTAATATGTGGGTTTTCTTGAAATGGGTTGTCCCACATTGAAACTTTAAAAGAGCTTTTGTATGTATATAAACTCTAGATTACAATACTTGGGTTGGGCCCCAAGGAGCATCTCAAGTTTGTAGAAGGGAGGAGTTATGGACAAAGTGAACATTTAGCCCAAACCACCACACATGCACCCGCGCGCCGCCGACTGTCCGGCCGACCCCAGCCGAGAGCGGCTGTGCGTCGAGTCGGTTCTTATATTAATTTTTTGGAGTAAATTTATTTGAATTTTTTCCAAAAATTCTTTACGAAATTAATTCAAAAGTTAAATTTAATTTTTTGACCTTTGTTACCTCTTCCAGTCCATTTTTCCAAAACAGATTAAACTGTTCAAACAGTTTTCAAATCTGTTTGAACCCGGACAGATTCATTTCTGCCAGATAGGTTTTTTAACTGCAGCAGTTTTCCAACAGATAGAAACTGCTGGGCAGTTACCTGTTTGTACCTGTCCAATTTGATTTAGTACCTATTCATTCAAAATGAGACCTGTTTGGGTCAGTCAAAATTGCCTATAAATACCAGCATTTCCAGCACTGTTTGGGATCCAAAAAACAGTCTGAAAATTACTCTTTTGCTGTCCAATTTTCTGCTTTGTTGCATATTTTTTTTATATTAGTTTTTTTAGGAAAATTTAAAAGAGTATAGAACACGGGTTCTAGTTCGCCGAACAAATTGTTTGGAGTGCTGCTACAATTTGTGAAGATCGTTGTATCCTAGGAGATAGACGCTATAAGCCCGTAAGCACTAAAGCGCGGCGAATCTGTCTTAAGAATAGAGTATCACACACTCGACTTGGTCTTTTAATTATTAATTCGATTCAATAAAATAAATTCGGTACGTTATTTATTTTATTTGTTTAATTTTATTTTAATTTATTTATTGTTCACAGAAAATTGTTCTAACACTATCTCAATCTTGATTTTGTAATCTTACTTACGAGTTGTAGAGTAGGTTTTTGAATTGCTAATCATCTGCTTAAATCCTTATTTAATGAATCTGTGATATCATTGAAAAAAGCTATCGAAATAGGGAAATGAGCTTTCTTTTCCCTTGTCATTTATTTAAATTATTTTCATTTCTCATATTTTATTGAAAAGATGTATAGTAATTATAAAAAAAATGCATCTTTCATTGGTTCGCAGAGTACCTTGATTTGAAAAAGAAAAATTAACACCTTACTTGATTCATTGAATGATAAAACAATTTGTCTTTGAATACTCAATAGAATTTCGAGGACTCACGAAGCGGAAGAAAATAGCGATGACAAATCTCACAAATCAATTCAAGGTAAAGTAATTAAGTACTCCTACATCCTAAACAACTTATTTTATTTACTATTCATTTATTTTTTTTTATCAATAAAAAGAAATATTATTGATATAAAGAAGTGTACAAAAAATACAATTCATAATACATTAACAAGAAGAGCAATGGTGAAAAACTTGCATCATAGTTAGAAAACACATCTCAATTAGCTTGGCACTTACAAATCTAGCAAAATTAAATGCAACTACCAATCGATTAGAGGTTGGCAAGGAACCAACATGAAACATGAAAAATACCTTGACATTGTATTTAGATAATGAATTTGGCTAGGAATTTAGAAACGGAAAATGAAATAGAGAAAAAATTTAGCTTGTATCTTGTTTACATTGTTATCACAATTTTTCTTTCTTTTTTCAAATTCTTACATAAACTCATAATCTAAACATAATCTAAAAAATAAAAATTAAAAAAAAAAGACTTGTAGATGACTCAGTAAGCCTGGAAAATTTTAGTTAATTTCACGTATTACAAAGGCCTACAAAATATGACATAATTAATGACAAATTAATCTTGTCACGTGTTTAATTGGTCTAAAATCAAGATTATAAGGTGGTCAAATTAAATATTGTCATGTTTTAAAATGATACAATAAGTTTTTGTCTAATTAAATTAAGTCATAGTGATACAACCAATAAGTTTTTGACTAATCAAATTAAGTCACTTATCACATTGAGGTAATTAAGCCAATAAAATTATGGCACACTATTAAAGTGATATTTTGGTATTTATTTCTCAATAAATCAGAGATAATTATCAAAAAAATTAAACTTCATTTCCATCCATTCCTATAAATAGGAGTGATCTCTACTAAAATTTGGAGAAAAATCTAAATCAAACCATGGGAGAAAGCTCCATCTAATTCAAGCCTCTAAAACCCCAAAGGTCTTTTCACCAAAACCTATCAATCTCCATAAAGCATGAAACTCGGAGGATCAAATCAAATTGTTTGTGACGAAGTTCCATCAATCTCCATCGCGCTTGAAATCTAGAGATTCAAATCAAAATTTATCGTCAAAATCTGCAAATCAAATTTATCTTCTTCTACTAAATTAGAGAGGATTCTACAATCATATTTGGAAAAAAGCTATCAAGCCCTCAAATCAAAATTCTACAAATTCGCCATTTTTTTTGTGTTACTTGGAGGAGATTTTGCGGCTCAATTCGGAAACAAACTATCAAGGCCTTGAATCAACTTATTGAAGAGAAGAATCAAAAGATTTTCTTTGATTAGAAATTTCATCAGAGATTGTACTTATTTTATTTTAAATCATTAAATTTATATTTTGTTACTCTATTTTTCTATTTTTATTTTGCTGACAAAAAATTTGTGTATACAGGCTTATCTAACCTCTAGAGCTTACATCAATTGATTCAACCTCACTTTTACAACTTCAACTTTCAATCAAATAAAACAAAACCAACATCGCCAAATACCAACACCTCATCTATTTTACTCCATCAATATGAAAAAGGATGTCATTTATGCAAGCATTGGTATTTCATTTTGCGTTGAGATCCTCTAGAGTGTTAATGGTAGAGTGATCTCCTAGAGTGAATTATGAGGGCGCGACACCTGTCTCACTAATGGAACCAAGGGTGGAGATTAATCCCTCACCAAAACGACGTCGTTTTGGTAGGAAATTTAAAAAAAAAATAAAAATAAAAATTAAAAAAAAAACAGTGAAATGAGAAACGAAGAAGAGAGAGAGGAGACACAGCCGCCGGAGTTTTTCTCCATCTCCGGCGCACTCTCCTTCCCTCCCGGCGACCCCAGTGCACCCCTCCCCTCTCCTCCTCCTCTCTTCTCCTTCTTCTCCTTCTTCTGCTGGAGAGAGAGAAGCAGGGTGCCTAGTCAAACATTATTTTGGCACAGTAGCATTCATGATCCATCACAAGCACAACCAAAATTCATCCTCTTCTTTTTTTTTCTTTTTCTTTTTTAATGTAGAAAAACAAAATTCAATCATGATCCTAATTTCAGCATTGAAGTTGATATTAAAAATAAAAATAAAAAAAATCCCCACCAAAAAAATTGGGCAATTTTAGCAAACCCATTCAATAAAATTACTAGTATATAATTCTTCAGAGAGGTCGTGTGAGGAATATATATATATACATATTATATATATATACATCTATAATTTAAAAAAAGAAAAAAAAAAAAAAAGAATGAACAGACCTGGAAGATCCATTTGTTCATGATAATAACAGTAACATTGAAGCCCCACCACTGAAGGATGGCGAGAATGGATTGAAAGACGGTCCATTGACAGAATCAACCCTCCTCCATCTGAAGCCAAAGTTGAAGATCAACGCACTTGGAATCTACAGAGAGCTAATTAGAGAAGATGAGAGAAGCCCTAATTGAGGTGGCTCTTCTTCTCCCATCCCATGTGATGTCGCAGACGATAATGATCCAAGGAGAGTGCGCCGAGAGGGAAGGAGAGTGCGCCGGAGATGGAGAAAAACTCCGGCGACTGTGTCCCCTCTCTCTCTTCTTCGTTTTCATTTCACTCTGTTTTTTTTTTTTTTTTAAATTTCCCTACCAAAACGACGTCGTTTTGGTGAGGAATTGATCTGAACCCTTAATTTTATTAGTAGGACAGGTGTCGAGCCCTCCTAATTCACTCTACGAGATCACTCTACCATTAACACTCTAGAGGATCTCAACGCTTTGATTTTACCCCTTTGCAACTTGAGTTTTATATCTTCGAATATATTCATTTGAATGAAATATAAGTTCTTTTTTTCTTTCTAAAATCTTATTCAAATCCATCATGCAAATATAAACACAAATGAAATATTGTTGATTAAAAATAATACTATTTCTTGTTAGTCATAATTTTCAAATTATACTATTGCTTATTGATCGAGAGTGATAAAGATTTGATGATAAAATTTAAGATCTTGAATTCGAATCATTCCAATAAACAACAGTTAAAGATTTCCCTAGTCATTTACTTTAGGATGTCAAGTTGGTTGATGTGTGTGCAAACTTGATCAACCCACCCAATTATATAGGCTTCCTTAAATGACTTTCTTATACCCACAACCAAACCACCAACAAAATAGGCCATTAATGCTTCCTGGCCATGCCCAAACAATACCCCACCATTCAACCATAGCAGAACAGACGCACCAAGAATTATAACACACCAAGAATCATTGGCGCGGTTTGAGAAGCAAAGATTGGGGTGAAAATAGTCAATAAACACATACAAATAAAAGTCCGTCACGTGGCTTCGTAGGACAATGAGGATAGGTTGTCAAATGATGCTTTTGTCCCTATGATTCAATAGTTGTTGCTTTCATTTCCACGAAAGAGTATTGTCACATCACCCCCTATTATGCTTGGAAATAAAATCATTATTGTAGGCGCATTTTAGTTGTTTACGGTTTTAACATTATTTTAAATACATTTTTTAATATAAAAATTTTAAAAAAAATGCCAACTCATTTTTTTAAACATAAAAATTAAAATAACGAAGTAATTAAAAAGTTAAAAAAATAATTTATTCCCAAACAGAGCCATTATTACACAGGGTGACGCAACACATAAATCATCTACATTAGGTGGGATGGTTCATTCTTACTAGAAGGTCTCTAGTTTCAATCTTACCCATTGATGCTAACAAGCAAAAAAAATTGATTTTAGAAAGTGTTGCATTTCTCCAAATCTGAACTCTGACAACTCTGCAGCCATTGAGAATACAAAGTTTTTACAGAAGGATTTTAACTTTCAACAATGATTCATCCCACTAAAAATACCACCACTAATAACACTAATGCATTAAAAAAGTAAAAAAAAAAAAAAAAAATACAATTCTAAGACCAAAACATCACTTCATTACTGTTGGAACCCACTGTCACCTAATTAGTGGGAGCACTAATTAGTGCTCCCACTCATTTTCTTTTAACTTTAAATTGACCATCATTTTCAACTTTCCACACCAATCTATCATTCATTTGATTTAAGAAACATATTTTCCCTCAGCAAATCAAGAAGTTCAGAAAAGCTTATCAAATTCTTCCAAAAAGAGTTGTCTTTGTAAAAGTCAAACTCCAGCAAGTACCTTCAGATGTAGGAAAGAAGATCTCTGAAAGTCAATTTCATCATTAAAGAGTTGTTTGGAATGTTTTAAATAAGTGTACTTTTTGATTTTTTATGAAATATGAATTGGGTTTAAAGTGATGTGGTAGAGAGGTGATGTGACTTAAATAAGATGATGTCACTTAAATAGAATAGTGACTTTTTAGTTTTTTCAAAGGATGCCAAACTTTGCCACACACTATGACAAGTCTGGATCCTCGGCGGCTATTTCCTGTGGCCGTTCTTGCGGCGGGTAAAAAACGATGTCATTTTTTATTTATTTATTTATTTTTTTTGGGGTCTCCTCTCTTTTCTCTTCATTGTCACCTAACCTAACCTAACAGAGAGACGAAGAAGAACGACGGCGAAGGAGGTGACTCCGATGGCGACGCAACTCAGGCAAGGCGAGATTGCCTGAACTCCACCCAATGATTTCAACTCTTCTTCAACCAAGCTTGAAAGCTTTTTGAGCAAAAAGGTCACTGCACTTTCTGCCATTGTTAATGGAGAGAGAGAGAGAGAGAGAGAGAGAGAGAGAGAGAGAGAGAGAAGCTTCAAAGCGTTTGCCTACCCAAGTTGAGTCCAAATCATCCACTGTTTGGAAGTGAAGAAATTATTTTCAAATCAAAGTTCAGAATAAATGACAGAGAAGAGAAATTTGTGAGTGGGTTTAAGCTAATTTTAAGTCGAGAATGAATCATCTGCTGTTTGGAAGTGAAGAATGATCTGAACTTTCCAGAAAGTGAGAAATTATTCCCTCAAAGGTTAGGCAAGGGTTGTGGAGCAAATAAATGACAGTGAAGAGAAAAGAGGGAAGACCCAAAAAAACAAAACAAAAACGACGTCGTTTTTGACCCGTCGCAGAAATGGCCACTGGAAACAGCGGTCGAGGATCCGAACTCACACTATGACTATTTCTGTTTCTCAGTGGAATCAATAATTTCGTTGGAAATCATATTATCTATAATCATTAGTCTAGTCTATTAGCCAAAGTTGTGGATAAAATTGTATAAATAGAGCTCACCAAACTGATGTCTATAATTTGCAAGAGACTCAAGACATTTAACTTTTGGTACCAAAATTATAAGGTAACATTTAGACATTTGACAAGTGTTTCCATTCTCATGGAACTACCTCATTATATCATTCCTCAAAAATATTTAGAAGCTCTTTATGTGCCAGGGCACAAGGAAAAAAAATAAAATAGAAAATGTTTGACAACTCTAATAAAATTTCCATAATTTCACTCTAATGATGTGGAATGATAGATATCAACTTTTAATTTGTCATATATTTAATTATGTGGAACTTTACTCTCTTGCCACATTATTAGAAATATGATTAGAAGTAATGAAATGGACGGATGTAGTAACTCAAATAATAAAGTTATAGAACCTAAGTCACTTTTCACTAGTTTTCTGATACTTTTTATTCATTTTAAAACTTAAAAAAAAATAAATAAATTCACCATTTTCAAAACACTTTTTACACTAATCCCAATATCAAACAACGCATGTGTTAGCTTTTGCCAATTAAAATTACACTCATCCGGACCGACTTTCCTCACAGCTTTAATTGAGCTACCCCCAAATTTTGCCTTGAGTTTCTTTGCATCTTTTTCCTTAAATAACCCAGAGAAAATTATTTACAACTTCATTTCTTTTCTAAATTACAAAGCTTGATATATATTATTGAGCCTATTTCTTAACTGTTTAAGTTTTTAAAAAAATTTGTGACTTAACATTGTATTAAAACTCAAGTTAAGAGATGTCTTGAGTTCAAGTCTCTCTATTGACATTTAACATTTTGTCTCTGTTATCTATTTATCTCTCTACGGGCAAGATGGTGTTGCACATGGGAAATTGGTGACTTAACAGATTTAGATGCGTTAGGATCTTCCTTTTTTTTCTTTTTCTTTTTTATAATCTAGATGCCTTACCGCCTAGCCTAGCCCAATTGGGCTCAAGTTACCTCATATCTAGATAGTTGAAAACTAATCTTTGGAGGTCCTGAAATTAACAACCAAACAAATTTTGAGTGGCCACTTGAGAAACTCGGACTTGAGATCTTAAATGTTACTCTTAAGTTTTTACAACTCAACCAACCCCTTGAGGTTAAAAAAATAGGTGGTGTTTCTCCCAATTTTAACCATAAAGCTCTTGATTTTTGTCTGCAGCGTGAGCTTTCAACGACTTGATAATTCATCACCTTCACTGTTCCTTATTTTGTACACAAAACCCGTCTCCATTTCATTATGTTCCCAAAAAATGTGGAATTCCACTCATTGATGACTTTCTTCAAAACTTGAAGCTTCTTTAAGAGGATAAAACCTCCTTACCCTTTAAATAGCAAGAGGTCCAAGCATCTTTTTAAAGGAGGGTTGCTGCAACCAAACATTAAAAAAAAATCTAATGGTTTGGCTTCCCAATTCTTCTCCTTGTCAGTTAGGAGAATTGGATAATGAGTATCTTGAAGAGTTTCAAATCCTCTCATCCATTACTTTCTGATTAAAAGAAATATAAATGAAAATGTAGTACTAATTGTATGTGTGTTTTTAACAGAATTTAAATTTGTTGGCATACTTTGAGAGAGTGTGTACAAAGCATATAATTTGATTTCTCCAAAATTGTGGACAGTTCAAAAACGTGTATTGATTTCATCTAAAATTGTCAATCTCATTATTTTGAACCAATTATCAAGGATAGTGGCTGGAGGTGGGGGTAGCTGGATGCTATGATAAACGGTGGATAGGTTGGTGGGGGTGGAAAAAGTAAGAAGGAATGGAAAGTATATACTATTTTCGTTTCAAAATATTAGTTCTTTTTTTAATTTTTCATTGTTTCAAAATATTAGTCTATTTTCTAAAATCAGGATTAAAATAATATGAATTTCTTATTTTACACTTCTTTTATATTCATGAACATCAATGTAGACAAAAAGTATAATTGTGACAATTGATATTTCCTAAAAAAATGTACGGTATTTTAATTAAATCAAACCAATTGTCTTGCAGTTACCAGAGAATTCGATAAATGTTGAAAATTATTTATAAAAGTTCTTGGAAACAAAAATACATAGAAAAGGAGTGGTGAGGCTGCCGTGAGGTGGCTTGGCTAGATGTAAATCGAATGTATGTAAGAAAATATCGAAGAGCATTTTTTTTTCTCTAGGAGCATGTTTTATATTCACATATGTTGTTAACGGAATTAAGTTTTGAGACCGATCACGGGAGAGGGTGATGTCATTTTCTCATACGAATGGGCCCAAGTTTAATTATTGAAATTGTCTGCTGAGGTTTGTGTAATTTAGCCAAAAAAGAAAGAGAAATCTTCATGGGCTGAGCTTAGCATGATTGTACTGGATTGGCTTAGCCCAAAGTGATTCTATTTGCATCCAAATAGTAATTTAATACGTCCAATTAAAATATTAAAAAGGAAATTCTATTTATACCACAATTTTATCTTTTTACACCTATTTTCTCATTACATTTTTAGAAATAATTGAAATTCTCATTACACCTTTTATAATACCAAAATTAATCCTAAATTAAACCGTTTTCAAAACTCCTATAGATTTTTCTCATTACACCTATTTCTTTTGAATTACTTTAGTGTTATGTTACCAAATAAATTATATTTGTCTAGTCATCTATTACTGCACATTTACAGATTCACTTTCATCAAAACATCATTTTTATTTTCTAAATTTATGATGGGCCTGTTCGGTTATACATTGCTCAACAATTTGAATTATTCTTGTGTCATGTTACTAAACAAATTAAATTTGTCTAGTCATTTGATGCCGCACGTTTACAGACTCATTTTCTTTAAAACATCAAGCATCCATAAAAAATAAAGCATACAAATATCTATAAAAAGATTCATAAAACTTGTTAATACAAATATCTTCAAATTTATCAATACAAATATCTATAGAAATACACAGAGATATTATCACAATCCATCTATGTTGATAATTTCAGTAGTTACTAAATCAATGCTGACAAGCATATGAAATTGATCAATACAGGTAGTATATGCTTTTTTTTCCATCCATTAGCACACAGGTGATGAAAACGAATTCAATTACTTGCTTTCGGAGGTACTAGATAGCAAATAAATCTAACAAATCTCGTCTGTAACGAATTCATAACTGTAATCCATTAACAATGCACTACTGGCCTTATTGCAATGAATAGAAGCATAATTATTCAAAACAAAATAAATAAAAACAAAAATTTAGAAAAATGAAACTAGAAATGTTTAGCAGTGAATTATCAAACAAGTTCTTTTTGTTCGACAGTAGGTTACTGAATAAGTATTTTTTGTTCAGCAGTGTTATTGGATATGTATTTTTTGTTCGACAGTGTGATTCCAGACTATTTGATTTTGTTCGGTTCTAATATACCGAATAAAAGTTGAACAACCTTCAAAAACGAAACAAAAATATAAAAAAACAAAGAAAAAAACTCACAATTTCAATTTTTTGTTGGTCTTTCATTACCATTTATTCGTGCATTACTTTCTTTTATGATCAAAACACTATGATTCTCACTTCTTGAAAGTAGATGTATAGTAGAGAAGAAGAAATGAGAAAGAAAGAAAGAAAAGAAGCAGGGATTGAAGTGTAACGGGTGTAAAGAGATAATCAAATCTATTTACTTTTATTTATCTTTTGTCCTTAACGGTAATTTCACACATGAATAAAATTAGGAAAAAAACTATCTCAAATGAAGGGTGTAAAGAGATAAATGTGTTGTGTAAGTAGAATTTCTCATATTAAAATTTTGATTCCTATTATACCCTAATGTAAATTGTCTAATAAGGATAATACACATTAAATCCTAAAATAATTTTTTTTTCTCATGGTATACCCTAATCACTTATATGTGTTCTTCATATTCAAGTCTCTCCATCTTCTTTCCCAAATTTCAATTATTTTATCTTCATCTTTTTTCTCACTCCAAAACTCCAATTCACCCTACCAAAACTCACAATTATCTTCTAACATCATTGGTTAATTTCTCCCCCTCTCATAGCCTTGGACAAGGTTTCCTTATTCACCATTTCTATATATCATTGCAGAAAGTATTTTGTTATGAACGAAAAAATGGGTGCAAAAAGAGAAAAAAAAAAAAAAGAAAAAAAGGACAGAAATGAAGAGGTTCTACACTCCAAGCCCCCAAGGGGATGCCTCTGCTTATTTTCAAATGCGAAGTTCAAGCTCAAACTCGGCAGAGGTGGGGATTTCATTCTCCCTTGCCAGTATCGTTGTTCCCTATATATGAACAAAAAGGAATGAGAAATTTGTATGTTGTCGTTCCATGTAATGAGAAATCTATTTAAGGGCTTTTAAAAGTGGTGTAATTTTGGAGTTTTTAATTTGTTTATTATTTAAGTGTACAAATTATTTAAAGAGTAATTTGTGAAAAAGCATTGAGAGTATTAAGAATAAATTATAAATTTAAATAGTTTAACAAAATGTACTGAGAAATCGAGTATACTAAATAATATTTTGGGTGCAAATAAAATCCCAAACTTCATTTTGGGAATTTGTGAACCACCAAAGAAATTTAGCCCTGACATTTATGAAAATGGGTTTTTCTTGTACAAAAGTCCGAATATGAATTATAAGGCCCATCTTTTTTCTCGTCTCTCTGGCCCATTTCCCTGACAATGGTACAAACGAAATTTTATTCCCATTGTAAGGTGCGTTTTGACTTTTTCTTTCATATTAGGGTAAACCGGCTTTAGAAAAGCTGTTTTTTGTAATACGGTTTTCCTAAAATCGTTTTTTTCCTGCCACAATTAATTAAAATAATAACAAAAAAAGATTACAAGAAACCGGCTTTACAAAAATCGTTTTTAATTAAGTTGTACTAATTATCTTAATTAATTAAAAATAATTTTTGAAAAGTCGATTTTACACCCAAATTTTTTTTTAAAAAAAATTTCAACGTCAAATATTTTATTTAATATTTATGTATAATATGGCTTTTCTAAAAAAAAGCACAAGAGCAAAAATGAAGTATGAAATGAGTGAAACCCTAAATCACCAATCATTAAATTCTCATATATTTTTACTCAATCAAAATCAAAACCCTAATTTAAAAAAGAATTAATTTTGAAATTCAAAATCCCAAACCTAATTTCTACAAAACAAAACTCAGTGTGGACGATGGAAGAGAGAGATGCGAAGCTCCGACGTGATAGATATTGAACAGTTGCTGGTTGTGGGGGTCTCGTCGTTGCGGTGCCTCGCGGTGGTCTCTTCTCTAGTTTGTGTTGTTGTATCCATCTGTGATAAAGAGTTGTTTTGAGTTAGTGTTTAAGTGTTGGAGAATAAGAAAAGATTGAGCTAAACACGTAGGCTAGAGTTATAACCCAATTTTTTTTAAATGTAAAAAAAGCTTTTTCAAAAGTCGTTTTATAAAATGTTTTTTTGAAACCCATTTTTTGTATAAAAATATTTATGTTGAAAATAAAAAAAATATTAAAAATTAGTGTAAAAATGTATTTAGAAAAACCATTTTTAATTAATTAAGTTTTAATTAAAACCTACTTTTCAAAAGTCGATTTCTGTGTTAATTTTTTTTTTATTATCTTAATCAATTTTATAAGATAAAAAAGCCGATTTCTAGAAAAAGTTTTAGAAAAGCCGGGTTACCCTATAATTGAAAAAAAAATAGAAACCCACTCTAGAATGGGAATAAACTTTTGACAGTGCCTTAGTCAGGAAAATCTCTCTTCTTTTCTTCTTTTCTTCTTTTTTAATTATTTATTATTATTAATTTTTCTTTAGCAAAATATAAAACTTTGTCCATCTATATGTTTGATCTATCTAATAGAGGTGTAAGAAAAATCAATAGAATCGAACTGAATATTCAAAATTGATCAAAATTTCAATTTTCAGTTTATTTTCATAACAGATGATATGTTTCGATTTTAAAATTTTTTATACTGATACAAACCGATCCGACCAAAATATTATATTTTATACTTGTATATTTTAATTTTTTTGAGTATTAGAAGACAAATAACAATATAATACACTTTTTGTGATAAAAATTAAAGAGGAAGACATTTATAAAATAATTTTGAAATAATTGTTGAAAAATCTAATGGAATGAGGATATAAGGCATTAGGTCTAGGGCTGTAAATGAACAGAGTCATTTGTGAACAAACTTGAATCCGGCTTGATAAGAGCTCATTTGAACTTGTTTCACTAAATTTTTTTTTGCATTCAAGTTCGAGCTCGTTAAATTTGTAATAAATAAGTCCAAATATATTAAAGCTCGGCTCGTTTAACATTTATTATTTATATATTAAATAATATAAAAATATGTATAAAAAATAAAATGAATATATTATTTATATATTTAAAAAATATAAATGTAAATAATAGTTAACTATAGATAGTACATTTATATAATAGTGGTGGTAGATATTATTATTTTGGTAAAATATTGGCCTTTTTTTAGTATATTGTATATATAATTATATAATCAAAAGTCTTATTCGTAAGTATGAATCTATAAATTTTTTGGCTCATTAAGACTCGTGAGCATGCTCAAACTCGAGTCATGCCTAAGCTAACTCGGCTCGAGCTCGATTCGTTAAATTTTTATTGAGCTCGAGCTCGAGTTTAAATCTTAATAAATAAGCCCAAACATACCAAAGCTCGGCTCGGCTCAGCTCGGCTCATCTGTAGCCCTAGGTCTAGTGGATATTTTTTTGTTGCTGAAAGGTCCGCCATTTGTGAAATAGTTTGGTGAGGAATCATTTCGTTGATTTTAAAGGACATTTGTTTTTAATTATACCCCTTAAGTTTCTATTGACTTGTTTTTATCTGTTGACTTTTATTGACTATCTATTCAAATTTTTCATCTATTTGTTCAAATTTTTCCCTATTTGTTCAAATTTTTCTATCTATTCAAAATTTCCCCTATCTGTTCCTTTTTTTCCTATCAGTTTAATTTTTTTAACCCTATTTGTTTATTTTTTTAATCTTTTCAATTCAAATTTCCCTTATCTATTTAAATATTTGAGCAAATAAAATTATATCTGTCCAAATTCATTATCTTTTCAAATTTTTAACTATCTATTTAATTTTTTCCTCTTTATTTGTTCAAATATCTAACCAAATTTGTTTATCTGTTCAAATATTTCTCATCTCTTCCTATCTGTTCAAATTTCTTTCATCATCAACAAACAACAACAAAAATTGACAACAACCACAAAAAGTCAATATTGAAAAATCTAAGTAATTCGTGATTCAGATCAAGATTAATTGCAACAATACCCAAACAATTAAAATAGACAATCTAAATCATCTAGCATATGCGAAAGTAATTTAGTTTGTTGCTTCAAAATCAATAAATCAACACAATAGATTTTTATGTGGAAAAATCACAATTGGAGCACCTCCAATTGTGATTAAAAAAACCATGGGCTAAACGCCACTAATCAATTTATTATGAAAGAAAGAAAGAATACAAATTTACCGAACAAATTACCCAAACTCTGACAATTTGTCTTCAACAATCTGTATCTCTTTCACCGCAACCTTTATCTCGGAATTGATCAGATTGATGTTGAATCCACAACATCCATGTCGAATCAACGACTGCGCACAGTTTCGAACTCCTTCGAATACTCCACGCTTGAATCTCTGGATTCCACCAAAGAAGAACACTCTTGAAGTAGAACACTCAAACAACCAAACTCTTTGATGTATGCTTGTCAAACCATGTGAGTCTAATACTTAATTAAACATCAAAGAAAACTAGCAAAACAACCTTAGAAGAAAACCCTAGAATCCTTAAAGAAGATCTGAAAACCGTAACCTAAAACCTGACAGAACCGCAGCTTTTATAGCAAACAGATCCACGATCTCCGTTCGAGCGTGAGACTTGCCGCTAAGCGGTGTCACTAAAATGCGTGTGACAAGCGTATGTGTAGACGTCCCCGAACGCATCCCGGGGCGAGGAGTGCGAGTCCCCCCCGTTCTGGTTCGATATTGGGTCACTACAGTTCGAAGGACTCAAATGTCACGGTTCTTAATCTTGAACCAAAGAGTCCAAATCCGGCAAATCGTTTTGAAAACAGATTTTTTGAAAGAAGTGCCAAACATGGACTGCTTTGCCAGATACAGAGTCGCCACCTAAATATTTTATAATGGGAAATTTAGGAAACCCTGACTCGGTGCTAAAGGCCACGTGTCCGTCATCACCAAAGTTGCCTCGGCTCGGGAACTTCGATACGATTGGGGAAGGTCACTTCGTGAGCACCCCCGCTCGAATGATCAAAGACCAGCCTCTACTAATCATGATATCTTATTTTGAAAACATTGTGTGTTCTTATTCTGGTTATTAGCCTAGGTTACTATGTGATGCGCACAGCATACAAGTATAGACTGAGTCGCCTGAATTGGAACAAAACATTTCATGTTTGTTTGGAAGATGGTTTGCTACCCGCAGGTAGGCTTAAGATGCAGATTTTGCCACCTTCAGGTGGGCTTAGAAAACATGGTGTTGCCACTATCTAGTGGGCTTAAAACAAACATTCAATGCATTGTCCCAATTCAAATAACACAACCTTCACCCACAGGCATTCAGGCAGTTATATCACATAAGCAATTAGCCTCATGGTAAGCATGCTATTCATGACAACACTCACACGCATGCAAGGATGCTAAAGCATAAAAACTCACCGAGTACTCCAAGCCAAAACAGAAACTACATTAGAAATCATGCATGATCCTAAGTATACTGAAATGCCTAATGCAACACATGCAAAGATGCAAACTATAGCAGGCTCGGCTATTCTAAACATGGCATATGGAATGCTATAACTAACACGTATTCAATTTGGAATTGAAGTACAGATGCAGTTAGTATGATGCGCCGAGCCCGGTGCATGCAAAACAGATGAATGATGCAAACATGCTGTCATACTGTATGCTAATTGACATATGCCCTAATCTAACCATCATAAGCGGATAAATAAAAGGGAAGAAAGACGTGGGGTTGGAAGACATGCATCACACTCACCCACACTTATTATAATATTGCCCTCGCGCAGAGGGTCCGAATAAATGTACAGTCCCAAATGAAAGAATAATACAGTCCAAATATTACAGTCCGAATTATATACAAATCCCTAATTAACAATTTAACTAAGAAAATTGTAAACTGGCATGCAAGTCAGGGACTGCCTTGCTTCTGATGAATGATGTATGTTTGGGCTGCCTTGCGCGGAAATCCACTGGAATGCCCCAATTAGCCTCTGTTTCGCAATGTTTCTCGAAAAGCGCGCCAAGCTTCGGAAGACCGCTGATTCTTGATATGCTGCAACAGAGAGCAGGAAAGGGGCATAACAATGTATTTCACAGATATATGCATGCCTCGATCCTCGTGCCACCAATCACGCATATCGATGCATGATGGCCGAGGAGCCGAATTGCATAACTCAATATAGGATGAATGCATATGAATGCTACAACAAAACCTAACTCCATCACGGATAATCCGGAGTGTCGGTGACTTGGGAATTGAGACACGCTCCGTCACTCGGAGTACGGAATACGCCTCGTTTCCCGTGCCCGAGCTAACTCTTATCCCGAACACGATGCAATATGCATGACATGCATGAAATGCAACTAATATGTGATCCTAACATACACAATGTCATGGAATGGCATACACGCTATACGAGGTAATACATAACCGGGCATACACAATGCTACGGATGAAATGGCATACGCAATGTAATAATGGGCTTACACCAACATGAGAGAGCCTCAGCCACACTCACATAAGAGTCCATTAGATGAAAACAAGACACCTCGAAGTACATGCCCGCGGGCACGCAAACCGAGAACGGACCCTCAGGCACCGAAATGCCACTCTAATGAGACATGGCAAAGACACGGAATATGACATGCAAACATGCTAAAATCAGTAGCAAAATGAGAGAGAAAACAGCCCCGAAATAAGGCGAAATGAGACCCGATGCAAGAGATCTCTCCCGAAATGCAAAACTAGTCATCCGAAATGACTTGTAGCTATGCCATACATGCATAATTTAAACATGACATGAAAAAGAAGAAGCAAGGAAGCCCCAAAACTCACATTTTTACAGTACAAAACATGGCCAAACAGCAATCACAAGTAGGGCAAAAATGGCATACAAAAATGGCTCCGCGAGGGAAGCAATGAAGCAAGTGATAGGGGAAAATCCCAAACAGAAAAATATCCTTCTAAAACACTTAAGAGGGACCAAAAATATGAACATTTACAGTTTATGACATGCCTCAAATCAGTATGCAAACATGCTAAAAATTCCATGCAAGAAATAGGCCAACAAGAGGCTATAACATAAGGTATACAAAGAAATCACCAAACAGCCAAAGACCCTTAATGAGACATGCCAAGAAGGTCAAAATATGGCCATTTTCAGTTCTAATAATGGCCGAAAACAGAAGCTAGATAAGCCTAAAAAAGCATGCAAAAATGGGGGCCAAAGAGGGGTATAATGGTAAGTACAACATGGAGGCCCCAAACAGTGTTGAGCCCTTCTACAATGTTGTAGAGGGGCTCAAAATAAGCCAACTCACAGTTTATATCATGCTCAAAAACAGATCACACATAGGCTAGAAATACCATGCAAAATAATGGCATACAAAGAGGTATTGAAGCAAGTACCAAATGGGGGGCTCAAACAGGGTTGAGCCCTTGAACAAACATGAAGAATGGCTCAAAAAAGTGACCCTTTCAGTTAGGGTCGGAGCCCAAAACAGTAAGCAAATAGGCTAGAAGAATGGTGCAAAAAAGTGCTACAAAAGAGGGAGATTGGTACTTACCCTTGAAGACCATTTCTTTGCTACCTCTTGGACCAAAGAATGTTGCTTCCTAGCTGCTAGAAAGCTCCCCAAGCTGCTGGAAATGGAGTGGTGGTGGTGGTGCTTGGTAGTGATGGAGATATGGTGCAAAACTCCAAGACTTTGAGAGAGAAATGGAGAGATATGTATGTGTATGCTCAAAGCAAGTTTTCCAACCCTTGAGGGAGAGCTAGAGCTGCTGTGTGTATGCAAGGATGGAGGAGAAAAGGTAAGGAAAGTGTGTAGAGCTTTGGGATTAAGTTCCCTCTTCTACCAAAAGTCCCCCGAAATCAGATATTTTGGGGGAAACAACTATACAGCTGTAAAGCACACCTCCCAAGGATCATGGCCGGCCTGCTATTTTTGCTGCAGGTGGCCGGCCGGCCACCCCCTATGGCCGGCCGGCTAGGGGTCAAAAGGGTCAAGTTAAATTAGTGGCCGGCCACCAGATATTGGTGTCCTCCCAGGTCTCCTCAACACAACCCTATGGTTCAAAATTGGCAACTCTAAAACAGGAGATA
Source organism: Camellia granthamiana (assembly GCA_036172215.1). Lineage (NCBI taxonomy): Eukaryota > Viridiplantae > Streptophyta > Magnoliopsida > Ericales > Theaceae > Camellia > Camellia granthamiana. The sequence goes on from CM069906.1 coordinate 160,281,710, forward strand.
GAATAGGCCACTTTTAGGAGGGGTTCAAAAGGTTCAAGTTGAGTTACTGGCCGGCCATGTGATATTAGGGTCCTCCCATGTGTGTACAACACAAATATGTGGTTTGGGGTTGAAGAAAATGGCCCTAGGGTGGTCAACATTGGCTCGGAAGTGAGAAAAACGGGCGTCGGAGGGCGCCGGAGAAGCATAACTGGTTGCTGAGACAATTGATGGCCTCCCACCCTTCAGTGACTTTCCTGGTGATAAAACAGAGGTGCCTGCCAAAAATGAACAAAGACCGATGCAAAACGAATGGTCGGGGGCCAAAACACGCAGTTTGGGGTCCCGAAAATAGGCCGTTAAGCACCGAAAGTGGCATTCGGCCACGAAGTGGGTCTCGCAGACCTCAGTGTCCCTCGAAAGGGAGTAAATGAGATGCATGCCAAAAACCGGAGCAGTCGGAGATGGTTAGGCGGTCCCGAACCGAGGCACACGGCCTGACGGCTCCGAAAACCGAGAACCGGGCTCCGAAATGGGCAAAATGGCCTACGGCCATGAAATGTAGCCCACAGGCCACTGAGAGATGGTCTACGGGACCTCCCCCCTCCCTTCAGGGAACAGAGAAAACCGAGTCTGGTTCGCAAACCGAGACAAGGTACAAAAGAGGGTTCGGAAGTCCGGAGGCAGGGCTCACGGCCGCGACTCTAAGACTTCTGAACGAGCGCGATATGCAACACCACCGAGCGCTCAATCGGTGACGTCTGAGTCTTAAGGTCGGTCAAAAATGGGGTGTCTACAGTATGACAAAACAGAGTCTACGCTTGAGCGCTAAAACTTTCCCTCGAGCATAAAATCACACCTTTCAGTATTTTTGCAGACAAGCCAAAGTACTGAGAAGGTGAAAACTCCGCTCGAGCGCAACTTTCCCCGCTCAAGCAGAAAGACGAAAACAGAAGAAAAATTGCAACTCAATTAAGCTAAGCTTGTTCCCGGAACTGGCAACAAGTAGAGACCTAACAATCTCCCCCTTTGTCAATTCCCGGACAAAACTTTTCTAACAGTTTTTCTTAACAAAAACATGCACTAGACACACTAACTCACACAATCAAAAGCTTCGACCTAACAAAAACAAAAACTGCACAAAAAAAACACACACACACACACACACACACAAAAACACAAAAACCGATTTGATTGAGAAACACTTAGAAACATCGTGAACAATCCATCTGTGAAAAATACCATACAAACCAAAACTGTGGAACCAAATAAGACAAATAGATCGAAACAAGTAAAAATAGCCAAATATATATCCAAAGTGATTTATTTCAAAACATCCCAATATCCATGCATCCCAATATCCAAGCCCAAAAATGTCTAGCAATATGTAATTGGTAAGCAACAAAAACAGCAAAAGTACTCCCTTTTTTTGTTTGGGAGACAAGAAAACCTAGCCAACAGTAACAAAAAAACATGAGAGACAAAAGAAAAAAAAAACTGTCCAAAAGAAAAAAACAATATTGTCCAAAGAGAGAAAACAATACTGTCCAATAAGTAACAAAATCATGGAGTTAGTGGCGGTGGAAAAAACTGCTGTAACTAAAGTAAAGAGAGAATATAATCAAGCTGAAATGTATTCTATACGGCTGACTGCTCAAGATGGCCAAGTCGACCATTGAAGGCATCAAGCCGAGCATCCATGTGATCCAACCGTTAAGTCATGGACTGCTCAAAACGACGAAGTTGGCTACGAATGATCCGTGGATGGACATCCGGCTCCTTTACACCGAGAACCGCTGCATCAATCTCAACCTCTTCGACGAGAAGATCATCATCACTTGTAGAAGAATGACCCACCCTAGACGACTCCCCTTTAACATGAGCCCGACTTTGAGACATGGTTTTCTTAGTAAAGGGTTTAATTGGAGTGGCATACTCATCGTCCTCGAAGATCGAGACCTCAAGTTTAGACAAGAGACGATTGATCAGACAACCATAGGGCAACCCTAATTGTTCGTTCCTAATAACTGCAATCATTTTGAGGAGGATAAGAGTGGCAATATTGATGGGCAACTGGTGATCAATGCAGCACAGGGTATAACCTTGGTCTTGGTCTTGGTTTATTTCTGAACTATGGGTGGTGACAATGAGATTAGCGCAAACGATGAGGTTTAGCAACCTAAATTTAGGAAGGAGTTCATTCTGCTTGATTAGAGCCCCTTGAATCTAGGTTCAGGGCGTACAACACAATTCAGTGGCCACCTCATTAAAGTCACATGTAGGGCGGACAAAGAAGGGGAAACGGGCATTGAAAACAGGGCCAATACTGAGAAGAGAACGAATAAGGTCCTGGTCAACTACAAGTTCCTTAGACCTAACCCACGTTTTGTAAGAATGACCTACCCCACGTTTTGTAAGAATGACCTACATCATCAACCCCTTCAATGTTGCAATAAAATTCCCTGACCCAATCTAAGTTTTGAAGCTTGAAAAAGGAAAGGACAAGATCACCCCTAATGGATCAAACACCGGACGAATGGGTATGGACTCAAATGCATTAGGTTACATATTACAGTCCGAGAGATGTAAGCTTCCCTAAAGTTTTTGGTTTTGTCAGCAGAAGGGAAACGGTCAGAGTTAAAATGTAGGCGAGTAGCAGTGGACTTGCAGCGTTTAAAGGTAGACATGGTTACACCATCTACACCCAAACCAACAAGACAATCTCCTCACTTCCAACAAAAAAAAAAAAAAACCACAGCATAATAAGAACAAAAAACCATTAGTGACAAAAATCCAATTAGACAAAATTCAATAAAATAATAGCAATACCCAAAACAGTAGAACCAAATTCCAAAGAGACGAAATGCATAACCCAACAGAGCATAATCCATTAGTAAGGAAAAAATAGCCATAGACCAAACTCCAAAGTAGAACAATTCAGTAGCATTAAAGGCGCACACATTTGAAAGAAAACAAAGACCACGACATAGAGACATATGTAGTAACACAGTAGCATAGACCAAAAGCAACATGCTCAATATCACCAATATGCCATAGAACAAACTCAACATGCTTAAAACCCTCTGTGGAGGTGCGTGAACAAGTGAACAAAAAGAAACAAAAAACAACACATACCAACTCACAAAAAAAAAAAAAAACCCCAAATCAGACAAAGAGAGAAAGAGCCAAAAGGGGAAAAAACAAAAAATGGGGGGAGAGACGAACCAGAGGGGAATAGGGAAGATGAAATCACCAAAACACAGTCCAAAGAAGTTGCAGATGAAGCCTTAGGCAAAAGAGAAAGAGAGGGGCCGTCACGAACAAGGGGGAAAAAAGTGATCCTGAAAAAACGGGTGGAGAAAATATACTAGGGCTTACCGCTCGAGCGTGAAACTTAACGCTCAAGCAAACTAACTTAAGCGTGTCTCACTGCTCGAGCTGAGAAAGAGGCGCTCGAGCCTAAAAAAACAAACTCTCAGAATCTCGTGCACTCTGCAAAAGTACTAGATGATTAAAAAATGCGCTCGAGCACTAAAGTTGCCGCTCGAGCGGGTAAAAAAAAAACACCATAGGCAAAAAAACACCCTTTTGAGCAATTAAAACCAACTCATACTGTCAAGTGGGACCTGAAACAAACAAATGTGAGCACAATTGTAAGAATGCGACACTAAGATGAGAGAATCCACAAACCATGAAGCCTGCAAGCTCGCAATTTTGTTAATATGAAGCATAATATCATGGGCAAATTAGATAAATATTAATCAATGAGCATAAGCTACATGGGAATGCACAACTCAAAGATAAATATGAGAGCTCACATAATAAAGGTGTGTCTGTGCAATCTTTGAGAAGCCACAATGCTAGAGTTAATCCTCGTAGTGATCGGATGGCTGGACCTCCAGCAAGAGTAACTAAATATCACTGAGAAAAGTCAAACCACTAGAAATCAAGAGGTATTTGTTGAGTAACAGCGGAGGCTCCCCCTCAATCAACGAGTCATTTTTCTTTTCATTTGATTTTTTACTTTTCTTTCTTGTGAGCACTCACTGGTGGCTTTCACGCTCAAGAGTATGGAGACCAAACCAGAGAAGCATGAAAACAATAAGGAAAGCCTGGTTGGTGCCTCATAGGTAGCCTTTTCCTAATGCTCGAACTTCAAAGAATTGAGAGAGGAACCGTGGAAGTGAAAAATGATGGTAGATGGTTAAGAGACTCAACATCACCTATGATATGCCAGTATAGGTTAATTCCTTTGAAAATGTATAAGAGACACTGTTAGAGGTCCATAGAGAACTTTGATCACTTGTGCGGAAATTCCTGCAACAGTTTATCTCAAGGATGTGTACAGAATGTAATCATGAAGTCAATAAGTATGAGCATTCAAAATGAGCTATGAACAAAGAAGAATGAAATCTTGCAAGCAGCATGAGAGGTGTTTATATGAGTCTTAAATGCAGAGATGACAAGAATCAATGATAATGAGATTATAGCATCCAAGTACACATAAAGCCAATCACTCTCACAACTCAAGTAACAAGTCACACCCTAGTAACTAAGCACAACAACCAAGGTCTTTCGAAGGAACTCAAACCTGAGAAGATTAAGGGGTTTTGTAAAAATATCAGCCTTTTGATGTTCAGTGGGTACATGTTCAAGAACAACAAAGCCCTCTTCCACTAACTCTCGAATGAAATGATGACGAATATCAATATGTTTGGTGCGAGAGTGTTGGACATGATATTTAAAAATGTTAATGGCACTTGTATTATCACAGAAAATGGTGAGAGTGTTCTGGTCTATACCATAATCATGAAGCATTTGCTTTATCCACAACATTTGTGCACAACAATTCACTGCAACAATGTACTCAGCCTCAGCGATTGAAAGAGAGATGGCATTTTGCATTTTGCTATGCCAGGTAACCAAATTATTTCCAAGGTAAAAACACCATCCAGATGTGCTCTTACGATCATCAGCACACCTTGCTTAATCAGCATCAGAAAAACTAGTGATTTTGGCAGTAGTGTCGATCGTGAACCAAATCCCATACCCCAATGTCCCATTAATGTACTTAATGATGTGTTTGACAGCAAACAGATGATACTCTTTAGGACAGGCTTGGTAACGGACATAAACACCTACACTAAACGTAATGTCAGGACGACTGGCTATGAGATACAAGAGACTCCCTATCATACTCCTATAAAGTGTAGGATCAACATCAGTACTAGAGGAATCTTTGAAAATGTGAAGACTGGTGCTCATGGGAGTAAGTGCATGTTTGGCTGACTCTAGATCGAACTTAGACACAAGATTTTTAGCATACTTGGTTTAAGAGACAAACATACTTGAAGGAGACTGTTTAATTTGCAGACCCAAAAAATAAGACAACTCTTCCATCATGCTCATCTCAAACTCATGTGTCATGCAATCCGAGAAATATTTCACAAGGAAATCAACAATGGATCCAAACATTATATTATTAACATAAATCTAAGCAACAAGTATATGAGACTTAGAATGCTTCACAAATAAGGTCTTGTCCACACTACCCCTTTGAAAATCATTATCAAGAAAAAATGTAATAAGTCTATCATACCATGCCCGAGGGGCTTGTTTCAACCCATACAACACCTTGTCTAACTTGTAGACATGATGTGGATATTTTGGATCCTCAAACCCTTTTGGTTGCTCAACATAAGCCTCTTCTTTCAAGTACCTATTCAGGAAGGCACTTTTTACATCCATTTGAAACAATTTGAACCCAAGAAAGCGTGCAGCACCAAGTCAAATATGAATAGATTTGAGACATGCAACAGGGCAAATGTCTCATCATAATCAACACCCTCTACTTGTGTATACTCTTGAGCAACCAACCTCGCTTTATTTCTAACCACAGTACCATTCTCATCAGATTTATTTTAAAGATCCACTTGGTACCTATCACATTCATGTCTCTAGGTCTTGAAATAAGAGTCCAAACTTTGTTACGTTCAAATTGACCTAATTCTTCATGCATAGCATTAACCCAACTATCATCTAGTAAGGCCTTTTTTATATTTTTAGGTTCAATTAACGACACATAGCACATATGAGATACTTTTTCTCAAATTTGTTTCTATGTTTTCATTCTGTTTGAGACACTTCCAATCACCTATTGAGCTGGATGATTTAGTTTTACCCTTGCTGATGATTGTAACTCTGGACTAGTAGTAACGGGAGCATCAGAGGTGATGTCTCGTTATGCACTCTGTGGACTCGGACTTACCATTGAAGTTGGTGCCGGCTCACCTTCTTAGGCTTGACCCTGTGCTTTTTGTTGTCTTTGTGGTTCAGTATCCAAAATTAGAGACTCACCATATTCTTCCTCGTGTATTACTGGCATAGAAGAACCTGTGTCATCTATAACCACATTGATTGATTCCATCAGAGATAAACTACGCAAGTTATAGACACAAAATGCTCTACTAGTGGTTGAATACCCTAGAAAAAAAACCTTCATCACTTCAGGCGTCAAATTTGCCCAAAGGCTCTCTATATTTGAAAATGTAGCATTTACTCCTAAAAGTTTTGAAATATCTTACATTAGGTTTCAACCCTTTCCACAGTTTATATGGAGTTTGTAAAGTGTCGGGTCTTAAAAACACACGATTCACAACATAAACAATGGTATTTAAGGCTTCAGTCCAGAACTTAGGAGGAACTTTCTTGTTAAGAAGCATGATCCTAGCCATCTCTTGAACTACCCTGTTCTTCCTCTCAATAACTCCATTTTTCTATGGAGTAATCGGTGCAAAAAACTCATCCTTAATTCCATGTATATCACAAAAATCCGAAAACGAACTATTTTCAAATTCACGACCATGAGCAGTTCGGATTCTTATGTTATGCCAAATAAAAACACCTTGTTCATTTGGGATTTTAAGGACTAAAGCCTGGAAAGTATTAAACATATCAAATTTTTCTCATAAAAAATTTACCCATGAAAAACGAGTATAATCATTAACAGTTAAAAAAATGTATCTTTTACCTCTAATGCTTTCAGTGCGTGTGGGTCCCATAAGATCTATATGAACCAGTTTAAGAGAACATTTGGTTATGAAGCTATTCACCTTTTTATGAGGGGCACAAGTTTGCTTCCCAAGTTGACATGGTCTACACACATAGTTCACATTCTTACCCATTTTGGATATTCCTCTCACAAGCTCTTTGTTGGCTATCTTAGTTAGGTCTTTGAAATTCATGTGACCTAATCTTTGATGCCAACAGATCAAGATTACTTATAATGGCAGAGTGGCAAATGAGATCATTAGTGGTAACAATCCCATAACAGTTATCAGATGTGCGAACCCTATACATGATAGTATTTCCCTTCTTATCCAAAATTTCACATTTATTTTTTGAAAATAATACTTCATGGTGGGAATCACACATTTGACTAATGCTCAAAAGATTTGCTTTAAGACCATCAACAAATAATGCATTTTCGAGCTTGGGAAGACCGGTCACACTTGTAGAGCCCTTACCAATAACTCTAGAAGTGACACCATCTCCAAAAGTAACAATTCCTCCTTCATATTTTTCAAGAGATGTGAAGTAGGATTTGTCACTAGACATGTGACGAGAGCACCCACTATCTAGATACCATATGTATGAGTCACGTGCTTTCAGTGCAGTGTGAATAACAAAACAAGTTTAGTTACTCTTTCTCACCCATATCTTTTTGGTCTTAACAGAACCAAGATTGGCAGTCTTGGTAAATGTCTTAGCGTTGTAAACACCATCATAAATCTTGGTGCTCTGCCTAGACATGTAGGGTTGTCTCTTAACCCATGAAATATTAGAATTTCTAATTTTTTGAGACACCTTACCAAACAACTCATAACAATAAGGACGAATGTGGCCATACCTACCATAATGATGACAAACAAAAATAGGTTTTACCTCCCTTTTGTTGATCTTACCCCATTTTGTTTGATGAAGAGAGAAATCACCCCGTTGAACCTTCAGTTTACCCTTTGCTTGAGTCTTCAAGTCATGTGATGTAGAAGTCTGTCCATTTTGAACTGTTGTATTACCATCGCCTATCCTACTTTTGTTGTAACTCATCTGTTGAGACCCGATGATGTCTTCCAGTGTTTTTAACCCTTTGTTCCACATAGCAATTGTGGCTCTAGCATTTTTGAGTTCTTCTTTTTTTTGACTGACCATTTCTTCCAATGTAGCTTATGACATCTCAAGGATTTCAGTATTCTCGTCATATGTGGCATAGATTTTTGGATTTCAGTATTCTCTTCATATGTGGCATAGATTTTCATAAGTTTATTCCTTTCGGTCTCACAACACAAAAATTTTCCACATAGGTCTTGTCTATCATTGGAGATCTTGATGACATCCTATTTTGCTGTTACAACCTCTCCATTTAGCTTGACATTCTCGCTTTCACATGCTTTGAGCTTGAAAGTTAGTTTGTCATTGATCTTGGACAAGTTCAGAGATTCATTGTAAAGCTTTTCATAAGCTTGTTATAGGTCATCATCATTAATCTCATCATTGTCTTCCAAGATTTCATCATCTTCTTTTTGCTCATCTTTCTTTTCGATCTCATCCAGTTGAGCAACTAAAGCATGAAAGTTGATGGATGGTTGTAAAGATGACTTACCTCTTTCATGGACTTGACTAAGAATGTCCCATGCATCTTTAGCTTTAGTGCAGAGAGTAGTCTGTTGTTGTTCTTCTTCAGAAATTGCTTCAAGGATTATATTCTCTTTGATTGCTCGGATTGTCAGCACTTTCAGTACCCTCTTCAATTACTTGCCAACCTTCAGGGTCATAAGCTTGAAGATATATCCCCATTCGTATCTTCCAGAATAAGTAATCACTCCCAGCAAAGATAGGAGCATGGTACAGACTCTGACCACGAGCAAACTCAACTAGCTTTAGAGATGGTTGAGTGACAGTAGACCAGAATGTTATGTAGGTACTATTCCTGTCTTCACTAGATTCGGTTTCTTCAAGTTTTTGGTTTGACTCGCTTTCATCATCCCAAGTCATAGTATAGACTTTCTTGTAGTTCTTTTTTGATGGACATTCAAGTGCAATATGTTCAAACCCTTGACATTCATAACACTTGACACCTTGCCGCTTCATAGTCTTCTTCTCAGTATTTGGAGCAACTTTTGGTGGAAAAGTTTTGAATTTTTCATTACCCTTATCTTTTGAACTAAAGTGCTTGAAATTCGGCTTCTTTTCTTTAAATTTTTTTAAAATTGTTTCGTAAACATCGCCGTCATTTCGGACTCTAGATCAAACTCAACCTCAGGGTTCTTTGTAGTCTCATAAGCATTGGTAAAAGTTACACCATCTTTTTGTTTTTTTCTTAGAAATCTGGTAGGCTTCATATGTCTGCAAGTTTTTAACCAACTGATCAAGCTTGAGGTTCTCAACATCCTGAGCCTCCTTAATAGCTGTCACTTTTGATTAGAACCTCTCGGGGTAAAGACCTCAAAAATTTTCCAACAACCTTCGATTCAGGGATTTTTTTTCACTGAGTGTGAAATAGGAATTCATGATGTCACTAAGTTTAGCATAAAAATCATTAAATGTCTCATCATCACGCATAAAAAGAGTTTCAAAGGAGGAGGTGAGATGTTGAAGTTTTGATATTTTAACAGCAGTAGTGCCCTCGTGAATAGTTTCAAGAATGTCTCAAGCCTCTTTTGTTACCTCACATGTGCAAATACGACAAAACTCTTCTGGTGTGACAGAGCAAAAGAGGGAATTGAGAGCTTTACTATTCCAACTTGATTTTTGATAATCGATTGCGTCCCATCTATTGAGTGGTTTAGGGATATTAACACCATCAATCATGACAACAGGTTCACTCCACCCATAGAGCACACAGTGCCAAACTTTCTCATCAATAGATTTAAAAAATGCCCTCATACGAGCTTTCCAATAAGAATAGTTTGTAATATTGAGTAACGGAGGTCTATGGGTCGAGTTACCTTCGCGAATTGAATCCATATCACGAATCACACAAAATCACACTCCTATAGTTTTGAGAAAAACAAAGAGTGACCCGTTCTGATACCAATTGAAAAACCTAAGTGATTCGTGATTCATATCAAGATTAATTACAACAATACCCAAACAATTAAAACAGACAATCTAAATCATCTAGCATATACGAAAGTGATTTAGATTGTTGTTTCAAAATCAATAAATCAACACAATAGATTTTTACGTGGAAAAACTACAATTGGAGCACCTTCAATTGCGATTAAAAAAACCACGGGCTGAACGCCACTAATCAATCCACTATGAAAGAAAGAAAGAATACAAATTTACCAAATAAATTACCCAAACTCTGACAATTTATCTTCAACAATCTGTATCTCTTTTACTACAACCTTCGTCTAGGAATTGATCAGATTGATTTTGAATCCACAACATCCACGTCGAATCAACGACTGTGCACAGCTTCGAAAACTCCACGCTTGAATCTCCAGATTCCATCAAAGAAGAACACTTTTGAAGTAGAACACTCGAACAACCAAACTCTTTGATGTATGCTTGTCAAACCATGTGAGCTTAATATTCAATCAAACATTAAAGAAAACTAGCAAAATAGCCCCAGAAGAAAACCTTAGAACCTTCAAAGAAGATCTGGAAGCCGTAACCTAAAACCTGATAGAATCGCAGCTTTTATAGTAAACAGATCCGCAATCTCCACTTGAGCGTAGGACTTGCCGCTTGAGCGGTGTCACTAAAACGCGTGTGACAAAACAGGGTCTATTCTCGAGTGCTGAAACTTACGTTCGAGCGTAAAATCACACCTCTCAGTATTTTTGCAGACAAGCCAAAGTACTAAGAAGGTGAAAACTCCGCTCGAGCGCAACTTTCCTCGCTCGAGCAAGAAGACTAAAACAAAAGAAAAATTACAACTCAATTAAGCTAAGCTTGTTCGCGAAATTGGCAACAAGCAAGGACCTAACAAATACCTATTGCAATCTCTTTCATTATCATCAACAAACAACAACAATAACCACAAAAAATCAACAACAACAAAAGGACTTCTCATTCACTTGATTCATGATTTATTAGAACTTGTTTGAATCCACACTTGTTTTATCATCATTTTTTTTTTTATATCATCATCATTGATTAAAAAATATAAATAAAACAAATCAAAATATTTTTTTTTTAAAAAAAATAAACAAAACCGAGAGCAGAATAAAAGATCTAAAAAATATAAGAATCAAGTTTTTCTCTGTTATGGCAATGTCAGTAGGACTATTGAGTGGTGATGAGGACATTGTTGCACACAAAAACTTACCTTTTCATGCAGCTGAAACGTCAAAAGTTCATGAACTAGACCTTAATCCAAAATCTTGAAAGCCAAACAAGGGATTAGTCTTACTAGAGAAGTCAAATACTCATTATCTCTTGCCCATTTCTCAAATCGAATCTGGACACTATTTTCTTTTTCTTACTGGTGAATCATCATCAAATAAAAGCATTAGTCCAAGAAATGTGGAGTTTCCTAGGAAAGGCTTTATTTCAGATGATGATTATATGTTTTCTAGTGGATTTTCTAAAGTCAATCTTCAGAAATACCACAAATTTGGATTGAGAATCGAGTGCAGATCAGCGAGAACGCGACTAAGGCTCCAATGAGAACGATCCTCTTCAATCCCAAATCACCTATTTCCAAGCAATACTATCTACATTACATCTACTATACAACTTCGAGAGCGGTAGAGGAGTTTAGATTTAAACGGGTAGAATCAGATCCGATGTAGATAATAAAGAAAAAGTTGATATGAGAATGTTCTATGATCTAAAAAGTAAGAGTGTTCTCTGATCTGTGAATGGAGGAAGGCGACAGCGGCAGAGGGGAATCGATGCGGCAATATGTGAGCTCGATCTAAAGTTTCGACGACTTTAGATGTGAAAGCATAGGTCGCGAGACGGTGGTGTTGGGGTGGTGGTGGTGGTGGTGTCGGAGATAGAAAGAAAGAGAGAGAGAAAAAAACAGAGAGAGAAGAGATAAGAGATGAGAAGAACAATGAATCGACAGTTATCATGGTTAGGGCTATGCAAAATACTACCCCAATCCGCTAATACCGCAGTAATCCGCATCAATGCGCACTACTTTATCCGTTAACTGTGATTTAAACTTTAAAATTTATAATCTGCCTTTGAAACCGCTCTGCTCCGCTATAGTTAATACGTATATATTTTTTAACCTATAATGAAATATCAAAAAGTCATTAAAAAAAGCCAAAAAACCAACAAATTATTCAAAAAAAAATAAAAAATTCTCTTTTTCTCTCTACTTTTTACACATTTTTTCGTAAAAAATTAAAAAGTCATCCTAAACATACTAATTTTTTTTTACCTCATATTTTAGCCAAAAAACCAAAAAGTTACTAAAATAGTTTGTTCCCAAACGAGAAGTGTGAGAGAAATTTAATATGTGAAATTTATTACAAATTAGTAGTTATATATATGAAATTTTTTATGTAAAATTAGTTTGTGTTATATATATGAAAAATATTATGCAAATTAGTGTTATATATTATGCAAATGTTTTAAAATATTTTTCAATCTGCCAATTTGCCTAAAACTCCTCAAACTGTAATTTGTCAATTCGCCATTCAATTTATAATTTTATTTTTAAATTGCCTGAACTGCATCACGCACACCTCTAATCATGATTTCTAGAAAAAGAAGATTGAGGAATCAAAGGATGAGAAAGAGAAGGGTTAATTTGAACAGCTATAGAGATAAATATGGATGCAAGAGAGAGAGAGAGGGGGGCTTTGATTATAGAGATTCAATAGATACGCGTATATCCTGGGTTAGTTTGGTCCTTCTGTAAAAGCATGTCCTTTTGGACATAATCTATTGAATCTCTATAATCAAAGCCCCCTCTCTCTCTCTCTCTTGCATCCATATTTATCTCTATAGCTGTTCAAATTAACCCTCCTCTGTAAAAGCATGTCCTTTTGGACATAATCTTTTCACACATGGATCTTTGGTCAAAAGAAATTCAAATTTGGATTTTTGCCGGAATACCAATAAATTTTATATTTTTCTTTATTTATTTTCAATATTTTTTTATAAAACCTCATGTAAATCTCTCATCTAAACCAAATTGACAAAATCGATAAAACTGAACCAAAGCATATGATCAGTGTTGATTCATCAACGATCAAAATTGAAATGTTCGATTTGATGCTAATTTTTTCCTCAACACTGACTAAACTGAACTGTTTATAAACTTACTATTTAATTTATGTATTCCTTACATTACTGCATATTACAAAGGAGACATGATTGGAAACAACCTAAAAATAAAAATGCCATTATACCAAATAAAAACTAAACTGACTTAAGAAACGTGTTTGGTTTAGTTTTCCACAACTTGTTTTGGAATTTTTTTTTCTAAACTATTAAAAATTAATTTAGTGAAAGAAATTAAAAAATATATATATTATTTTTATATAATTTTATATTTTGAGAGGTCATAAATAATTTTTAACATTTTTAAAATATATTTTTTATATTTATTTTTAGGATAAATTACACTAGCACCCTTGAGGTTTATGTTTAATATAGATTCCCCCTTCACATTTGAAAAATTACATTCTTCTCCCTGAAATTTGCAATCTCATTACAAATTGCTCTCTGGGTTGCCGATGTCATATCCTAAATTTTTTTAAATGACCATATTGCCCCTTTCTCTACCATTTCTTCTTCATATCATCATGACTATATTCTACCAAGTTTCCATCATCAAATTCTACTTGAACATATTTTTATTGAGTGATGATGTATAAATTTTATATAGAATTTTCAAATAGTTTAATGGTGACTTTTCACTTTAAAATAAAACACTCAGAAATATGATTTATATTTACAACATTATCACTATCACAATATTTTTATGACATTTTTTTTGTATAAATTTGTATATATGAATATTTTATTTCCACCATTATATCTAGATTAGATCAATTTAATATAGATATATTTAAAAAGTATAAAATTTGTACAAATTTTTTTTTTAAAAATTCATTGAATATAACAAAAGAAGATAATGTATTGAATTTTTACATATTTTTTGTACTTGGTAAATTTTAAAAAATAACAAAATATTATACTTCTTAAGTATATCTAAATTAGGTATATCTAAAAAATTAAAAAAAATTGCTTAACATATTTAAAAAATTTAGTAAAAATAAAAAACATGAAAAATAAAAAAAAAATCAATTTTTTATATGAGTTAAATAAAAAAAGAAGATTGCTATTTCTTTTAAAATAACATGAACCAAATATCTGTATTATTTTATATGTAAAAAGGCTAAGGGGTAAATATGTCATTTTAATTTAGAAGGGGATAAGTGTAATTTTTCAAATGTGAGGAAGATTTATATTAAACAGAAATCTCAGGGTGTGTCAATGTAATTTACCCTTATTTTTATCCAATTGATTTCCATTTTTTCAAAACCAATTCAGCTAGTTTAGTTTGGATTTGTAGGATTCACATTTTAAAAAATTAAATTTTTTTTGTTTTTCGTGATTTTTTGTTTTATTGATTTTTTTAATGTTGTAAGTATTTTTTTTTAATTTTTAGATATACATAATATAAATATACTTAAAAAATATAATATTTGTGAACAAAAAATTTAGTACAATTTTTCATATTTTGTGTATTTATTAAAATTTTAAAATATATTTTTATAAATATTTTATTTTTTAGATATATTTAAGAAAGATGAATTTTAAAAAATAAAAAAATTATTTAAAAATTTTAAAATATTCACTAATAACAAGAAAAAAATAAATAAAAAATTCAATTTAAAAAAAATTAAATTCAGATCTTTAAAAAAAAAAAATTAAATCAAGAAGCCTGATTTGTTTTTCAAAGAAACAAACCAAACAAAGCCCAAATGTTTCCTCTCTCACCTCTCCCTTTCGCTCCTCTGGTTCATCTTTTCTGTTACGGTATGGCTCTAAGAACCCTAGAATCTTCTCTCTGAATCTGTCGTCTCTTGCTCTAGAAGGGTTCTTGAAGATTTCTGACTTCTCCAGTAGCTTACTGGTTTGAAAGAGTTCTCATCGAAGAGGTATGGCTTGAAATACCTAAAATCCTATCCACTCTTTTTACTTCATTTTATTGCCTCCTAACTAGTCATTTCTCCATCTCTGGTATATCCTGTGTATTGGGTTCCTTTGGGTATATTGAGTAAAGTTGAATGTAATATTTGATTTTTATTAGTATGAAATTGTGATTTTGGAGACCATTACATAAATTTCGTTTGAGCTGTTTATGTGATCTTATCTTTTTACTATTTTCCATATGCACATACGAGCAAGCATTTTTATTTATTTTGCTATGGAAAAAGATTCCAAAATTCAATTGGGTCAAACTTTTTTCACCTTAAAAAAACCCTGAAACAGAGGGCTTAATGTTCTCGATTTCAAATGAGGTTTGGGGTTTGGAATTTTTTTTTTTTTTTGATTTTTTATTTCAATTGAGTTCTATGATCAGTTGATGTTGCTCTTTGCATTGCAATAATTGGTGAGTGGTGTTATAAAAAAAAAAAAAAAATTTGTTTTCCAAAATAGGGAAGTTGGCCTTAGTTAAATAAATTTTCCATGAAATGTGGGTGAAGCATTTGAACTGCTCGATGAAATGCTTCAAGTAGGCCCACAATTGGTCGTGGGTTGGATAAAAGGGTGGTTTAAGAGTTAATGATATAGAACACATAGTTTCAAAGGCAGGCCGCCTAGCTAGGCAACAAGTTTGTTCAAGTGACTTTGACCTTTGTCCTCTGCTTCAAACATGACAATGCAACTTTGTCAAGTTTGAGTTTTAAAATAAATTTCATACAGTTATTAGATGTGTCATTCTATAATTAAACCTTTTTCAGGCATAACTAAAAAAAGAATAACGAGTCATAGCCAAATACTGCATAAGGTATAACCAAAGAGTTTTTTGATCATAACTAAAATAATAATCAGACGAGGTCATAACCCATGAAGTACTGGTGCGGGTACGGATACTGGTACGGGTATAATATGAGTACGCTGATATGGCAAGACCTAAAAAAAATAGGATACGTGTACTGCTGGGGTATGTCAATAAATTTTTTATTTTTTTATAATTTATAGTTTGAAATTCAATTTACAAATCAGAGTTCAATACCAAAACTAAAAGGAGAAATTACAAAACCTATAGAGAAATCATAGTTTAACAATACCAATACCAAAGCAAAGTCTATAAGCCATTTTAATGCCATAAAATAGGGAAATTACAAAATAAAGTTTCATTCCAAAAGCAAGCTAAGTAAAATTTAAAAACTTGAAGCTTTAGGTTTCACTTCCATCAATTTCATCATTGAATAATACATCTTTCATCTTTGGCACATCAAGTAAAGAAGAACTCTCTAATAAATTAAACGTATTCCCACCAATGTCTTATAGCTTGGTGTACTCTCAATGTACCCATGAAGTATCCATGTACCCATGGAGTACTCAATTGCCAAAGAATGTATAAAAAGTACCCGATACGTATTTCGAATACCCGGTGCGCATGTAGCCTTGTCGGTACAAGTACGGAAACATTTTCGGAATATCCATGCTTCATAGGTCATAACCAATATCACAATGAGTGATAACTAACATCACAATGAATCATAACCAAGTCATAACTAATAGCACAATAGGTCATAATAACTAAAGACCACAACGTCATAACTACGGCATATGATAGAATTTTCCTAAGTTTAATAACTTATTAATAGTAAAGATAGTTTTTATTCAATCAAACTTTTTTTTAGAGAACTGCTGGGTTTTCTTTGCATGAGTCATCCTAAATGAAAGGTGTATGAATAAAGTAAAGTGGCCACATTAGCATGAAAGAAAGATAAGGAGCTTTATGGTTATTTGATTTTTGGACCTGACCTGTAAATAATGGTTGTGAGAAATAGCTCATATTAAGCATATGAGCTCGAAGTTCCAATCTTGTGCACTTGCTTACAAAAATACAGTGCACTCCCTCCGTCCCAAAATGGAAAAATGAAGAAACGAAATGGGACAAAAAGGACTTTGAAAAAAGAAAAAAGAAAAAAGAAAAAAGAAAAGAGGATGAATGAAGTGTCTAAGAAGATATTGAGGATGCATAGGTGGATGATCTTAGCGCAGGACAGCAGGTTATCCAAAATGTCCCCAAACCTCATAATGCAAAAGGGAAAGATTTAGGATATACCTCAAAAACTACTGAAGAGGACCAACTTAGGACCCATGTAGACCTCAATTAACCTACGTGACCATATGTAGGACCCATGGTTTCTCTAAGCATTGGGTTGCCTTGTCCTTTCATGGCAAAGGCTTGCCTAGGCCTTGGGGTGACGTTGAATGTGTTGTTAAGTGACCTTTTTAACTCAACATCACAACCTTTGAATTGTATTCCCAATATTTTAAAGAATCCACCTAACCCAATTTCTTTCACAATCTCTTGTTGTGGTGTGCTCATCCTCTTAATTTCTACCAAAATGACGAGCCAAACTTTAGATGTAGTCAATATAGAACTTTTAATTATGTTGCTTTAATATAAAGGCATATGTAATTGAGTATCTCATAGAGATTGATGTCATCATCAGGAACAACTACAGTGAACCTGTTTAGACTAGGGATTTGTTGCACCTTGAAATTTCCCCTTTATAATGCTCATATGCTGGGGTTTTATATTTGCTTTGCTGTTTAGAAGGATGTATTCAACATTTGATGTCCTTGCTTGACTAGCCTGCTTTCCACGGGGAAGAGCACATAAGCCAGATAAAAGTAGTAAAAGTTGACATGCTAGTGATTGTTCGTTGCACTATGAATGTGTGTTAACTTTACATTTTACATTGATATTCCTATTCTAGGTCCTGTTTTGGAACTCTGAAGTTTGTCCAGTTGTGTTCAAGCTCAACTCCAGCTGACTGGTCCATATAAAGAAGATTATTTGTTTGTATTTAGTTTATCTAAATTGCTAACTGAACCAGTTCTATAATTATAGTTGTATATGTGTATGTATTGGGCCTTGAAAAGAACAAGTTAGCAAAGAACTAGAAAGAGGAGGATTCCAACCAACCTCAAAACATGTTAGGAAGAGAAGTAGATAGAAGATAATTCAATTTGCTTTTTTAATGAAATTTTAGGTGGTTTTACCTTGTGTTTCCTTCATTGGATTTGAACTCTTATGAATAATTATGGTTTCTCCATCTGTTTAACAACTCCTCAAGCTTCCAAGGTTCCCTTTAACTTTCACATGTGTTTATGTGAGGATGAGGTAACCATTATTACAGCAAAAAAGAGAGAATATGATTGAACTACATGAATATTTTTCATGCATGTTTCTTTTTAAACAAAAGTATATATCTTCTGTGTCAAATTTTTGCAAATTCACTCTCCATCCCTCTATCAAAATTTATGTTTCTTTGGTTAATAGTGTGTTTAAATTGAAGTTATACATAATTAAGGAAAGAAAGATGACAATGAAATCTATTTGGTGGTTGGGATTGCATAAAAAATAAAGTAACACAATTTGGAATTATTTTTATTGTGTGAAACCGTGGAAAACAAATGACATGATAGCCAATTTTGATGCACCATTCTAGAAAACATTTATTAAAATTTTCTTGAAAATATCTTTACTCAACAAAATATTTAAGATAGTTTTTGGTTTGATAATGGACATTAGAAGCAAGATCAACTTTAAAATAGTTGAGCAAAATCATCTCATGTGTTATCTTTATTTTGAAATAAGGTGTGCCATTTCTGACATAACATCAAGTGAGAAATTCCCTTTTTACTAAACTTGGACAGATTCTGACCCTTTGTGTGTGGATATCATAAAATATCATTCAAAACATAATAATAGCTATTGATTCCCTTTTCTCATTGTCTTTCCTTTGGCTTTGGCCTTGGTTGCCTTCACCTTGGGGTGGCCGTACCTTGCCTCGACCTAGTGATGGCCTTGGATTGCCTTGGCCTAGGAGTGGCCTTGGTTTCCTTAGACTTACCCTGAGTTCTATAGTTGTACTTATCCATGCCTTAGCCCTAATATTTGGTTGTAATTGTTGTCATAGTTATTTTTGGTAACTCTTTTATTTATTTATTTTTAATTGAGAAACAGAAAAGACAATGGGAGAGAAGTGGTGGTGGTTCAATGCTCCAGGATGGTGAACGACTGGTGATAAGAGAGATTGTATAGTGATTCTGGTTTTGACTCAACCTTTGTTGTATTCTGGACTCGGTTCTTGTGGTTTAATATCGTTACTTTGGTCTTTTCCTCATTTTTCTCTTTGAATTTGAGTTTTGGAATATCTTGGGCGTGTTTGGAACAAGTTGGGCGTTAGTTGGTCTAGAATGTTGTTGCCCAGAATTTTGGTCTCCCGCTCGAGCGGGCTTTCTTGCGCTCGAGTGGGGTTTGCAAACATTCAGTACTTTGCGCGTCTGCAAAAATGCTGAGAAGGTGTTTTTCACGCTCGAGCGGCATTTATTATGCTCGAGCGTCATTTATTACGCTTGAGCGTCATTTATTGAGCTCGAGCGGTTTGTCTATTATCTGCAAAAGTTCTGGAAGTGTGTATTCTATGCTCGAGTAGGTCTATATTGCGCTCGAGCGGAACAAAACTTTGTGTCTGACGCTCGAGTGTCAAACTCTCCGCTCGAGCGGACTGCGCGTATATCAGATCGTAAAAGTGACATTTTATATCACTTTTTCATATCTTTCTCTCTCTAAAACTCTCCAAAACCCTAAAAGTTGAGGTTCTCTCTCTAAAATACTCTCTCTCTCTCTACATTTTGGCCTAGATCCTTTGATTTTCTCACCCTACTCCCTTTGATAAAAAGGTGGAGCTTCTCAAGATCTCCAATCTCATCCGAGTGGAAGTTGGTTTCGTCATTTTTGAAGCTTTATTCTTACTTGGCTCGCCTTTTCTCTTTGAGGTAGGAATCTTTTCTACATCTTCATATGATATTTAGCTTAGTTATTTGTATCTTGTGTAACAATGGTGTGATTTGAGGGTGTTGTAAGCAAACCTAGGGTTTGGGTATAATATGGAAAGAGAGGTTTTGGGTGAAGGTGAAATAAATGCTTGTAGGGTTTGAAAATGATGTGTTATGTCTAATTTAATGATTTTGGCACTTGGTTAATATTTGGAAAAAAGGGGGAAATTGCCCTAATTGGATTAAATTATTATTGTGTACAAATAATTGGAATTTTTATTAAAAATGTGAAATTGAGTAGGTGTTGATATGAATGGTGCGATTGGTTATGTATTAACTCATTCTTTTCGAAGTTTTGAATAAATTATCTGTTTGAGATTGAATATCTGTCTAGAGATAACTGTATTGGGCTATCAGTGGAAGATAGTTTTGACTGTTGTAGAAATTTTTTGTCGATTAGGTGAATTGAAACTAATCTTGATGGTTGTCATTGAATATGACCGTGTTTATATACATTGTATATGTATGCCTGTTTGGGAGTGGAAAGAGGATGTGTTCCATGTTTGATTATATGTTTAAATACATTGCATATGTATGGATGATTTGTTTGGGAGGAGAAAGGGGATGGACTCTATTATAATTAAGTTGGCCGGAGTGTCTTGGGTGAAAGTCCCGAAATTATACATAGGTGCCTAGCCCGTGGACGAAATATCCGTAAAATGGCAATTGTAGTGCTTGTATAGCCTACGTTTACATGGGTCCCGTTTAACGGCTGCCCGTGGACGAAATATTCGTGAAATGGAAGTTTGGAGTGTTTGTGCATATGTGAATTAAAAATAATTGAGTTCTAGTCTCAATTCGATTGTTGTGAAACAATGAAATTGACTTATGAATTGAGAAAGATAAGTAATCGAAATGTGGATTGAAAGTAAGTGGGTTCAGGCTTGAAATTGATATCTTATGAATACATAAAAAGTTGTGAAAAGTTTTATCACAAGCATTGTCTATACATTTGTACTTATACCTTTGCTAAATTTCATATACTGTGTTAGATGATTTCTACTGCGCTGTGGCTCACCCTATTTGGGAATAACATTTTCAGGTGTTAGTGACTTACCTCCACCAAGGCAATAGCTTGGAGGGACATTTTGGGAGCAAGAGCTTCTTTAGCTGAATTGTATATTTTTCTAAAGCCTAGGGCTAAATGTATATAAGCTAGTCTCTTTTTGTGTAAACAAGTCAAGGCTTGGAAAGACGTAAGCCAATAGGGCATTTAATTATGTTAAACTCTTTTGTATTATTAACTTTATGTAATAAAAGGACTATTTACCCAAATTCATGCTGTTATTTATATGCGTTTGGGTTGTATTTATTGTATTATTGTGGGGGTGTTACAGATTGAGAAGCCAATGAGAGGGCTTGAGAAGGGAGAATGACGAGTGGCTATCAATTGGCCATTTCGACAGTGCTCCATGCAATGAGCTGAGCTAAAGAGAGGAGCTTGAGAGAGAGAGAGATAACAGAGGTGCAACAATAGCTACGGCATATCAAGAGAAGAGAAAAGGGGGAAGGGAAAAAAATGGGGGGAAATTAATCGGTGAAATAAAACGTGGTTTTGCAGAATTATCCATAACATGGTCCTAATATTTGGTTGTAATTGTTGTCCTAGTTGTTTTTTTGGTAGCTCTTTTTTATTATTTGTTTTTAATTGGTTGAGGGTTGGATTTGGTACGTTCGTTTAAGTTTTCGCGTAATGGGTATTGATACTTTGAACAAATGTATTACAAGTTTCATCTTCTTTATTAGTTATGCAGTTTGTTAATGTGAAAGGATATGTGCAAAATGATTTTTGTTGTACATATACTCTTCCCTTTCTCTCCATAATCTTAAATTTCCTTAAGCATAGTCTTATTTACTAACTCCCATGTTCATGTTTTGTTTTCTTTTGTTACAGGTCCTCAATTTCATCATATTTACGTATAAGTAGAGGTATAACTCTCTTTACCCTAGCATCGGCACTGGCAAGTGTGCTAATGTATTTGATTGCTTTTAATTGATAGCAGGGTACTGGTGGGTGTGCCAATTTATTTGTTTACTTTTAATTGATAGCAGAGCATTATTAGGGCATTGGCGGGTGTGTCAATTTATTTGTTTGTTTGTATTTGCTTGCTTTTAAGTGATAGTAGGGCACTGACGAGTGTGCCAATAGGTTGCTTTTAATTGATATCAAGGCACTGGTGGGTGTGCCAATTTAATTTTTGCTTTTAATTGATAGTAGGGCACCTGTGGGTGTGCCAATTTATTTGTTCGTTTGTATTTGCTTGCTTTTAAGTGATAGCAAGGCACTGATAGTGTGCCAATTTATTTGGTTGCTTTTAATTGATAACAGGGCGTTGGTGGGTGTGCTATTTTATTTGTTTGCTTTTTTTAGACTTCATAATACAATGTCAATAATATTTCATGAAGACATTAACAAATATGTAGAAAAATATCTATGCCGGACATTCTATGATTGGAAATAGTTAAGTTTTGGATAATTTACTGCCAAACCAAAACATAAGTTAAGACAGATTACATAAAGCTCAAGATTACTTTTCTTAGCTATACAAATAACCAAAAGGAGATTTTAATTTGAAGAACATGGATAAACTATTTAAAATAAATTGTTGAATTTGATACATAGATTAAATTTTGCAATTCTCACTTTCTGTTCTTATATTTTAGGGTAAATTACATTGACTTGAGGTTTCTATTTAATACAGACTGTTGAATGTAACAATTTCTATGTAACAATTTCTACCTCCTCCACCTACAATTTCTACCTACTCCACCTACAAATACTCCACCTACTCCACATTAGTTAGTGCTATAGTTAGTGCCCCATATAGTTAGTGATATAGTTAGTGATCCATTATAGTATAGTGCTCCATTATGGCTCCATTGTATCCCATTTCTCTCTATAAAAGAGAGCTCTTGTAAGAACATTATGTATTAATCAATAATATCAATACATTAATTTTCTACATGGTATCAGAGCAATAAGATTTAGGTCTGTATTTCCTTCTCACCGGCGGGCGGCCGGCCGGCAACTTTGCCTTTGCTGCCCGCCGGACCTCTACACATACCTTCAGAGGCTAACGCCATTTGCATGCTGGTCGGCGCAGCTCCAAACGACACCATCGAAGACCCATGCCACTGCCACGGTTGGCCAGTACCGGAACCAGCTCGTCACAGTAGCTGCTTGCTCATGCTACTAACGTCCTGCAACCTCGCCACTACCTTCAGCCGTGATTTGATCAAACGCTGCCCACCGTCAACAGCCACAGCTTCGGCTAACCTTGGTGTCACGTCAGCTTCAACTACCACCAGTTTATGCCAACGTCTGCTGCAACTCCCGGTGACGGCATCGTCCTTATCACAGCAGAACACGCATCCCATACCTTGCCTACTAATGGAGGGATTGTGAGTTTTTGGTCTTCATTACCAGATCCATAGGAAGAGACAGACTCTTTAAACAGCATGAAACTGCAATCAAAAACTTGCTTCACACATGTATGTATGCAAGAAGAAAGCGTAGGTCCTGCACCCACTTTACTACCATGGGACAGCAGAAGGAAACCCTGTAGCATGTTGAAGTATGCTGCCATGTTCTCCTCAAGTTCTTTAACTTCTGGTCTTTCACCAGTCCAAAGCATTCCAACTATAGTAGCTTGTTTGGAAACTTGGTCTGCCATTTTAATCACCTCATTCCAGCTGACTTTATTAAGAGATGAAGCAGGTGTTTGATCCAATACCTCAAGGGTTTCATGGATGGTGTTGAGGTGCTCAGTCAGAGTCCGATTCAGCTTCTCCTTCGCTGCTTTTCCCTCTCTCTCTCTCTGGTCCAGCTCTCCCCCTGCGAGAAGAGGCTTTCTCTCTCTAAAATCCCAAGACTCCAAAAGGGTTCTCTCTCTCTCTCATCATCGAAGTTGAATTTGGAGAGGGCATGAATAGGGCAGCAAGCCCAGCAGTACTCAATTCATGATGCTTCTGAGTCAAACCCAGATGCATGTCTCACTTTACACCAACTCTCCCAATACATTCCAAGATAAAGCAGACCCAACTCACATGCTTTCTCTATCCTTTCTGTCTCCACCCAACCTTCTTTTTATTATTAAACACTTAGTTGGTAAGCCCCTTTCACACCCATGTTTCCCACTACCCACATACCCACCTCCCTTTTTTTTAATATTTCCACCTTTCGTTTTGATTTCTCAATATATTTTCTTTCACATTATTTCTTTCTTTATTTTTCTTTCACATTATTTTTTAATCTTTTTCAAATCAAATTCATACCATTTAGATTTGCATACCAACTTTATTTTATTCATGCCAGGGATCAAACTCGATCACCATTTTACATCAAAAAAAAAAAAAAAAAAAAAACCAAATAATCTCCAACCTACAACCACCACATCAACCGGCCTTATTTTTTCGCCTCTTCAGCTGTTCTCTTCTTCTTGCCTTTGTCTTGGGCGGCCCTTACCGGTGCTGCCTCCGTGTTTTCCACGCCGCCGAGCACATTGTCTTCCCGTTGCTCCTCAACTGTTACATATGGCGGACCTCCAAATCTGAGCATTACGGTGGCCTTTCGCTTCAGTTCCTTGTTTTCTGCCTTCAGCACACATATCTCTGCTCGGGCATCCTTATACATGCCCTGGAGCAGAGCCAGTTGGGCGTTTAACTGCTGCACCTCATTTGTCCTACTCTGAAGCCGGTGCGACAGGTTTGAGACCGCAGTCATGGTCTCAACACATGACTTCAATGTGTAATAATTCGCCTCAATATCCGATTGTGCAGCCATTCTTTGCTCCACAGACAGCATCGGAAAGTTCAACGGCGCAAAACCAGGGGCGCTTGGTCCAGGGGCGCTTGGTTGAGGTTCAAAGGCCATATTCTGGGTTGTGGCCTCGTTGAGGTCGGGAAAGAGAGTGAGACCACGGGACGAAGAGGCTATGTTCTGGGTAACGGGGCTGGAAGAAGAAGCCATTTTCCGAGCAACAGCGTGTTACAGAGTATCTCTCTCAGAAGTGTTACAGAGAGAACGAAGAGTTTTTTCAGCTGGTTTGTTATGCATCAGCGGCAGCCTCGTCTTGGTTTAAATAGGCAAGGCAGACACGCGCCTTACGCGCCTCTCAACGCCAGACGACAAATCGGTGCGCCTTTTGATGGCTCGCTTTTTGATGGCTGTCGGGCACATCTTTTGATGGCACGCCTTTTGATGGCACGCTTTTTGATGGCACGCCTTTTGATAAGATTGGGCACGCCTTTTGAGGGTCCGACAAGACTCGGTAAACTGTCCCGACATTGATTCCGGTTAGCTTCTATATGGGTCCGACAAGACTCTGTAAACTGTCCCGACATTGATTCCGGTTAGCTCCTATATGGGTCCGACAAGACTCGGTAAACTGTCCCGACTTTGATTCCGGTTAGCTCTTATATGGGTCCGACAAGACTCTGTAAACTGTCCCGACATTGATTCCGGTTAGCTCCTATATGGGTCCGACAAGACTCGGTAAACTGTCCCGACATTGATTCCGGTTAGCTCCTATATGGGTCCGACAAGACTCGGTAAACTGTTCCGACATTGATTTCGGTTCTCAGCTACAACGGTTCGACACAGCCATATAGTGTCTTCTACAACGGTCCGACATGACCCCGTAAACTGTTTTCTACAACGGTCCAACATGACCCCGTAAACTGTTTTCTACATCGGTCCGATATGACCGATAAACTATCTTCTACAACGGTCCGACATGACCCCATAAACTGTCTTCTACATCGGTCTGACACGACCATACAGTGTCTCCTATCCACTTTTTTATTTGTCAGATTATTTTCCTGTTTTGTTACTCTCTCCAAACTCAAGTTGGTTAGTTCCTAACCCCCTTGAGTTTGAGGGGGGCTGTTGAATGTAACAATTTCTATGTAACAATTTCTACCTCCTCCACCTACAATTTCTACCTACTCCACCTACAAATACTCCACCTACTCCACATTAGTTAGTGCTCCATTAGTTAGTGCTATAGTTAGTGCCCCATATAGTTAGTGATATAGTTAGTGATCCATTATAGTATAGTGCTCCATTATGGCTCCATTGTATCCCATTTCTCTCTATAAAAGAGAGCTTTTGTAAGAACATTATGTATTAATCAATAATATCAATACATTAATTTTCTACACAGACCCTGTCTCACGTTTGAAAAATTACATTCCTCTCTCTGAGGTTTGTAATCTTATTGCAAATTGCCCCTTGGATTGTTGATGTTATGCCCTAAAATTTTCTAAATGACCATTTTGTCATTTTTCCTACCAGTTCTTCTTCCTATAATTATGACTACATTTTACAACTTTCTATCATTAAATTTGACCTGAACATATTCTTATTGAGTGATGATATACAAACATAAATCTTATATAAAATGTTCAGACACAATGATATAGCTTAATGGTGACCTTTTACTTTAAAACAAAACATCCATAAACATGATTTATATTTACAATATCACTATTACAATATTTGTATGATATTTTTTGTATAAATTTTTATATATGAATTGAATTTTTCATTTTTATTTCCACCAGCATTTTTTTTTCTTGTCAATTCACTTACATTTATTATAGTATTACCAAACACCGTCATTCACATATTTATTATAGTATTACTGAATTTTTGTATTTTTTTGTATTTGGTGAATTTAAAAAAAAGCTACAAAATATTATACTTTTTTAAGTATATCTAGATTAGGTGTATCTAAATAATAAAAAAGTGCTTAAAATATTTTTTTTAAAAAAAAATCAGTAAAAATAAAAAAAACACAAAACATAAAAAAATTCAATTTTGCGTGAGTTAAACCAAAGAAGATGATTGTTATTTCTCTTGAAATGACATGAACAAAATATTTGTATTATTTTATTATTTTATATGTATATAGGCTAAGAGGCAAATATGTCATTTTAATTTGACAGGGGGTAAGTGTAATTTTTCAAACGTGAGAGGGGATCTGTATTAAATAGAAACCTTAGGGGGTGTTAGTGTAATTTACCCTATATTTTAAAAACATAAAGAAGAGTGCCAATTTCATAAAAAGAGATGCAGATTTGCTAGTGGAGCAACATACAATATAATGTAGAGGATTACTTACTGTAGAGGAATCTACCACTGGACCATAATTGTATTTTAGAACCTTGGGAGCCGTGTATTGGGGTTTGAACCCTTTCTAGATTGCCCAAAAAAAAAGAGAAGGTTTTATGTCACAATCAAGCACTCCTGCATATGACCTGACTACAACACGTACAAAACACAATAGGCTAAGATTTATTGTAAGAAAAAACTTAAGTGAAAGGGATGGTAGCGTTACGTAGTTTTTTGGATTCGTTACGCAATTTTGTAGTTCTATTATGCCATAACTAGTGTTTTTTGATATAAAAATGCACAAGTTGTTTCAAAATATAGTTCATTATTTATGATTATGGTGAGTTACGAAACTTAATGATCCGCTATGTACTTTAATGGTTTTTTTTAATTTTTTAAACTTTTATGTATATTAATGGTAGCGTTACGTATTTTTGTGCATTCGTTACGTAATTTTGTAGTTCTATTACGCCATTCCTAGTGATTTTTTTGATATAAAATGTCCAAGTTATTTCAAACTGTAGTTCATTATTTATGGTTATGGTGAGTTATGACACTTACTGATCTGCTACGTACTTATGGTTTTTTTCTAATTTTTAAAATTTTTATGCATATTAACGATAACGTTACGTATTTTTGTGGATTCGTTATGCAATTTTGTAGTTCTATTATGCCATAATTAGTATTTTTTGATATAAAATGCACAAGTTATTTCAAAGTATAGTTCATTATTTATGGTTATGGTGAGTTACGACACTTAATGATCCGCTACGTACTTTAATTTTTTTTCTAATTTTTTGAACTTCTACGAATATTAATGGTAGCGTTACATATTTTTGTGGATTCGTTACGTAATTTTGTGATTCTATTACGCCATAACTGGTGATTTTTTGAGTTAAAACAAACAAGTTATGCCAAAGTGTAGTTCATTATTTATGGTTATAGGGAGTTACGACACTTAATGATCTGCTACATACTTTAATGGTTTTTTCTAATTTTTATAACTTTTACGCATATTAATGGTAGCATTACGTATTTTTGGGGATTCATTACTCAATTTTGTAGTTCTATTACACCTTATGTAGTGATTTTTTGAGTTAAAACACACAAGTTATGCTAAAGTATAGTTCATTACAACACTGAATGATCCGTTACATAATTTAATGGTTTTTTTTTTACACATATTTATGGTAGTATTATGTATTTTTATAGATTAGTTATGAAATTTTGTAGTTCTATTACACCATAACTAGTATAATTTGTTATTTTAATATTGGTGACCTTCTTGATTACCTGCCAAATAGGTTACCCTGAAAATAATTTATGTACTAAAACTACATATATACATAATATAAACCCTAAAATTACATAATATAATTGATACGACAAATATATGTAAGCATTGCATACCATATGTATTGCAGAGTTTTCCAACTAATTATATCAATAAAATTAGTAGCCATAACATATCCCGAAATTAAACAAAAAATACCAAATCTAGTCTAAAGGTTTTCATCTCTCGAATCTATTCACATTTAATTTCAAGCTATTCAAATAGCTAATTTTTTTCCAAACTTTTTTTGGGTGGGTATTTTTTTTTCCGAACTTTAATAATCACACAACCCTACATAAAATTATCTAACATGATTACATATACACTTTTTATTGGTAGACAAATGAAAGCCCCAATTTATTGTTCACTAATTTCTCAATCTCATGTCAAGCATTGTAATGTGTGTATCAAAATTTATCGAATCTCATAAATATAACACTTCTGTTTTGTTTTGTTTTTTTGTTGTTGTTGATAAATAACACTTTTTGGGGTTTTTAATTCTAACACAACTCCCTAAGATGCATTTTTCTCAAAATAAAATCCATTTTTGTACAAAAATTATCACATATACATTCAAGAAACCCAAATTATATAGAGCAAAGAAATCCCTACCAGAAAACGAAGATTTATCAATATTTGTGTTGGTGACCTTGCTTCCACCTCCTGTCTCTATCAATTTGCTAGATCTTCATTTTCCGTTAGGGAGTTGTGTTAGAATTAAAATAAAATCCATTCTTCCACCCGTAATCCGCTCCTCCGTGCTAACTCTTTTTTGAACATATTGAATTGCAGAGAGAGAGAGAGAATTGTACAGAGATGGCCATCTCCATCTGTGCTTCTAACCATGCAATCTGGGAAGAAATCGAACGTTCTGAAAGGTCAGTTTCCTGATTTTTTTGGGGTTATTTCTGCTGATAATTCCATGATTTCTCTCTCTTTAAAAAAAAAGATTTCCCAATCCCAAA
The DNA here is from genome assembly GCA_036172215.1 of Camellia granthamiana. Lineage (NCBI taxonomy): Eukaryota > Viridiplantae > Streptophyta > Magnoliopsida > Ericales > Theaceae > Camellia > Camellia granthamiana. The sequence goes on from CM069906.1 coordinate 160,311,171, forward strand.
TATGAAATGATCATAATCATATTTGAGATTCAAAATTTGCAATTTATTTTTCTCTTGCAATCGGGGAAGTTGAATGCGTTTACTCTGTTTTGGATGTTTACTCTTATGCACATCAATTGAAGCCTAGATTATTGCTTTGTATGACGTGGGTTGCTTCCTGGAGCAGGACTATTAATAAATAACCATTTCAGTAACCATTTAGTTTTCTGAAGTGCCCTTTGGTTACTAATATCTTAATTCAATTAAAAACGGAAATATACCCACATTCTTAGTCTTGTTGATTACCAAAATTGTTCTAAATTTGCATTAAATTTCTTGAATTTCAAGTGTTTTTGTTTATCTGAAAGCAATAAGCCATTAATATTACAATAACAACCCAAACACGTGCGCTCACACACACACACGCACACACAGAGTAATGCATACATGCATTTTAATGTGAATGGAGAAAATAGGTTATTTACATAGTAGTTCAAAATTGTTCCAAAGTTTTTCTAGGAAAACAAACAAACATGCTTATATAATTTTGGGAAGATTAATTCTATGATACCCATTCCTCATATATGTGTTGTGTCTATATGTTTATGACTATATGAGATAAATAATTATCTAGCATACCGATGATCCCTCTTTGTTCATTTACACTATTAGGTAGATTTGTGATGATAATACGTACTTATATAGTAGTAATGATGAAAAATGGGTTTTAATTGTTCAGTATCGGTAATCTATTTATTTATTGTTGTTTTTGTTTGCAGCTACCTTGTTTCCTGCATGTATGAGGAAGCAACATCAATTGCCTCTTCTGTTGTAAGGGATTTATGTCATAATAAGTTCATTAAAGCTGGAGAAGAAACTCAATTGAATGACATGTTGGAATCAGCCAGTATGGTGCTAGTTCAATCCTGGAAGGAGCTTAGGAGGTGCCATAATTCATCTATGCATATTGCTTCTAGATTTCTTCTTTCCTGGTGATGTCTTCATTAGTGTCTCTGGTAGGATCTGTTATGTTCCCTTATAAGTTTTGTCACACCCCAAATCTAAGGTATGACAGGCCGTGGGCCATAAGCCTTAGCCCAAGGCACGCGTATGCCTAAATAAGAATCCATAATCATACACTAAATAATGCAATTATAGCCTAATGTCATAAACAAACCAATACTCGTTCCAATGACAAGTCAAAATAATAAATGGGCAGAACTAGCCCTAACCAACTCGAGAATTATACCAAGTGGACACAAATAAACCACGCAATAAAACAATTCTATATAATACTCAAACCAAAATGTATATGCACAATGATTGACATAACTAGGTAAAAAAGTGTCCTAGAAGTCCATGCAATAGAGTCCTTGCCAAGCCATGAGTCCAATTCTAAGTCCTCTCATTTGAAAATGTTAAATAACTAAGTCAATTGACACAAGTTTCAATTCCAAAATAAAAAGTATAGGACAGGAACTAGTTTCATACACAATTTTGATAAAAATATTCTGTTCAAAGAATTGGGTTCCACAGTTCAAAATTAAAACCTTATAGTGTCTTAGAAAAAGCATAACAAGTACATGTCTCCACTTAAAATAGCAATTGCATAATCTTATTCATAATCTGGGTACCAAAGAATAACAACTAACAAATGCCACAAAGTTCTCAAAGCAACAAAGCCCTATGGATTCAACATTGAACAAAGAGTCATTCTCGGGATGACATGTTGGATCTTTTCTCTAAAGACAATCTGATTGAAGGTCACCCAACCTAACCCAAATCTATTAGTTACAATTGTTGAGCACTTGAGTCATCACAGCCTAACCTGGATCTATTGTCTAGTGGTTAGAGTCACCACACACAATGGAATAAGTTTGTTGGACTTTCCACATATGGTCCTCATATAATCAGAATGATTCAATTTCATAAAACAAGATAATTTACTATTGCAAGCATGTCTTAGTTCCAGTGATATAATAATAAATTTACCAGGAAAGTTTAGTCACGAAATGATAATTCACTTTTCAAATAGATTAGGTTAAGGGAACATTATTAAAATACGTAGCATGCAACTACTCACCTAACAAGGGAACCATACAATCCTTGTAAAGAATATGAAAGTCCAACTAGTGCCCTGAACAAAGTGTGAAAAACTACACGTTATTACTAACACAAAAGTTACTAAAAGGGATAATAAACAAAGCATCTCCAAGCTAAAGTGCACTCATTTACCACATGCAATCATCAATAAAATAGCATAAGGAATCCACCTCTCAATTACCTATTTAGTCGAGCAATGAGCAAGAATTGATAGTTACGGAAAAATGGAATAAAAGATGAAGAACAAGGGAAAGGAGAAAGAAAACTAGATGCCTACCTCCTAGATAGCCACATACGGCTACAACACACCCAAAGCTATCCCTTCCCTTGGCTACGACTTCTCTCTCTCTCTCTCTCTCTCTCTTCCCTTGGCCACACATGACTGCGAGTAGTGGAAATAATATGGGAGCTTAGGGTTTTCCAAACACTTACATAACCGGTCTCTCTCTTTTTCTTTTTCTTTTTCTTTTTCTTTTTTATTTTATTAATTTTATTATTATTATTATTGTAATATATTATTATTAAAAACCTTGCCTCTTAATTATAGACTTACATCATAAATTTACTATAGGTTTAAACTTAATTAAAATACCCTTCAATAATATGAATTGACACTTTAGGATTCAAGAAAGTAGTTTGATATTTATGAAAGTATTATAATATTATCATAAATATTATCTTTATTTTATTTATTTATTTTTTATATCGGGTTCTCACAAGTTCTTTATTCTCTATATACTCACCACTCTAACAGAAAAAAAAAAAATTTGTGGTTTTTTTTTTAATTTTTAAAATTAAAAAAATATTACATTTGTGGATGACTACTACAGTTGATTGCAATGAATCGTTACCATTAAGAGCAATTACAATGCAAAGTTAACTATACAACAATGTACAATTACAAAGGAACACTGTATGGGGAAAAAATAAGTGAAGAAGCATAGCACTTCCTGATTGATTTTTAACTCATTTACAAATTCTCGGAATATTCTCTCTAGTTCATGAAGTTGAAAGTTGGCATTTTATCATGATAGTTTCTACGTCTTTGACCTAGACAAGTGGTTGGAAACATGTAATCATAACTTTACTCATGAGCCTGTTACCCCTACCTCTGTATTTGATGGTGAGAATTCTCTCCATATTATTCTTGAGCATCCATCTCATGAGTCTCTTAATCTAGTTCCTTCAGTTGATTTTAATAGCTCTTTTGAAGAAATTTTTCTTATTTTTGTGATCATGGCGTTTGTATCATCACTCCATTGCAACAAAAGTCTGGTCCAAAGAATTATTTCACTCACATCTCTCAAGCATGTTTTAGCCATTCTTGAATATGTGGACCAGATGCATATTTTGCTGATGTTTCTTGGATTTTAAATATTGGTCCAATATTTCATGTGAAAAATACGGTGGTACTACTTGATCAAGGCACTTCGCAGCCTTTTGTTTTATCTGATAGTGTCTGTTCAGGAGGTGATGTTTTTCCACTGCCAGTTTGCACACTTGCTTCTCGTCAGTTCTTTGGTTGATGTCTTGTTGTGGATGAAATCAAGATTCGAAGTATCGTTCTCGTCCATGAATCTTGATGGGGAAAGTCCCAAGATGACAGTTAACAGCACTATTGTTCATTCATTCCGATTTAATTGCATTATTGATGTCTTGTGTGAGGTTACCCTTCATATGAATGATAGGGTAGGGATACGTTGATCACAAGGTCTGCTTGACATTATTAACTTTGATTGAGACTCCATTAATAAGTAGGAGTATGTGTGTATGTGCCTGCACATTTTTCTGTGTGGGTTGTATTCGTTGCGTCTCCTTATGCTCATGTGCTTGGTTGCATGTGTGTGCACATTAAATGTTTCAAGTTGCTATTTCAGCCTGATCGCCATCTAATATCATTTTATTTTTCATATACATGCACACAACGCATAACTTTAAAATCCTAATTATGATTTTAAAATCCTAATATCATTACATGTTTCATTTTATTTTTCATATACATGTTTCAAGTCCTAATTATGATTTTTGTGATTCTGTCTAATGGCAGGACACAAGACATATTAAATGAGCTTTTGCTGTTGTTTGGTTCAGTCACTGACATTCCTGTTCAAGTTTTTCTAGCTGGGTATCTCTTAACTCTTTTACATGTTACTTTTCAATTCAGTTCAAAGTCTGTTTTTGGGACCAAATTTTCCAATTGAGTTTTGAAATTTTGTCATCTCATGTGTTGAGGGTTTACAATAAACTTAAATTTCTACATGATTCAAATCAACTTGTAAATACAAGCATTGTTGACAACAATGCTCCTGGAGATAGAATTTTTCATCCTTATACAATTTTTGGTGCATCTTTTGACCTGTTTAAAAAAATGCCTCTTATTTTTTTCTCCTTTTTCAGTCCTGAAGTGCCTTACTATAGGATTTTGCTTGTAAATAAAAATAGGGCAAAAATTCTCTTTATCCCACCGTGGTTTTGGTCTACAGCACGCTACCCCCTCCTGACATTTAAATATATGCAAAGAACCTCATGTGGTAGTGGACCAAAATGCAATGCTAATTTTAGTATGTGTAAAATGATCTTAATGCCCTCATTGCTTTCTTTTCTCTTATATTCTACTCTTTCTCCTCTCTTACACATAATTTCTAAGTTAAACCACTTATTAACTAAATAAATCATATATTATTATTAACACCAACCTAACCACATATTAGCAGGGAGGTAGTTGTGAGAACAAGTGGGGGAGGCAGTGTTGGCGAAGGATGGGAGATTGGGTGGTGGGAAGGTGGGGTGACTGTTGTTGTGGAGGCAGTGGGTGGTGGCGGGGAGGTGGTAGTGGGGCTGAAGGTGGAGGTAGTGGGATGGGTGTGTTAGGGTTAAGGTTTGCATTTTTAGGTTAACTTTTTCAAATGAAGAAGATGATGAATACAAGGGCATAATTGTCTTTGTACATTGAAATTTGTCTTTGACTCATTTCTTTTTTTCATGGCAACTCTCCAAATAAGCATGTGCCATACTTTAGTTTGGATGGAATTAGTAACAAGGAGGTAAAATGCAACAAGCCAAAATGGGTGTTTGCATGTATTTAAATGTCAGGGGGGTAAAGTGCTCTAAACTAAAACCACCAGGGGACAAAGAGGATTTTGCCCATAAAACTAAAACAATGTGTTAAGAGAAACATGATGTCAAAAATTCCGTTTAGTCAGAAGAGCATGTGGAGGGCACTCTTTGCTTGGGAAGTTATATAGTTTGAATTTTCTTGAATAAATATTTTGAGAGAAGTATTAAATGCATGAAATGATATTTTTGTTGAGGGAAAATATCACTATATTTTAGGAATTGCCAAAAGCTACTCATATGCCTTTTCCATAACCTGTCCAAAAAAAAAAACAAAAAAAAGAAAAGAAAAATAAAAAGAACAAGGAAAGGAAAGGAGAAGCACAAGTACACACACACACACACAATATTAAACTCCTCCAATTCAATTTAATTTACACTATATTTGGATTAAGTGATTTGGAGAGAAAATAAAAGAAATTGAGAGATATGTATTTCTCTTACCTATTTGGACAACTTAAGCAGAGAGAAATGGGGAGAAAAGGAGAGAAACCCATTTCTTTTATAACCTTTATTTTCAATCTTTCCAAAAGTAGAGAGATTGGGAGAGAAAAGAAACTAACAGATTCTTATATTTTCATAATACTAATTTTGTCCTTGTAAAAATAAAAGAAATAAAATGATTGACACCCATGTCCTCAAGGACTTTTGGTAATATAACATAAAACAATTTCTTTTCTTTTCTCTTATGAAATCTAACCAAACAAGAATGAGAGAAATTACAATCATTTCTTTTCTTTTATTTCTTACTAATCCAAACAAGAAAGAGAGAAATCACAATCATTTCTTTTCTTTTCTTTTCTCTTATGACTTAAGTAATCATTTCTTTTCTTTTCTCTCCTAAGTTCCCAAACATAGTGTTAAAGGTGCCTTCTTGAAAACTCTCTTTATCTTTCTGCTAATTTACTCACGATGGAACATTCAGCCTCTATTAGATCATGAGTTTTCTCATGATGTCTATGCTACACACAACTTAGGATGTGAGGACGTTGTTGACGTATTAATGTCTGTTATATACTTACATCCACCTTTACCTTTGGTAATGTGAAGTGTGTATGCTGCTATTATGTGGTTACTTAACCCATGTTGATGTGTCAATAGGATGAATGTTAGGACTTAAATTTTTATGTAGACAACACATGTTGCGTGAATGTTGGAACAGTAAGCTTTCTAGGCCAAATGCTTACCCATACTCAATTTTGTGGTCTGTGTTATAAGTAATTTATTCTAAGAGGTCACGGTAATAGGTGTTATGGCAAACATATCTTCTAGAGGAAGTAATTTTTAACAAGTTGGGTGCAACAATTGTACAATCTCTTTTTTATTTTATTTTTCAGTGTGTGTTTTCAGATATCAGAAGGTCCTTGTTCGGGGACTCAAGAATTTCTTGAGGAATTTCTTAGCAAGTGGAGATTTTTGGATGAACGATACTATGTTCTTGCAAGTTTAGAATCAAATATGGATTATATGGAAGGATCTAGTGGTTTGTTTTTGCTAGAAGTTGACAAGTACTTGGAAGTTGTTGAAGTCTATGTTATAACACTTCTTGGGATGGTTTTGAGAGACATAGACCATGCTATCTGCTGGGTTGAGAAAGCCACATTACCTGAGGAAAAGCGACAGGTAAAATAATCTCACTCATCGTAATCTGAACTTGATCATTGTTAGGATGATTTGAGGTTATTATTACAACAACAAAAAAGAGGTCATTTATATGGTTACCATATCTTTATTTAGCAGTAGTTTGTAATCATTGTTGTCAATCCTTGACTTGGATTGTAGAAATCTATGTTTCAAAATCCTGGCCTTGCACTTAAATTATGTTCCATTCAAGAAGTATAATGTTATTTTATTTTATTTATTTTCCTTAGTGATGTATGGAGTATATAGGGTTAAGTCTTTTTGGAAAAATTTTGATTTTTTATATCTAAGTGTTCATATTCGACAGTTACGAGGAGGGGTTCCCATGGTGATGCCAGACGGTCGGCATGAACTAAGCAACCAAGAGAAACCTTGGAATAACTTTTGGCTACATTTAGAATCATAGTATGCAAATGTTGGAACTTTTTCACTAGGTTGCAAAATGGTACTGAGCATCATAACTGAAGGAATGCAATATGCTTGGTCCCGACAGCAACCATTTATGGTTCTTAGTATTCAATTAAAGGTTATATGGGTAGGGAAAATGATTTAACATTATGGAATCTTTTGTTCCAGAATGAAAATCAAAGATGTTGAGTGCTAAATCTCACATATTGAGACGAAAAAAAGGTAAAACAATAAGAATTTTTTGGGTTCTTACCTAGAATTCCTTTGGTTTCATCTCTACATTAGATCATAAAATTTCACTTTTTCTCAAATTCTTACAGTATTATGTATTCAAAAGACTAATGTTTCTGGACTACTTTTTAAGAGTAGTACTACATTGGAAACTGCAATAAGAAAAAAAATGCCAAGCCTGCTCTGGAACTGGAGTTAGTAATATAATTGTACCGAAGCCCATGGACCACAACTTGCCTAGCAATCCAGAAATCACAAAATTATTATTTTTTGATATACCAGAAGTAAAAATAAAAATATCATTAATGGTACAAACATAAGAAAGCATAAGTAAAACTATACTAATAATATTTTAGCTTAAAACTACTGTAAAATTGAAATTGACCCAAAATTGATTATGCAACAAATCCTCTGTTATGCCCATAAATAATTTCAGTCTGTCTCCTTTTGGTTCCCATTCTCTGCATCAGGTTTGTTCTGCATGAGTTGTTGATTATAATCTGGTTCTTACATCTATGCTTTTAGTTGAGTGATGTTGAAGAACCAATCTTGTGTTTGAAAGCCTACTATTATTTTTCTTTTTCTTTTTTTCTTTTTTCTTTTTTTTTTGGGAAAAAGAATCTCCCAATTTTGAGGGGTAGAATTTTTTTATTTTTATTCTTATATAAGGCTGTTGTAGCTTTGTAGGAATAGAAAATGGTATACGGAATCTTACTAGTTTTTTCTAGAGGAGTTTCTTATAATAAGAATCTGATTTTCTTATCTGTTTCACGTCTTCGAGGTAATCAAAAGTGGCATGTCTAATCTGTTTTGAATTCCATTTTTTATTTTTCTTTTCCTGCAACTTCTTGGCCCTCAAAATAAGGGGTCAATTCAGTCTCTACAGCTTCTTAAAGCATGAAAGATGTGGCTAAAAAGGATTGCAAGGACCTGCATTACTTTTTCTGTACTATTCGGTTTACAGTTATCCTTTCTAATTCGGATACTACATGCATTTCTTAATTAGAAAGTTTGCCTAGGGATGACAATTTTTCCTGCTCTGCTCCACGCTTGCATCCCCCAATCTCACCCCGATGAGGAAGTGGGCGGGCCTCCCGCCCCCACCCCCACCCCCACCCCCGCACTGATTATATTTATTAAATATGTGTGTGTAGTATATATATAATTTAATTTTTTGAGTATAATAAGATTAAAACACTAAAATATTACTTAGCATTCATCTGTATTCATTTATTTCTCATATTATATCTTTTAACTATAATTAATCATTATTTATAATTCTATTCTATCTCTAATTTTTGTTGGTATTCCCATTTTTGAAGTTACAAAATTAATCTGCCCCCACCTCTCTTTGTTCCCACCATCTCCCCGATTTGGCTTACCCCCTATATGATACCGGGCTATGAAGCACGGACACCTCTTTGGAGGCAGCGTATGGGTGTCTGACATGTGTCGGACACTCTACCTGGCATGTCCCCCCCCCCCTTTTTTTTTTGAATTAGTCTAGCTGGACACGCTTGGGGACACGTTGGAGACAGGGAGGGAGAAACCCTAACCCATCGAAGACACACGCGCAGAGAGAGAGAGAGAAAAGAACCTGTTGAAGCCCTCAGCCCTAGATCGAGGTATGTTCTTTTCTTCATTTTTCTTCTTCGTTTCTGTTCATCTCTCTCTGATGTTTGTTCTCTCTCTATCTCTCTCTCTCTCTCGCTATGTGTGTTCGACTCTCTCTTGCTCTCTCTGTGTTCGACTCAGTTCTCCCTCTCTCTTTGTTCGACGACTCTTTCTCTCGACTCACTCTCCTCTTTCTCTGTGTTTGACCCCTTTTCTCTGACTCTGTTTGCCACTCACATTCTCTCTCTCTCTCTCTCTCTCTCTCTCTCTCTCTCTCTGTATTTGTTTCTTCTTTCTTTTTTAATACTTTTTTTTTTGAACAAAACCCTTTTTTACCCTTTTTTTCTTTTTTCTATTTTTTGAATATTGTTGATGAATCTGAACATAAATAGAAAAAATTATTTTTATTTATAAAATATATTGAGCGTATCCCTAACGTGTCATGTCCCCTATTTTTTGAAAATTTACATGTCCTCGTATCTGTGTCGTGTCCCGTGTCTTTGTCCGTGCATCATAGATACTAGGCGAGGGTGGGACACTACAAAACCGCCCGAAAGCCACCCCTGTTGCCATCCTTAAGTTTGCCTTACAATTTGTAGTAGTTTTCTTCCCATTATAAAAAATGGAAATTTTCTATCTCAGCAGGTTTTATCTCCCTTATTTTTATCAGCCGGCCCAGTATTAGTAAATTGCTACAATACATTGCATTTTCTTCTGTTTTTTCACACTACTTAATTGTTCTCCGAATTCTTCTTGTAGGACCTTTTGAGGAGATTACACTCTCTTTATTCTCCCAAGGCCCATGTATCATCACAAGGTTCTGTCGTAGCTTTGCCAGGTGACAAACATGAGACTCATTCTTCTCTAAAACAACAAAACACATCTGAGGGATCTCCAGAAGCCTTCAAAGCCTCACACCCATTCAAAGGAGGGAATGATATGAAACGAGCAGTTTTAAAATTGTCTCAAAGAGTTCCATGCTTTTGGTGGTTCCGTACAATCACGTTTAAGTTTGGCAATGGTCAGCTGGTCATATCAAATAGGAAAATTGTACTTGGCTGTTTTATGATTCTCTTGTATTATGTTTTGCAGAGGAAGCAAGCCACATTAAAGAGGTAAGTAGTGCTTTCCATGTTTGTTGGTTCTGCTGGTTATGATATACTTTTTCATTTTTTTTCTACTTGCTCTATGCAAGCCATCAATATCAACAGTCAAAAAAGGATTTATGTCTCCCTTGGTTTTGGATGTTTACCTTGGTTGTTACTTGTTAGCTATGATGTGCAATATCCTGTGGAGAGAGAGCATATTGTAGATTGTTAAGAATCAAACATCAAATATAAACTACCCCGTCCTTTTTTCTTTGGAGTGAAATGAGGACTGTGCTTTTTCATGACTAAACAGTGAGCAGTGAAATTGGTGATAAGGATAGAAAATATACTTTCTTATATCTGTTAGCTACTGCATTCTCATCATTGTTAACTTATCTGTTTCTTACAACCTTTATTATGCATATGAGAACAGGCCAACATTTGGACATGCACCGTTTAGCTATTGTTATGAGAGATATGTGGTGTTTGTAACATATGTTAGTACTTTCATTAACCAACTTGGCCATTTGGTTGACCAGGGTACAAATGTGGTTGACCAACTGGGAAAATTTTAAAAAACAAGTGGTTTATAGCTACCGGAGGGCTAGGCTATTTACACCAACACCCCCATTTGGGGTTTCTTGATGAGAGAACGCATTTAAGAGTGTTCATCCACATTTAAGAGTGTTCTAACAACCAGACCAACACCCACCATAATCCCAATCTTACCCTTCTTTCTTAGACCTCCACCCCTACCATGTCCGTCCTCTGGCAGCCTCCTTTCCATGAGCCCTCTCCCTGCCACTTTTCCACCTCTGACAGTCGTTTCCCAGCTACCCCCCTCTCTAAATGCCTCTACAATTCTTGTTGAATTTATTGGGATGGTTGTTTAATATTGCATTGAAGTCTATTTTTATTTCAGGATTTTCAAAAGACAAGCTTTGTCCATGAAGAAGGCTTTGGTGGACTTGTGGCAGCTTGCCTTTTCTTACCAAGTGAACCCTCTAGCTGCTGTTCAATCTGACCCTGCTGCAACCTTTGGGACCCGCTAATGGTGCCGTGCTGTTTTACTGGATTCTTCTCAAGGCTATATGGCAAATTAGCAATCAGTAAATTTTTTTTGTATTATTTTATTTTTTTGAACTGGTATGGATAATTTATTTTAAGACAAATTTCACTTTGTCCCTTATGGAATAAAGTGCTCTGTTGCAATCAGTGTACATGACAATAAATGGTTTATATCCAGGTCCCTTGTTAGGTAGCTAGTAGTATGTGGGCTCAAGAAGTTTTTATGACAGTCCTCATTGCCAGTGAACGAAAGCAATGTCAATAAATTCTGTGGACCTTTAATCTGCTGTTTCTCAATAGTGCATCAAATTTGTAGCAGATGACTGGGCTTGCTACTAGCTTTTCTAATTCATTCTTCTTATTATAGCAATATTTACTGGTTTCTTATTTCAAATAATAATAATAATAATAATAATAATAATGAAAAAGTCGTAGCAAATTGATTCATCAGCTAGTTAAGGGTCCAGATTATTAAACAGTGTTATTCCACTGTATCCTTTTCAGTGCTTGTTAATGGTCACCATTCTACTTATTTTCAACCCAAAGCTGGCCTTCTCAAGGGGATCCCGTCTACCCTTGTCGTTTCATCTTGGTAATGCAAGTGTTGTCAGAAGATTTTAATCGTTTACAGTCTCAAAGAATTTGTCGTGGTATAGCGATTAGTCTCAAAGAAATTTGGTGTCTTCAGTGGTTACCTTCGAGTCTTTTGTGATCAATCGGGCCTCAAAATTAATCTTAGGAAATCAGAGTTGTTTTTAAGTCCGAATTGTACCATAGAGGATCAAAATGTACTCAAGATGATTTTTCAAGTTAAAGTTGTCCCTAAACCTGGAGTCTATTTAGGAGTGAGAATGGATTTTGCCTGTAGGAATAAATCCCTGTGGTTCAAAAATCTGTTGGAAAGGATTCTAAACAGACTTCAAGGATGGAATGGAAGTGTAAATTCTTGAATTTAACTGAAAGAGCAGGCCTCATAAAACTTGTCACTGCAGTCTATCCCCATTTATATCTTCTTGCTATTCCAAATCCCTAAGGCTTTTGTTCACCAAATTAATTCTATTATTAGAAAATTCATTTGGTTCTCTGATAAGGATTACAGCATCAACTGGAAAAAATGAAGTCAAATTTGTCTTCCGAAAGCATGGGGGAGGGATGGGGTTAAGAGATTTAAGCTTGTTCAATCAAGCGCTTTTGGCTAAACATGCTTGGAGAATTATCACCAATCTAGATAATTTGTTAGCCTGCGTGTTGTTTGGGAAATATTGTCGTTTACAGCCTTTTTTGATGGTACAACCTATCTCTTCAGGATCTTGGGATGGAAGAGTACCTTGTGGGGAAGAGTACCTATCTCTTTAGAAAGGTCCAAGGTAGATTGTAGGTGATGGCAGAACCATCGAGCCCTTAGAGGACCAATGGATACCGTCCATTAACAATCGTTTGAAAGGGAGAAGGTTGGGTTTTCTTCTGTGTCTTTGTTTCATTTTATAGATGAACAGAATTGCAGATGGCAGATGGCAGATGGATTTGCTTAGAGTGTTCTTCCCCGAGGATTGCATCAGGCACATTCAGGGTATTCATCTTCCTTTGGATAATAAGGGTGACCAGTTTGAGCCCCAAACTGATCTGTTGATTATACAGTTAAATTTGGATACGTGATTGCTTTGGAATTGCAATTAAGTAATGCAGCCCCTGCTGTCCAGGATGGATCTTTCGTTTGGAAGAAGGTTTGGAAGTTATGGATTCCACCCAAGTGGGCAACTTTCATCTGGAAATGTTTGCATAATGGGTAACTTTCATTTTTTACACACATTTATCAACTCTCATTCTCTCAACTCCCTCAACTTTTAAGTCTCATTCATAAGTGACAATTACAATTGTGTAAGAAAATTTTTTTACAAAAATACATTAATTTTGGCAGACCCTTCGATCTAGAGGGGGGATATGTCGAACCCTTCGCTTTGAAAGGTGAAGATGGCGGACCGTTCGATCTAGAAGGAGAATACTAGGCCCCGTTTGGTTATAAGCTATTTTAGTTGGCTATTTGACTATTTTAGCTTAGGCTAAAAAAGTTATGTTTCAGATGATAGTAAGAGAAAAAATGAAATCATTATGGGTTAGATGTGACAATTTACCTTATTGACTATTTTAGTCAAATGACCTCTAGCCAAACAAGGCCAATCTCTATGGCATTTTACAATTAGGGTGCTCGCGGTTTGATGATTCGGTTGCGGCTAAAAGAATCTTAAATCCGCTATCCATCCAAAACTAGGTAGATTGGAAAAAAATAAATCTACAACCGTTTGCTCATCATTACGTATCCGTTCAAAATACGGCGAATCAGTTCAATTTGATCGGTTTTGACGGATGAAAATATCCGCTGAACACCTCTACTTACAATGATGAGACATAAGGAAATAGCTACCAAGGTAACTCTCCTATCATAACTATTGGGTCAAACCATCTGTGGACATTTGGTTTGGGTCTTAACCCAACCCAAAGTCTTAACAAAATTAATCAAGTGAATAAGATTTAAACTCCCGATAGAAGAGACAAAACATATATTAAATACTAGGTAGCTTCAGAGGGTCAAAGGGGTTGAGCTGACAAAGTTAGGTTTCATGACAATGCCAGCACATGTTCAAACCTCTCTATTGCCCTTTCAACGTTCCAATAAGCCCTCCATGTGTTTGTTCCTTTGAAGCAACAAATATATATTTTATAATCAAGAAACGATGATAGACAAAAAAAAAATTTGGACATATTCGAGAGCGCAAACTCAGGATACATATGATCATTTACTAATCCTACATATCGGGTGAAATAGGATATCAAAATTTAAATTTAAGACATGTGAAATAGAACTTGATGACTTACCATTCGTGTTGACCCTCATATATAACATAACATATATATAGAAGAACTTGAATTTACAGTTCATTTTTCTCTCACAATTTGTCTATAGGTATATGTGAAAAAGGAGTTTGATCAATGCTTAAGTCTCAATCACTACATCACAATTTGTCTTTAGGTGTATGTGAAAAAGGAGCTGCAACGCTTAATGAGGTCTCCATCACTACGTCTTCTATCTTGTCTGTTGAGAGAGGGAGAGAGAGCCTTTTAATTACTAACCTAATTTTGGAGGAAATGCAACTTTGACTTCTCTCTAATGAATACTACTCTCACTTGCATGGTCAACACTGGTTGACTTTTACAATTATTAAAAAAATATCACAAATTGCTTCATATTTTAACGTTATCTTGTTTGGTACAACTTATTAGAGTTATTTATTATTATTTAAATTTTTTTTTTTTTTAAGTCTGTAAATTTTGTTGTACAACTTCTGTTTATGATTTATGAGATAAAAATAGTTTCAGTTGATCAATCATCAATTGTAAGAATGATATTTTTAACTTTCAGATTGAGAGCCATTCTATATCCTCTAAATGAAATGAGCATGAAGTCAAGAACACATCATTTATAAAAAAAAAAATTAAAATAAATTTTTTTGATGGGCTCAATCTGGGGGCAAAAAGTTATTTTTCAACTGGGAACGCATGTTGGTTGGATTGTTAGGATCGAGCTCATGTCATCAAACACACATTTCCATTTGTTGACTCCATTTCATTAACCACTCCAAAGTCAAGTGTGTGTGTAGTCTTCTTGTACTAGCTCTAAAATTTAATTGCTTATTGTCTTTGACCAAATTAGCATTTAATAAGATAGTGGATGGAATAATGTAGGATCTATAGAGCCGAAAATTATTAGGTTGTCCCTTTATAGCATCATTTACATATTATTTTTGTTAAATTGATGCTGAATTTGTTTGGGATTTCAAACGAGATGAGTTCTTATGCTTGAATGAGCTTCATAAACGTGAGTAGATCTTCTACTCTTTACACAAAACCATATATGTACTCTTAAATGGAATTGAATTGCAGAATATGTGTGAGAGCAGAGATCTTAGCCATCATATATGTGGTGTGTCAAGGACTTTTTTTTTTTTTTTTTTTTATCGATAAAAAAAAGATTCATTGATGTAAAATAAAAGTACAAGATACACAAAAAAAATTACATCAAGAAGGTACAAAGGACCAAGACAAAAGCATCATAGCTTAAAGGCCATATCTCAACTAGGTTGAAACATGAAACAAGCCAGTCAAACGCAAAGTCAATGAGAAATTTCATTGTTGTGTTAAGGCTTAGACTCTAAGGGTGTGCTCCTTGCATGATCTCAAATTTAAAACCTCTTGAGTATAAATATTTTTTTGGGACCAGTCTATACAAAGTTTTGTCTTGACTTTAATTTTGAACCTCCACAAGTGGATGGTAGTGTTGATCTGTAGATTAGTCGATTCGATGAATCAGATATCAAATTATCAAAAAATATGTATGGTGTGTAATCCTCCATCACGGACTTTACTTTTCACAATCATCCATAAATATCTTACACTACATGTGTGGTTAAGTTAAGGTGCATCATGATAAACAATCACCCACGCGAATCCTCCAGCGGGGGCCCGCCCAGAAGAAAGGCATAAGGTAAACCGTGGATCGGCCAAGTTTAAAAAGATCAAATAATTATCAAAATATAAATCAATATAGGACTATTAGCTCAATAAAAAATTATAGAGGCGCTTACTAATAAGTCTCGTACACAAAGTTTAAAATTTATCCAATTCCAAAATAAAATACTCGCACTAATTAGTTCTATATATTTTTAATTGTTACCATTTTTTTTTTTTTCCAAAACTTTAAAAATGCTGCTACATCCAACGACTTCTGTTAGATTTACCGAAAACTTGCTGGAATATTCAACATTACCGGGAAGTCGACGGAGCATCACCGGAAGTTCGCCGGAGTGTTCTGAACATCACTGGAAAATGTTAAGAACATTATCGGAGACTTACCGAAATATTCAGAATAGTCCAAAAAAAAAAGAATAAATGGAGAAATTATAGTTAAAAAACATAACAACAACAAACAACAATGGGAAAAAATATATATTATTTTTCAATTTTTGTAAGGTTTAAGCAAATAATCTGTAATATTGATCAAACTGAAAAGTAAGTTTTGAAACTGTAAAATGTTACAGTTTCAAGGCATTATTCTATTAATCTGGAAAACATTCTATGAAACTGTAAAATTTTACAGTTCTAAATAATGTTATGAAACTGCAAAATTTTACAGTTTAAAGCATGATTTATTTCAGCACCAAAAAAGCAAAAATTATAAAATTTTACAGTTTACACCGCCTGTAACTAAAACTTAAAAACAACTTATTCAGAATTTGAAAATTTTCTTTATTAAAATAGAAAAATAGACGTGTGTAACAGAGAAAAGGTAGAAAATTTGAGAAATCGAAGGAAAGAATAGATATAGAAAGAATATTGTACTCCGGCAACTATTTTTAGTTTAGATCTAGTCGGAACTCATGTAGAATCTATTTAAATCTGATGTAGATCTTATCTTCTTCGTCATCGGTGAGGATGAAGTCATGAGTTAATGTCGGTGGTTGGTGGTTGTCAGTGAACTATCAATGGTGGTCGTCGGTCACCGATGACCATATATTAGAAAGAGAAAGAGAATAAAGAATGTGTGATCACTGGTCGTTGGACATAATGAAGGGAAGGAAAAGAAAATGCAAACAAAGAGAGAGAGGAAAACGTAAAGAATAAAACAAAAAGCAGAGAGAGAGAGAGAGAGGAAAATGTGTAGGATTTTTAGGTCTACTCAAAAAGTTATTGAATTAAATAATGTATACATATTTCAAACGGGAGCTACGGGTCATTTCTCCAAAATTATATAAGAGTAATTTAATTTTACACATGCTATCTACTTTGTATAACCTTATATAGTCCTTACTTGGTACAATTTATTGGGGCTATTTATAATATATATTTATTTATTTTTTTATCTAGTGGATATGCCAAAGTGTTTGGTGTAAATTTTCTTATAGTTTATAAAATAAAAAATAATTTAAATAAGTCCGAAAAAAGCTATTTATTAAAAAGTTAGGAGAATTTGTATTTTACACCCATAAAGCTTCATAAGATTTGTTTTTTATTTTATTTTATTTAGTTTAAAAAAAAAAACGCACTAAAATGATTTCACCAACCAAATAGACTTTCAATCTGTGGAGATTTATTACATGATGAGAAACCTTTACACAGTGAAATTTCTAAAATTTTAGAAGGCGTGAGATTGAATTTGGAGGGGCCATTCATGGAAAATAAATCTTTTTGAAAAAATATATACATGTAAAATATGATTTACCAAATCCTTGGAAGGGTTAGGATCCGTTTCCCACTGCCGCTGACGATCACTAGTTGTTAGATGGGATTTACTAGTATGCCTAAAATAAAATATGACTTTTCACAAACCAAAAACAATTGGTATATTCGGCCACTTAGAGAAAATACTAACATGTGGTGCTCAATAAATGAGGAATCACAAAATACACTAAATAAATTATCTAATAAAATAGGTCAGTATTATCCTATCAATTTTGTTTTTTTTGTTTTGTTATGTCATTAGTTAAAAGCACCACTTGAAAGTCCAATTACATAATTGAAGAGAGGAGGAATCAAGAATTAACTTGTCATGATCTATTGTTGATGTTAGAGCATATATGAAGGTAAGAGTCTCACATTGGATGAATCAAAGGAATGGATCTTAATATTTATAGTTGATGAGCTATCCACTTACTGATTTAAACTTTTTAAATATGAATTTTGAATAATGTATGTTGAACTCTCGTGCTATGCATGTTCTTCCTAATGGATTTGACTGTGTCACAATGCTCTTGTGAAACGATATAGTTGACATAATAATTCATTTTGCTTTTAGCGGATTAATCATAGTGGAACAATATTATCCATTGTTTCATTTCTCTACTCTCTCTTTTTATTTTAGGGGTACTTACGTGTACGTCCTAATAAGTGGACTTATTGTCTACTAGGTCCTATGAGAAAAAATTGTCATAAAAAAAGGTCACTAATTGTAAGTTTTAGCGACAATTTATAAAAAATTATGACAAAAAAAAATCACTAATTGTCAATTTTTAGCGACATAAAAAATTGTCACAAAAAGATTATATTTAACAACAATTTTACTAAGATTTATTTTCAATAGGATTTGATAAGAATTAAATCCAACTATTAAGACTTATTGGTAGTTTACCCTTTGTTTTTATTTATATTTTAGGTAATAGTGTAATTTCTCCTCTCCCTAATTAAATTTTTTCTTAAACGAACATTATTTTGTCATTTACCTTTTAAAGCATAGAAAATTAGTTAATTCAACCAAGGTCAAGACTTAGTTTGTTTCACCAAATTTTGAATATAAAATAGGGGTGAATTTGAATGGAATGACAAAAATTCAGTGTGTTCACACAACTTGAAAGTTTGAATGTATTTGAGAGTGGATTTGCATTAAAACTATTTTTTAATCCAGACTCCAGTGTGATCACAAGTACAGAATTATCAAATATAGTTTGGTTGTGTGAAGTAATTAAAAAACTACCAAATATAAAACAACATTTTTCAAGGATTGATTACGTATGATAATCTTACTTGGTGGCTTGAGTTTAACCGTTGATACTTACACTAGAGCGGACTTACCTTTCAAATATTATATTTAACGAAACAACTGAATTTAAAATACTTGGAATAAGTCTAAGCACCTTCTATTTGTTTTACATAAAATTAATCCATTATTTTGAAGAGCATGAAAAGGCCTAGTTTTCACATTTTATAGCAGAGGAATTTTTTGGATCGGTCTTAAATTTTATTTTTAAAAATTTTTGGTTGAGATTTTGGGTCTTTTTTGCTTTGGGTTGTTATGCTGATAATTAATATTGAAACTTGAAAGAAACAAATGCTGTCTTTATTTATTTCTTTTTCTTTTTCTTTTTCCATTTTTTTTCCTTTGAAAGGACTAAGGTTGTCAATCAATACTTGTAAAAAAAAAAACAAATATCCATAAAGACAGACAAATGTAGTCTTTCAATACTTAGAAAAAAAAACAATTGCCTTGTTACATCTATAGACAATGAAATTCTTCTTTGACCTTGGAAAGTTTCATATATAGTTAGAATGCAATTATTCGGTGGCACTGTAGCATTGATGTTGTAATTTTACAAACATATTTTTATTTTTTATTTACGTGAAAATTTATGTGGGTAAAGATGTATTTGTAATATTCACACAATCGTTGCTGAAATTTGTTTGATAGGTAAGGCATATCAATTGAATCATGATGATGACATGATTTACACTCCATGGTTTTCTATGGAAAACTTTTTTCAGAAAATATCTTTTTGGAGAAAGCTTTTTTCTATATTTGGTGGTAGCGGTGGAGGTGGAAATAGTGGCATGGTTTTCTATGAAAAACTTTTTTCAGAAAATATTTTCTGGACAAAAACTTTTTTTCTATATTTGGTGGTAGTGGTGGAGGTGGAAGTAGTGGCATGTTGGTGGGGGCGACAGTGGTGGTGATAGTGACGGTGATGGTGGCAATGGTTGTGGTGGTGGAGGTGAGAATGGTTGTAATAGGATGGTGACATTAGTAAGATTTTAATTTGAAAAATATTATTCGCCTTTTAAAAATGAAAAATATTTTCCACCCATAGGCTTATTTTTTATTGACCATACAAAATATCTTTCATTGAATTTCGTTTTTCATTCTACCAAACGCCAGAAAATACATAAAATATTTTTCGCCCAAATAAATGGAATGCAAATATATTTTTTTCAAAATGTTTTATTTAATGTAGTTTTTTTAAGTTGGATAGCTTGATCTCCAAAGTATTTTGGTCACGTCTTTAAGGCCGGCTGCCGTGGTAGAAGGGTTAGGCTTTCCGTGGTGCATGTAAAGGTAATTGTTGGGCGTGATATACGCTTAAAAAAATTACTATTTTTTTTGTATTGAAAGTTATGAATATTTATAATATATTTTATTGATTTGTAATTAAGTTACAACTAGCAAATTTTTTATGTGCGCGCTGAAGCGAAGTTTTTTTTTTTTTTTTGGTAAACAAAAACTTATCTTTTCTATAATGAAAAAAATAATGTCATCATTTATGTTATAAAATATTGTGGTATTATTATGGCATGGTTTGGAAGAGAGTTTGGGGTTTTTTTGGCTAAAATAGTCATAAAAAATAAAATAAGATTTTTAGCTTAATAAGACAAAATATTACATCCAATCCATAATTATTATATTCTTTCTCTTATAAAAAACTAAAAAAGTCAAAAGTCCTTCCCAAAACAAACTTTTAGTCCTAAGCTAAAATAATTAAAAATGTCAAAAAAGTCAAAAAGCCAATCCACTTTCCAAACCACACCTATAAAAAATATATCATGCACCATTGTAAAGGTGCTCATAGTAACATCTCCCTATATATATATATATAGATGGTTGGCGATGTTCTTTGTTTTCTATATGGAAAGTCACGGGTTCAAAATCTTCTATTTTGTTGAATTTTCATTTTTTTTTTTTTTTTTTTTTGCAAAGTAAAAAATTAATTTGATAAAAATAAACACTCAAAAAGATATTTTAAATTTAGTTTTAAAAATCTCTTTCTTTTTTTAGGTGAAATAATTTTAAAATTCATGAATAGTCAAAACAAAGTCTCAAACGCCCCTATAGTAATAATTAAAAAAGGAAAAAAAGAAAAGAAAAGAAAAGGAAAGAAGAAATTAATTACACTAAAACCCCTCAATTATTAGGGAATATTATCTTACCCCTTCATCTATTAACCCCTCAATTATAAAAATGGTACAAATATCCCATTTTGAAGGTGGTATGGAGGGTGAAAGTGATAATTCTTATAGTTAAATGGGTCAAAATATGTAAGTTCATAAATGAGTAGGTAATATGATATATGCTAATAGTTGGAGGGTTTTGGTGTAATTAACAATAAAAAATAGTAAATACAAAGTGAAAGCAAATGTTTAGGTTTGAATCAACACAGTGTCTCTTTACCAGGAAAATGAAAATCTAGAGATATGCATAACAATCTTTAGGTTTGAATTGAATCAACATGGTGAGACTCTTTACCAGGAAAGAGAGAGAATCTTGAATGAACTCTTTACCAAGAAAAAAACAATCGAAAAAGATAATGCAAGATATGAGGAGGGACTTTGATTTTCAAATCGCGTGTACTTTTCTTCTTCTTCTTCATATTTGTTGTGTATGTAATGTAATCAATTGTTTTTATTAATTAATTAATTTAAATTTAGTTTTCAAGATCCTTCTTCCTTCATTTCCTTCATGTTCTTGTTATATTCTTGGTTGTTTCCTTTTCCATCCCATGGGCTGCGCACTAAAAACCAGAGTCTTTTTTCCATGAGAATCTATAGGTTCATGCATATTCACTACATTCAATACAACTCTCTTTCCCTCTCTGTCTGTCTGTCTATCTCTCTCTAAATCTATTCTAAAAATATATGAAAAAGTCTATAAACACATAAATCAATTACACAATATGTCTAATTTTATGATGACCTGTATAAGGAGAAAAATTGATAATATCTATACTATTATATAAAGTCTGCATCCAAGTTATCAAGATTTTTTAATTTTTCCAAAATACTCTCACGTAACATCTTGTAACTTTTTATCTCATGTAATTGCCAAATCAAAAAATTTAACAACACACATCGCTAGTATAGCATTAAAAGTAAGCTATCTCAATTTATTTCTCTCGTAAGAACATTTTTAATGTTTACTCTCTTTTTTTTCCCATCAAATTTAAGTAAAAATTTGAGTAAAAGTTTCATATGATATCACTCGTTTCAACGGAATAATTTGAGATTTCATCAAACCACCGATTGACTGGGAGGACAACCAGAGGAATGTCTAGTCGGTTGACCGGCCAGTGTAAATTTATAGGCAATTTTATAAGGAGGTGGTCGACCGGGTGGGCAACCAGCCGAACATTTGGCTGGTTATTCGGTGCTCATGTATTGTCCAACACCCACTTGTAAAGCTAATAGTTATCTACAGTAATTTGGTAAAAGGTTCCAGCGTCGTCAATTTGATGAAAAATTTGAGATATGCTGAATTTGATACTGATTTGATGTTAACGTTAGAGCACCAATTTTGTACATACAAAAAAATGAGACGTTGGAGACACTTTAAGACCATAAAAAAAAAAGGACATTGCTTCCGACCCCCAGTGGCACCCCCGGTGACGTGGCAACGTGTGGTTGGCTGAAATTCAAAAAAAAAAAAAAAAAAAAAAAAACTATTTTTGCACCAATCAGGGACGACCCCAGCACCCCCAGCTGGGGGTCTAAGTCATTTACCAAAAAAAAAAAAAACTATATCAATCTTGGCAGATTTACTTTTTGAGTAAATATAGCTAATAAACCATGAAAACACTATTTCATTGATTTCAACAAACTAATTCTCTCCTCCTAAAAAAAAAATCCTAATTCTATAACGAGCTATTATTTATAATTACTTTGGCAAAGGCTTTTTTTTTTTTTAACTTTCTAAAATAGTTAATAAGACAAAATATTACATCAAATCCATAATCATTTCACTTTTTCTCTCACAAACATCCTATCAAACTACAAAAAAATTCAACCATCTTCCCAAACACAAATAATTTAACATACTAAAATAGTAAAAAACTAAAATAGCCTACTAAAATAGTCAGCTTCCCAAACGAGACCAGTATGTCAACAAATTTGTTGAGATACTACTATTCATTAGTTATTTAATAATTTATCATTTTTGATAGATTTGATCACAATATTTTTGACTTTTCCAATTCAGTTCGTTGAGAGAGTGGATAATAAAATATATTTTTAATAAAATAGAGTTAGAATAGAGAGTTTAATGGATGGTGATTTTATTTAAAAAAAAAAAAAAAGTAGCTACATAAAATATAAAATTGGCATTTTGGATTATAATTGGCACAAATTTTTTTATTTGTGGATGCCCTAAGAGCATTTCCAACAATGGTTAGTCAAAATAGCAGGCCAAATTCATTATTATTATTATTATTTAAATTTTAGCTAGTCACTTTTGCTATATATAGTCCAGAAATATTCTCTATTTTAACTATCTTTCATTAAAATATTTTTTCTATAAAAGAAAAATACTTTAGCCTTACCAACAAAAAAATAAGCAAGGAATAAATTGATAAAATTTGTTGAGCTAGTATACAATGCCTAGTTACTTTTGGTTAGGTATTGTAGCACAGTGCCAACTTAGCCAACCCTTTGCTAGACTATCATGATGAAATAAGGATTTGAGCTAGCTAAAATAGCTAAATAAGAGAAATAATTAGTCAATTGTGGATACTTAAGTGAAATTGATGTTGAAATAACTAATTTCCATTCTTGTTTTTGTTTGGAAAAGTTACGTCTTAAAGATAGTAAGAAAAAGATAAACACATGTTACATTTT
The DNA here is from genome assembly GCA_036172215.1 of Camellia granthamiana. Lineage (NCBI taxonomy): Eukaryota > Viridiplantae > Streptophyta > Magnoliopsida > Ericales > Theaceae > Camellia > Camellia granthamiana. Next base: position 160,334,837 of record CM069906.1, read on the forward strand.
CTCCTTTTTCTAATTCAACTCAATTACTTTACAAAGAAAATTAATTTAAAATTACATTAGAGGACTCCAGTTAGAATTATCACTCTTCAAACACTCAACCATTGTAGACAAAAATAAAGAAAACCCAAGGTGGGTGGCCTTGTGGTAAGAACATGGGGATTAAGCCCCTAGGTCATGAGTTCAAATCCCCCTTGGGCTAATCTTTTAGGCGTACCATAGTTGGTTAAGAGGTTGGACCTCAAGTTGTCTAACTAGCACTTGGTGTGGGTTCAATGCTCTCCCGCTGTGCGAGTCCTGAATTAAGTGGAGCTTATCTTGTGAGGTCGGGGTAAGTTTCCAGGTTATAGTCTCCTCGCTCGGAACGGCTAGCGTACCTTGGGACACGCGCTACAACAGGCTTAGGAAGCGGGCCTGTCTGATGAGGGGACTTCGTAAACTATCTAACTTTGAAGCTATTACACCCAAAAAGGTGAAACCACAGAAGCACGTAACCCTGACTTCAAGACACATGGTGAAGAGCACCGGTCAAGCTCACAAGAGGGAAGGAACGAAAGATTGATTGATCTGCTGCTAGATCGGAGATATAAGGGAAGCGCTGGTAACCGAACTCTTTCGCGAAAGGGATTCCACCGGACATCTTGGTGATCTCTACAAAGGGGCGCTGCCTTGGACCTGCGGGAGAGTAAGGAGGATTTTCCTATAACAAAAAAAATAAATAAATAAATGAAAGAAAGAAAGAAATATAGAAACACTTGTCCCCCTTTCTCTTTAAAAGCTTACTCCATTTACTAGACATTTGCCTCTAATTGAAATTAATTACTTTACATAGAAAATTACAGACATTCATATTAAGAGAAAAATCTAGAATTTGCCTAAGTTGTGATGATACAGCATGTTCCAGCTGGAACGGGTCGGATTGATCCACGCTTTCTAAACCGATGCCCGAGGTACCTAGCCCACAGAGAGACCTGCACAAGAGTTCAATGGGGAACAGAGAGTCCCCCAGCGAACCCTTCGACGAGCAAGTTAGAAAGAAAGATGGAATGTAGAGATAGATTAATGATAGAAAAGCTTAACCCTTTCCTTGTCTTCGATGCCTGCTTATATCCTCTGCTGATCATTTCGTTGTCCCTTCCGACCTGTCACCTTGGTCGAAAGTCTATGTTCTAGGTTACCTTATTCATGGTGAGGCCGTTCTGTCCTGACGGGGAAGGGTTATCGCAATAAATGCTGCAGGAAAACTCATTAATGGCTGATATGTGGTGCAATAACTTTGCAGAATCTTTGTCTGCTGATGTGGATAATTCTCTACTTGCCAAGTGTTTAGATGTCATTGGTGTTTGGTGTAACGCTGGGTTTCACGAGTGTTGGGCTTTAGTATTTGAATAATGGATTGAACCTTAGGTGGTGGGTTATATCCTTTATGGGCTTACTCATGTCAGTAGTCCCCCATTCCCAAGTGCAGCTTTAGTCCAACGAAGAGAATAATGAAAAAACGAGGGTTGTGAGAGACCGGCGGGGCGAAGACCGACCGAGAGGTGGGCCGACAGCGAGGGGTGACCGAGTAGAGGAACTGACCATGAGGAGGGCCGACTGCAAAGGGTGACCGAGTGAAGAGACCGACCGTGAGGAGGGCCGACCGCGAAGGGTGACCAAGTAGAGGGACCGACCGTGAGGAGAGCCGACTGCGAAAGGTGACCGAGTGGAGGGAGAAGTGGGCGCCGTCTGTGGGAAGCGTGGATCAATCCGACCTGTTCTATCTGAAACACGCTGTATCATCAAGTTGTATTGATGTTTACTTTCAATGTTTGATTTGTACATTGAATTTCATCAATAAAACTTGTTTTTCGCTGATCAAAAAAAAGAAATGTATAGAACTCAACTACTTTAAATTCATCTCCCCTTCTTTCTGAAAGCTCAATCCATTTACTTAGATGTCAACATTAGTTTTTCTCAAATCTAGATTTAAATCTATCTAATATATAGTAATAAAAGTAGAGTTTACTCAAATTTTTGTTATCTCTCATTGGCACTTATGTGACACTCTAGTTGCTCTTATATTTTTAAAATGCCGGTGAAATTAGTTGCGCCCAACCTTTTTTATAAATTGATTAACACATGAAGTTTCTCATTACACATTTTTATTTTATTTTTTTTCTTCCAAAACCATGGAATTTATTAATAGATCGAAGAATGTGGAATTTATAGGCCCCGTTTGTTTTCAGAGGTAGAATGGAGGGGGTTCATTTTCAGAGGTAGAATGGAGGGGATTGATAGTGAGGGAATTAATAATGAAGAGATTGCTAGTGAGGGGATTGATAGTGAGGAGATTAAGTAAAATTGTATTTGTTTTGATGATAGTTGTTAGTGTAGAGATTGTTAAATTATTTTTATATAAAATAAATATAAAATAATAAAACAAATAAAAAAAATACAAAAACATTAAACATTAATGTTTTAAAAAAAATGCCCAACATGTAAAAAATTTTAAAAAAATAAAAATAAAATACAAAATTTCCAGAAAAAAATAAAACAAATAAAATAATAATTTTTACTTAACAAAAAATACAAAAGCTTAAACATTAATGTTAAAAAAAAAATGCCCGACATGTAAAAAATAAATTAAAAAAAAAAATTTCTAGTCCGCCGGATTATTTTTCTAATACCAAGTCGTAGAGGTCCATCCGAATCCCCTTGGGGAGGCCTATCCTAATCCGGAGCTCACTATCAATCCCCTCTCTATCTCTCAAAACAAACACAATATTAGTGGGTCTCACTTCACTACCAATCCCAATTCTCCCTCTAACTCTCCAAACAAACAGGGCCAGAGTGTATTATATTCCATCTAAACGACATATGTAGATAAACATCTCTTTCTGGCATCCATTCTCCATCATAATATGGGACAAAAATATGGGTTGGATTGATATGGAAATGAAAATGTGTTGTAATTTGATAGATATACATCTAAATAGGTAAATCTTACTCTTATATACATAAAAAATTGTACTATATGTTGATTTCATCGATAAAATTTTCTTCTTTTGTTGATCAAAAAATTATCGATAGAAAATTAAAATGACTTCAATGTTAAAGTAATTTAACTAAATCATACAAAATTATGTGAATTGGGTGGTTGCAATTAAAAGTTTATTTGATAAATGAAGTTTATAAAGTAAAATTAAATGGACCATATAGATTAGGTTAGAGTTTGAAGCAATAAAACAAAATAAATAAATTAAGGACAATCATATACTTTAAATTTTTTACTTTAAGCTAATATAGCTTGATCTAATAATATTTTTATTTTTCTTTCTAATCCCATTATCTATCATATTTTAAAATTTTAACATTTTTATTTTTTAATTCTACTAATAGGTTCATACCCATACATAATTTGTTTTATTTTAAAAAGTTAACATTTGTACTCTAACTAAAAGATTTTTAATTCTACTCAAAGATTTATTAACTTGTATAAGTGATTAATTAATGAGTATTAATTAAAAAGATTCCAAAACATAATATTATTTTGTATGAAATTTTGTACAAAAATTATATCGGTATAGTATTGCTCAATATGTAATGATATGCATTTGTGTGTATGTGTACTTATTCAACCTCATATATAGTTAGAGTACAACATATTAAAATGAACATTTGAAGGAAAAAAATGACCATGAACATTAAATGTTGTTTGACTTGCGCGTTAACATTCTAATAATTTTCAGATGTTAAGAGGAATAAAATCAAATAACAAAGAGGAATTAGTGTGAGAAGTATATATATATATTTATCTTTTACACTGTTAGTTTTTGACTACGTCAATGGAATAAAAAAAAAATGCCATTATATCATAACTATGATATGTTTAAATTTAAAATTGATTGCATTAACATAAATGATAAATAAAAAATGGGATTAGGCAAAAGACATGTTCATCAACATGTATTGTACCGCGTATGTCGATTGAAAATAAAAAAATGATATATACAAAATTAAGAGTTGAAACTACAGAGTAAATCACCAAATAACTACCAAATCACCAAAAGAAAACCTGCGAAATTTCCACCTTATAACTACCAAATTTCAGATTAATGTATGTATTGAATTGTATCATCATACATGACTCACATTTCTTTCCATGTGAATTGATCATATAATTAGCAAACAAAAATACTATATAGTTAGATGAAAAGGAAAAATAAAAAATAAACACAGAATAATAATCTAAGTATGTATGAAGAAGTTTCATTGAAGATGTATCGATGCAAACCAACTACTAGTTGGTTATTATAACTTTTCGAAGAGTTTAGTTCTTAGAGGGTGGTTATAAGTTCAATTCTTTTTAGAGGGAGTTGAATTAAGAAGGTAAGCACTTGGTGATTGGCAAAGGGTGAAAAGGCTAATTTTTGTAGATCCCAATCTAACAACTAACAACTAACAACTTTTGCCGATATATATATATATAAATAAATATATAAAATGACAAGGATAAGAAGTTTAAATCTATACTTTAAATTTAAAATTCTAATTCATTTTCTAGTGACTCAGTGAGCATTTTGGATGGCTATTTCCACCATCAAATACCCAGTTTTGCTGTAAATATAAAATTAAATAGATAATAAAATATAAAATATCGGTAACGCTAGAGACATGAAGAGATTTTTGTGTTATTAAACCTGTTGTAACTAACAAAACACAATATATAATACAATAAACATTTCGAAAAAGAATTGGTCATCTCCCACATCCCCCACACACTCCCTTCAACGACCTGTGCCTCTCTCTCTCTCTCTCTCTCTCTCTCTCTCTCACACACACACACACAAGAAAGCTCAAAGTCCATGTCACGTGCTCCTAGCGTGACCCACATGCACTACCTCTATAAATACTTCTCAACATATTACGTTGCTAGACACATCTCTCTCAAGCTTAGCTCTCTCAACTCTCTCTCTCTCTCTTCATTTTCTAAACCCTAAATTCAACTACAAATGGTTATCTTCTCCAAAATCGGTATCATCGGTGGCGGTATTAGCGGCTTAGCTGCTGCTAAACAGCTCTCCAGTTACGATCCGGTGGTCTTTGAGGCCACCGGTTCACTTGGAGGGGTCTGGAAGCACTGTTCTTTCAGGTCTACGAAACTCCAGACCCCTCGTTGCGATTACGAGTTCTCCGACTATCCTTGGCCGGAGAGAGACAATTCAAGCTTCCCATCCGCGGAGGAGATATTGGAATACTTGTATTCATATGCTAGGCACTTTGACTTGTTGAGGCTCGTCATGTTCAACTCGAAGGTGGTGGAAATCCAGTTTGTCGGTGACCGGAAAACCACTGAGTCTGATCATGGTGGTAATCCGGGAGAGTTTGGGAGTCTGTTGCCAGGACATCCGGTATGGGAGGTCGCTGTTCGGACCGACCAGTCGGAGACTGTTCAGGTGGTTGTTCTCCCTGTAACCTATAAACTTTGATTTCAGAAACATCCAAAACACCGTCCTTTTCAAAAAAGATAGCTTAATTTCATCTTCGGTGATTGACAATTTTTACTCTCCTTTACGTTGTGTTTGGTTGGGAGATTTGGGAAGGAATTTAAAAAGGGAGAGAAAAAAAGTACACAAAATTAAATGAAATATAAATATATTTTATTCACATTTTACTTACCTTTTCTATTTTCCTTTTCAAATCTCTCATCAAATCTATCAAATCTTCCGACCAAATATAAGGGAATAAAGTTGTGTCACCTGATTCATGATTTTTCAAATGCATATGGCGTACACTTTAAAGGACAGTACTTAAGACATGTGGGGTATTTTTGAATCATTACAAAAATGTCAAACGGAAAGGAGGAGGTGGGTGGGGTCGTGGCCGATAAGTAATGAGATTTTATGTTTTTGATATTATTCAATTTTTGATATTATTAATTATTAACATATCAGTCAATATTATTTGATATCGATCCATATATGAGGGCAAAATCATAATTGGGGGATAACAATCTTACACCCCCATGAAAATATTAGAAAAGTGACTAGAAAATGAAAGTGATACTTTATTTTCTAAAAACTTTTATGGTTACTAAGAATTCGTTTGTCAATTATATATTTTAGTTAAAAAGTTAAAAATTATTATAAGTTATCATATCATTTTCTCTATTTTTTTACATATCTTTTTATAAAAAGTTAAAAAATTACTAAAATAATATATTCTTAAACGAGGCCTAATTAGTGAAATAAATACACAATGTTTTGAGAATTTTTGTGGAGAATCTTTCATTACAATGATGTTATAGTGACTGTTGTAATTTGCAACTAAAAAAATCCTATCGAATCTTTGTTTTAAGGGACAATAACATATCAGTGGATCAGAAAAAAATTATTTATAAAAGGTGAAAAAAATTTATAATTATAATTATTAATATTTATAATATTTTTTATTTTTTGTAAATATTTTTCATTGACACCATATCAGTGTAATTCTCCATTGTTTTAAAGTGATAAGCCACAACTCAACTATATCATTTTGTATAAATTTATTGTATTTTTTTTTTCTGTATATATATTTTGTAGATTCCTATACTTTCCATATTAATGGAGAATTTTCATTAGATTTTTTCTTTTCACTTTTTTTTTTCTTTTTCTTCTTTTTTTTTTTTATGTTTTTATTTATTTATTTATTTATTTTTGTAGAATCATATATCTCGCATATTAATGGAGAAAATTTTGCATTAGGAAAAGCCTATTCTCACATAATTTCAATATTGAAGTTTTGTTCAAAATTATGTAACAGTGACATTTTTTAATTTTTAAGCCACTTATATGGGCCTTAAGCTTCAAATTATAAAATCAACAATTTCACGTCATTATGTATTCATAATTTATGTTTATATAATATTACTTTCATAGTATGATCAAAGTTATCCCCATCTTCTTTTCTTGGAGAATTAAGCCTTCTTCAAAACAAAATTGATGACTTCATGATCAAGTGTGCATGCATACTTGTATTTATGCATGTGAGACAAACTATCACACACACACATAGCTATTCTTCACTTAGTGTGAACATTTTGTCACACAGTTTCGATTCTCAAAAAGTACCAGACAAAAAAAACATAAAATCGATCAACCAAATACTACTCACCTTTCTCTTCTAGGCCACGATCTCAACAACAGTTCCAACTACACACACCTGCACGCAGTGTGTGAACTCTTTTGGTACATGTGCGTGTGTTATTAAGGTTGTTGTGCTGATTTTTGTTATGTTAATTTGTTTGATGGCAGTGGTATGCTTTTGAGTTTCTTGTGATTTGCACTGGGAAATACGGTGATGTTCCAAAAATACCAGAATTTCCACACAACAAAGGCCCTGAAATCTTTAAGGGGCAGGTCTTGCATTCCCTTGATTATTGCAAACTCGACAGAGAAGCTTCCACAAAACTACTCAAAGGAAAGAAGGTTGCAGTCATTGGCTACAAGAAATCAGCTATTGATCTTGCTGTTGAATGTGCTGAAGCAAACCAAGGTAACTAATGCTTTAAGATCCACACACCCACACACACTCACCACTACACAATACATAATAGATATAAGGTCTAGTAACCTCTGTCTCCAAATTTTTATATTTTATTGTCTTAAAACATTCACGTAAGATAATTAAAGATGTGAAAATCTCGAGACATTACTTAATCAAAATATAAAAACAAAAGATCTCAAACCTTGATCTATATGCTATGGTCAATAATGCGCACACAAAAGGATTGAATGGGTCTACTTTACCTTTCACTTGGCTGTTTAAGATGGGTCTAGTCGATTTCTTTTTTTCTTTAGTTAATATAAGATTAATTACGAATATGATAATTATTACATCAAATTGGACAATTATAGTCCAACAGCACAATATAACCTCATAATATAGGAGTGATAATTAATATTTATCTTTGATAATGATTGATCCCAATCGATTAAGTCAACTTATTATGTGATTAGTTTGTTATTTTTTATTTTTTATTGTCAAAAATACGCGCAAACAGACAATCTGACTAGTGACAAATTAATTGTATAAAAAAATGTTGCTACAAAATTTTTGTAGTTACTAGATTATAAATACTCTAGTTTTTGCTCTTATCCGCGTGAGATGGTTTTAACTTAATGTGTCTTAGAAGGGCATCCACATAGTCATGATTCTTCTCGCTAAGTTGCTATAGTTTAATCAACAATACCTCCCCATGTGTTTTCTTACCAAAAATAATAATAATAATATTGTTGACGTTGTTGTCTCCGTATTTGACGAGTTAAAGAGAACGTTTAAACATTCAAAGTTATGTGAGACTCTTATTAGTTCAATAGAGATTTGCTTTTGTTTTTGCTTTTTAAATTTTTTTTTTATATTAAAGTCATTTTGCTTCGATGGGATTATTCAATCCTCTACAAACATTTGCTCCATTGAACTCTTGCATTATTTTGCTCCATTGGAGTTTAGCAATTGTTTTTTTAGTATATATATATATTTAGAATCTAAAAAAAGTTGGTATATTTGGTAATTAAAAAAATATTATTATTTTTGTTGTAAATTTTTTTTATATAAATGTTTGAATTTATGAGAAATGGGAGATCATAATCCTTAGGCCTCGTTTGGCAACATTCAATTTTAGTGGTGTTTTGGAAAATTGGTAAAAAGTTGATTTTTTGACTTTTTTAGTGGCTTTTTTGGCAAATAACTGAGTTATTTTGGGTAAAAAAACTGACTTTTTTGGCTAAAAAAATTGAAAAGCCAAAAAATTGGCTTTTTTTGGCAACTTCCCAAAAGACCCTTTAGTCAAAAATCGTTAAAAAAAAAAAAAAACCAACAAATTATACCAAAAAGTCAAATATTCTCATTTCTTTTTACTTTTTGCACATTTTTTCGTAAAAGTCAATCTCAAAATACTAATTCCTTTTACTTTATATTTTAATCAAAAAATAAAAAATTACTAAAATAGTATATTCTCAAACGAAACCCTAGTGTTGTAGAATTATTGTTAACATAAGGAAAGAAACAAGGTAGAATTTTTCAAAGTATTGAGCCCGATATCTATAGGAATTTTCAATAGAGTTATATTTTTTTATGTAGAATTTACTTATTTAGCCAAATGAAACAAACATTTTACTTTGATTTTTTAAACCAAAAAGCGGCTTATTTGAAAATTACTAAACAAAGCCTTAGTGTGTGGCATGGTCACCACATCCTTTTTTGAATAATAATCATTTTGTTTAGTTTCAGTTTTTAGGATTTATTTTTCAAAAAATTCTATTTTTTTTTTATTTTTCGTATTTTTTTTATTTTCACTGAATTTTTTATAAATATTTTAAGTAATTTTTTTAATTTTTAGACATGCCTAAGTATAATATTTATGAAAAAAAATCTTTAAAAAATATCACTAAGTACCAAAAGTATATAAAAAAAAAATTATGAAAATTCAGTACATTTTTCATATTTTTGTGTATTTATTAATTTTTTAAAATATTTTTTCACAAATATTTTATTATTTAGATATATCTCAATAAGGTATATCTGAAAAAGAAAAAAAATTTGCTTAAAATTTTATTACAATAAATGAGGCACTGTTTATCACTATTTGTGTGTTACCGGATGTCCGCTCGAAAGTCCGGCCGGTCAACAGGTCAACGGCAATTTTTTATTTTTTATTTTTTAAGAATTGTTTGGCTGGTAACTTATTAATTTAATAAAAAAGGAAAGACTAACAAACATAATAAGAAAATAATATTTAATAAGAATAAGTTAGAATAAAGAGTTTGATGCAGTAGGTGCTAAAATGTGAGTAGCCAAAATAATGAAATAACTTTAATTTAACTAAAAAATTAAAGAGTTTGGTTTGGATGCCCTTATAATCCTTTCATTTTAAACTAAACACCAACTATTATTGCTCATAAATTAGAAATTTAACAATACCACATCGTTCTAACTGGGCTTCCATACAAAAATTATGTTTGTTTCTGAATCAATTTCCAATTTTTGTTAGTAATTTTTTGGTTCCGTAGCATTTTTTCTTTGGTTGTTGGGTTTTAATTTGTCCTTTTATAGTTGACCAAAAATTGTAGTTATTATACAAATGATTGCGTAAGAATTTCCACGAGAATGTGGAACATGTTACATGCTTGTGTTTGTTTCTCAAGAAAGTCATTAGACAGAGAGAGAGACACAGAGAGAGAGAGAGAGAGTTGAGTGAGAAAAGGCCATTTTTGGTCAAGCCATCAAATAGACAATTAATGAAGTGTGTGACTGACCAAAAGAACAGACGATGAAGCATGTGATGTGTTGACCATTGTATACTCATGTTTTTAATTTATTTATTTATTATTTTTTATTACAGAATTATACTGTGCCAAGTTTGGACAATGGAGAGAGAATTTAAAACTACATATGAGAAAATTTCTCAGCATCCACACAAACAACTGGGTTTTCATTTCCTTATTTGGTCAATCTTGAAAATTCTCTTGAGAACACAAAGTGTGTATCCAAACATGACCAAATAAAAAATTAACAAAATCAACTTCAACATGTGTGACCTTAAAAATTAAGGAAGAATTACATGTTGCTCAAGAAAATTTGATTTATCTTCAACATGTGAACTTGAAAATTAAGGAAGAACTACATGTTCCTTGAGATAATTTAATTTATTTTCTTCATTTTATTATTTAATATTTTTATTATTTTTTTTTAAAATGGTGACACGTGATATATGTAACTTTAAATTGGGTTCATTCTAAAAAAAATTCAATGAAATTGAATTGACCACGTGAGACTGATTGAAATTTGAAATTTTTCATAAGATCAGAGTGGCCTGGAAGATTCCGGAATGTGAAAGAACCTTGGAGTGTCTAGAGGAGTCTGGATGGGTTTGGAACATCCTAGAATATCCTGGAGAAGCCTACCATGTACTACACTAGTGTAGAGAGTTCTAGAATGTAGTAGGAGGGGTAGTTGTCCTAGATAGTTCTCTGGAGTGTTCTAAATGAGAGTTTGTAGCCCTTGGATCAAAATGATCCTAGCCGTCCATTGACGAGGGGGATAGCTATATAAGGGTGAGGGGTCTTATTTGTTAGGCATCGAATGCTGGAGATCTAAGAGAGCTCTGAGAGTGAAGCACTTGTGAGTGTGAGTGTGAGAGCCTTGTAAAGCTTTGTACACGACTATACTTGTAAAGTTGACTTGTATAGTGAAGGCATTCTTCTACCTAAATTTGTTTTGATTTTGAGAATTTTTATTCAATACCAACTGAATTGATTGAATTACTATATTTAAATATACTTATTATATTATAATTCTTTGAGCATTAAGAGAATTATTGAGCATGTTTTGTAGTGAAAGTTAAAAGAGAAAAGCATTTATAGAATAACCCCACCCTTTTTTCTACAGTTTTTATAAAATCCTTAAATTTTTATGTGAATTCCTCCTTTATAATAAATCAATAGCTGACAAACACAGAACTTCGATCAAACTGAATCCAACCATTTATACACCTCCTTCAATCATAATTTTTTTTTTTAATGAATAGAAAGTTGAGGTTTTTATGTAATGATTTTGTTGTTTGAATTGGTATTATATATTAGGACCAGATGGGCAGACATGCACCATGGTGATCAGGACCCTGCATTGGACTGTTCCACATTACTGGATTTGGGGCTTACCCTTCTACATGTTCTATTCCACAAGATCTTCTCAGTTCCTCCATGAAAGACCCAACCAGAGCTTCCCTAGAAACCTCCTTTGCCGCCTATTATCTCCGGCGGTATGTTCAAATTTCTCTTACAAACAAACAGTATCTCATTATTTTCTAGCAACAATTTGATAATAGATCTGTACTGCTAAAATCATGGCTCTTTGATTTTGGTTTTTGACAGAGACAAGCTGTGTCGAAAATCATCGAGTCCTATTTGGCTTGGAAGCTTCCACTGGACAAGTATGCATTGAGGCCAGACCACCCCTTTGAAGAAGACTATGCATCTTGTCAGATGGCTATTCTCCCTGAAAATTTCTTCGCCGAGGCTGACAAAGGAAAGATTGCATTCAAAAAAGCATCAAGATGGTGGTTTTCAGAGAAAGGAATTGAATTTGAAGACAATACCACGTTGGAAGCTGATGTTGTGATCCTAGCAACCGGTTTTGATGGTAAGGAAAAGCTCAAAGCCATAATCCCCGAGCCTTTTCGCAGTTTGATTGAGTATTACTCTGGCATGATGCCCTTATACAGGTAAACAAAATGTGCTTTTCAAAACAAAATGTTTTGAAAAATATTGTGAAAAATGCGATGATGACAACATGAGTTTTGTTTTCACTGTCAGGGGCACGATCCATCCATTGATTCCCAACATGGCATTTGTCGGTTACATTGAGAGTGTTTCGAATCTGCACACTGCAGAGTTGAGGTGCAAATGGCTGGCTCGACTTGTAAATGATCATTTTAAGCTCCCAGCTGTGGAGAAGATGCTTGAGCAAACAACTGAAGAGCTGGAAATCATGAAAAGAGCAACCCGCTTCTACAAGAGAAGCTGCATTTCGACTTTCAGTATCAACCACAGCGACGAAATCTGCGAAGAGATGGGATGGACTTCTTGGAGGAAGAAGAGTTGGCTCGCCGAAGCATTTAGCCCGTATAACAGTCAAGATTATGAGGAGAAAAATAAATAAATCTATGACGCTACACTTATGCCTTTAACTATATCTATTTAAGTGATTTATTATCAAGGGAATATCAGAAAAATGATAAGCGGAAAAAATAATTACAAATCAATGGAGTGCAGCTACGTGCCAGTGAGAACTGTGTCATTTTTGCACAATTCTCACATGTATTCTATTGATTTGCAGTTACTTTTCTTGTTTTTCCATCTTTTGATATTTTCTCTTTATTATTTAATTTAATATCTTTTATTGCAAATTTAAAAAAGAAGACCCAATGTTTATAGGAAGAAATTGTTAGATATATCAATGCGTAGAAGCAATAAAGACTTGTGTTTAATCAATGAAGCATTTGTACTTTGGAAAATAATTAATGAGAAATTTATACTTTCATCAGAAGTATATACATGGCTTGGTTCCATATTAGTGGCAGAAAATTCCTATGGGGCTTCACTGCTCGATCTCACTCTCACCCCCGTTCCTGGTCGTAACGTTAAACTCTTCTACAGTACCCTTGCTCTCCTGTCCTAGCTCCCACTTCGTGGAACATGGTTGGTCCAAGATTAAGTACTCACTCAACTCCACCTAGTTGTGGATTGCTACAATTTAACCCCGAAAACTAAACTGCACAAAGGCTAACCAACCTCTGACTTCTCATTGCTTACATTTTACAGTATTCAGGCGGTATAGAGCAGAATGGTTGCACATAACATATACACGACTCACAAGGCCCAAACTCATAAGAGAAATCAAGAAATCAATTATCTAAATTCAAGAAAATAAGTATGACTCGCGGAGAAAGAGAGTGAAGGGGGGAGGAGGAAGTAAGACAAGTTTAAATTAAGAAAGGTCTAAAGACTTTGAAGTAACTTCAAGGTTTCATCGATGTGCTTTTCGGGTTGGAACTGGTTGTTGTAGACAAGTTGAACCACCCCATTCTTGTCAAGAACGTAGGTCTGTCTTCCGGGCAATGTTCCAAACAGATCCGATGGCACACCCCACTCTTTTCTGATCTTGTTACCCTCATCGCAGAGCAATGTGAACGGAAGTCTGTATTTCTTCGCAAAAGCCTATATCCATCCAAAATTTTCATCAACCACAAGCTAAATTGTAAGAAGAAAATGTAAAAACATTAGACAGATCTGCTCACATGCTTTGTTGAAGTTCTGTTGTTATAAGTAAAACAAGAAAAAAAAAATGGTATGTATATGTTGAAGCATAACATAACAGAGGAGGGTATTGAGAAAAATTTAACATGTTTTTTCTCCTACCAAAAAATGAGAAAGTAAATAAACAGAAAAAGAGAAAGGGATCAATGAACATTTATTTGCCAAAGCAAAAGGAACTTGAAACATGCTTTCATCAAGTAGTAACAATAAAATTCACAATTCTAAGAATTCTCCATTGGCTTAAAATGCAGAAAATTAACATTTAATTTAAATAGAATGGCGACTGATTAGGTTGTGTCAAATATATTAATTCATCACAATTCTCAATTTGAAAAAAAGAAAAAAGAAAAAAGGTGCATCTGATGGGGCCATCAAGTGCCCAAGATGCATCGATGATATTTTGTAGCATTATTACTTCCAAATTAAACAAATGCTGGCAACAGAATTTTAGAAGAAAAAATGGACTGATTATAACCAAACAAGTGTAAGGGGGAAAAAAAAAACTGCAGTGTTTTCTCTGGACTGATTGCTTAAACAATCAGAGATACCAAAGTTGTTTCAGCTGCAGTGTCCAGGAAATGCATTTGTCGATATTACCTTGTGCGATGAGGGGTCGTCACCACTGATTCCAATAACCTCAGCTCCTGCTTTCTTGAACTTTTCATAAGAGTCCCTGAAAGCACACGCCTGTGCATACAAAGATTCATAAATTCATTAGCATCTTTATATTAAGAGGCTGCTTTGAGAAATCTTCATTCAAAGCTAGTAACTCTCAGTGCTTATGGAAATTCACTAGTTTAATCAGACAGTAGCACCTCAAAATCACCAAAATAAGGCTTTGAATTGGAACAGTATATTATTTCTTGCCAAAAAATAAAAAAAGACAAAAAAACAAACATTATTGGTTGAATTGAGAGTACTAGCTCATCTGTGCTCATCTGGTGCATGATCCATTTTCTAGGAAGGTACTAAAAAAATAATTTTTACATGATTATAATCAAGTCCCAAGAATTGTTGGAATTATTTCAAAAGAATTATTCAAAAGAATTTTCCGGTTTCTAAGGTAGAGTTTGGTTTGTTGGAATGATTTCAAGCAGAAATGGAATGACTATTTCTTGGCCTACCAACAGAACTGCCATTCTCCTAAATGGGTGAATGGTGATTCCATTTGCAATGTAAATTCCTTTCTTTTTTTACCTACATTTCAATGGAATGACAATTCCATTCTAGTCTTATTCTAGTAAACCAAACACGTGCAAAGTGATTTCGGAATCAGTCCCTAGCAAAACTAAATTCACAGTCAACAATAAAAGAATCACTAGCATACAAACATATCTGTGTATATGCAATGGACAAATTCTTATTACGCATTTATTGGTCAAATGTAGTGATTTGCAAGATGTTTTGAGGATTTTGTTATGATTTCCAGGAAGTTCCAGAACTTGGAAGTCTTAACACTGAATTATAACTACTGTAACATTAGGATTGTGTTTGGATTTTGGATTTGATTAGGAACTTTTAGACGGAAAACGAAAAAAATATATATAAAAAAAAAGTGAAGGGAAATGTGAAAAAAATTTAGCTTGTATATTTCATTTACATTTCCCTCCTCTTCTCTTTTTCCCTCCATAAATTCTTATCCAAATCCAAACACAGTATGGAGGGAAAGAAAGGGAAGAGAAATGGAAGAGTACCTGTTTGGTGCAACCAGGGGTTTCATCAGCAGGGTAGAAGTAGACAACCACAGGTTTTCCTTTGAATTTGGAGAGACTCACATTCCTTCCATCTTGATCTTTCAGTGAAAAGTTTGGAGGCACTCCACCTTTGTTTACCTTTAAACAAATACATACCCACAATTATTATATATAAGACATCAATTACACGTACAATACATAAGATTTGTGTATGTATTTTGGATTTGGAAAGGGCTTGGTAGAGGATAAAGAAAAGGCAGGAAAAGTGGAAGTCTTGATTGAATTATTCACAAATTCAAGATCCAAACAGAGTATGAAGAAGGCAACAAAATGCATATACCTTGGCAAAAATGGAAGTCTTGAGTGAAGAAGCAGAAGATGGGAATGATAGAGAGGAGGAGGCATAGGAGAGTTTGTGACCATAGAATTGAGAATGTGATGATGATTTGGGGAGAATGGAGGGGTAGAGAGGTGATGATGATGATGGGGTTTTAGGAGATTGGGATGGAACTAGAGAAGGAAGAGAGTGGTTTGGGAGGGAGAGGGAAGCCATTAGCAGCAGCAGTGAAGTGTATAGGGATAGAAGGTGTGAGGCTTTTGGAGAAAATGAAGGATGAGTTCATGCAGTTGCGGAGTTACTTTCTTTTTAATCTCCTCAGAGAAACCATGCTCTTAATTTGTTTGTTCTGTTTGTTTATCACATAATAACAATGCTACAGACCCCAAAGCTGGGACCTCATTATGTATTTTTGTTTTTGTTTTTTGTTCTTTCCTTTCTGAATTAATCACAGATAAGTGAGGATGGTGAAAATTGTGTTTTTTAGGGATCTACAACATTGTTGAATATAGTAGTACATGTAGTGTTTGTGAGTTGTTATTGGTTGTTGTTGGTGTTGAGGAAGGATAAGGGAGGTGTGTGTGTGGTGGGGAGGCAAGTGCAAGAGGGTGATGATGAGTGGTTGGGGAAGATGGGGTGGGGATAGATTGGCTTTTATGTTTTTGGGCGTGGACAATTGTTGGCCTCAACCTCTGATTACGGTTGTACTGCTAAATACAACTATTTGGCATTAGGGACTTGGTTCGGGTTAGGACTAAATTTACAATTACGAGAAATTCTGTTGTGTGGTCTCGTTTCGGATCAAGCTTTTTTAGTAATCTTTTAATTTTTTGGTTAAAATGTGATATAAAAAAAATTAGTATATTTGTAATAATTTTTTAGCTTTTTACGAAAAGATGTGCAAAAAGTAGAGAAAAAAAGAAATTTTTGATTTTTTGGTATGGGTTGTTGGTTTTTTGATTTTTTTAGTGACTTTTTGACTAAAAAAACCACTTGCCAAACGAGGCCTTAATTATGATTTTTATATTAATGGTTATAAATTATTACTTATGTTATTAGTTATGATATATTGTGATATTAGTTATGATATTATTTTAATTATAATAAAAGATTTGTTTATTATACTTCATATGATATTTTGTTATAACTTAATTTTTTAAAAAAATTACACTCTCTTAGTATTTAGTTATACCGGAAATGCTAGAGACCCCCACTGGGGGTCGACCCCCAGTGAGGTGGCAGGCCATGATTCACTGATAATAAAAAAAAAAAAAAAACAGTTTTTTTTTTTTAGCCAATGGGAGAGCCACAAACATGACCCCCCAGTGACCCCCACTGGGGGTCTGAGGCATTTTTGTTAGTTATACCATTTGTGATAATCAAACTCACAAATCACATAACTTGAATATGGTGTACACTATTTTTAGAGTGTGTACCACAACATTATCCTATGTTTATGTATTGAGTTAATCAGTCCAATTTGGGCATGATTTTAAAACTCCAAGTTGAACTAATATTTTTTAAAAATAAAAAAAAATCAAACCAATCCAACTTATAAAGGTCGAATTGATTTAATTCTTGAATTTTCTAGCTATTTGTGTACATTGTAACTTGAGCAACATTACCTATAATACATTGGTAGTGTGAATAAATTTGTTTTTGAATGAGCATTGTGATCATAAAATTGATATGTATAACTCATATGTCATTTTTCCATCAACTTTTCATAATAGAATATTATCAAAAAGTTGAGATTGAAGTAAATCAAAAGATCAAGGGGCAAGAGGTAAAGTGAAAATTATCCATAGTGAAGGTGATAAAGTGAATTTATTTTTATTGTTTTTAGAAAAGAAAAGAAAAAAATATTGTCATAAAAATAACATATATATAAAACAAAAATGATTAGGAGTTCTAATTTTGGAACTTTAGGAGAAGCTCTAATGGTAAGATTCACCATGTGATGTAATGTTTATGCTTGCTTGTTTTTTTGTTTTTTATGTCATATCACTAGAGCTCAAATTAGAGCTCTAGTTTTATAGTTCTTAATCACTACTCTATATAAAATTAGTATAGTTGAGATGGAAATATTTAGATGTATGTGTAGTAAAATTAGGAAAGATAGAATTAAAAATTAATATTTTTGTGAAATGGTACATATATAAGAAAACAAATTAAGAGGGTGTTTGATAATTTGATTCAGCACTTAAAACTGAATGTATTAAATAAAAATCAATTAAGTCCATTTGATAATCACAATTGATATCACTTACAAACTTAAGTGCCTCTTAAAATGTAAATTAAAATTTAAGAAAATTTTAAATCATATGAAACTTATTATAAATATTAAATCATATGAAACTTATAAATATTAAATATAACTATTGATATATATTATTATAAACTCATTATCACTACCACCACCACAACCACCGCTACTACCACCATCACTATTATTGCTATCGCTATGACCATGACATCACCATGTCAGTGCCACCACAACTACCATTGCTACTATCCCCACCACAATCACCACCATCATGCCACCGTCGCCGTTACCACCATCACTACTACCACTACCACCTTCATTACTATTATCATTATTGTTATAAACATCATCATCTTTTTATTACCATTACCATTGTTACCACTACGACCACGACCATTAACGTTAACGCTACCGTTACCACCACCACCACCACCACCACCACCATACCAACATCACCACCACTACCACCACCATTACAATATAAAAATTAAAATATATAATTTAAAAATAATAAATTTCAAATTTGATCTTATACTTATTAAACAACTTATTTTTAATTCAGCATTTAAATTTTTATCAAATAATTTTTCAGCTTAAAAAATTCAACATTCAGTTTTCAATACTTAACTTTTAGTTTTCAGTTTTCATCTTTATAAAACACCACTTAAGATGATATAGTAAGAGTATCTCTAATAGTTTACCATTAGAGCTGCTATTGCTATAATTTGGCAGCTACAGAAGAAAATGGTGCTCCAATCATGCCATATAGCAGTTGTCAAATTTGGCACATACCAAACTTGTGCCAAATTTGATACAAGTTTTGACAGCTGTCATATGTGCCAATTTAGGCAAAACCTTCTTTCCTTCTAACAAAACAAATAAAATTTTGCAAAACTGCCATTTTGGTAGAACCAAATACAGAAAAACACAGAAATTAGTGTGTTTCCAAACACACCAATTTCTGTATTTAGTTATGTCAAAATGACATCTGACTATTAGAGTACCATTACTATAATTCTACTATTTTTTACTATTTATTGTCAAATTATAGCAATGACAATGCTATTATAACATTTACTATTAGGCCCCGTTTGTTTGGGATTGTAGAGAGGGAATTGAGATTAATAGTGAGGTAAAACCCATTATATGTCATGTTTGTTTTGACAGATTGGGAGACGACTCCCAATCGCTTGGTATTAAGATAGGCCTTGGAAGGGGAATCGAAATGGAGGAGGTGGAGGTGGAGATGGAGATGGAGATGGAGATGGTATTAAAATTTTAGTCTGTCGGACTATTTTTTTTAATTTTTTTTAAATTTTTTTTTACATGTTGGACATTTTTTTTGAACATTAATGTTTAATTTTTTTTTATATATTTTTTGTTAAGTAAAAATCATTATTTTAATTTTTTTATTTTTTTTACTTTTTACATGTTGGACATTTTTTTTTTTGAACATTAATGTTTAGGGAAAATTACATATACCTCCCTTGAGGTTTAGCTAAATTACAGATATCCCCTGAGGTTTTGGAAATTACAGATACCCCCCTGAGGTTTATATTTTCATAACAAATTGTCCCATGAGGTTTATATTTTCATAATAATTTGTCTCCTAATTTGTTATGCAAATATAACCTTTAGGGGGTATTTGTAATTTCTCAAACTTCAAGAGAGTATCTATAATTTTGCTGAACCTCGAGGGGTATATGTAATTTGCCCTAATGTTTAATATTTTTGTATTTTTTTATTTGTTTTATTATTTTATATAAAAATAATTTAACAATCCTTACACCAACAACTATCATCAAAACAAATATAATTTTACTTCCTCACTATCAATCCTCTCATTATGAATCTATTCTATTTTACCTCTGAAACAAACGGGGCTTAAAGATGCTCTAATATATAACAACCAAGAGGAAAAGATCTAAGCTAACATGATATTGAAAAAAGACACAGATTTATTTAATTTAATTAAATAAACAACCTTTAATAGAGTGAAATGGCAAAATAATAATAATAATAATAATAATAATAATTCATGTAAATGACCCTTTCTGATTGGGAAGCAAGTATCCGTTTGGGAAGATGATTTGTGGCTAAAATAGCCACAAAAGACAAAATAGGCTATTTCAGCTACAACAAACAAAACATCACATTCAACCCATAATCATTACACTCTTCTCTCACAAAAAAAAAGTCAAAAAAACCAAAAAGTCAAAAAGTCCTTCCCAAACCAAGTTTTTTAGCACAGGCTAAAATAGCCAAAAAAGCTAAAAAACCAACCCACTTCCCAAACCAACCCTTGTTATTCATTCCCTAGTTTGATGATAATAAAAACATAAATTAATTTTTTTTTTAATTATATTTGCTTTTGCTCCAACAAAAAATCATATATATATTTTTATTTTTTTTATTTTAAGTTTATTCAAAAAACTTTTTTTTTTGTTTTTGTTTTTATAAATAAAAACAGGAAAATAGATTCTGAAAAAGCCCCAAAACCCTAAAAAACTTAAAAAGAGAAAATAGTGGGAGTGTTCAGCGCGCTAATCACACAAATTGGGTGATCTTCCACTGTCTGTATGTACTGTTTGTAGTAGGGTTTTATGTAATGTTGATAGACTGAGGCTGAGACTATTGATTTTGATTTCAACTATGGATGGCTTACAGAAAGCGTTCCGTGATTTTTCTCAAGACCCTAAACTGGGCTTTCCTATCGAATCTTTGTTTTAAGGGACAATAACATATCAGCGGATTAGGGGAAAAAATTATTTATAAAAGGTGAAAAAAATTATAATTATAATTATTAATATTTATAATATTTTTATTTTTTTGTAAATATTTTTCATTGACACCATATTAGTGTAATTCTCCCTTCTTATAAGTGATAAGCCACAACTCAACTATATCATTTTGTTTAAATTAATTGTATTTTTTTTTTCTATATACATGTTTTTTAGATTCCTGTACTATATTAATGGAGAATTTTCATTAGAATTTGTATTTTTATTTTTTTTGTAGAATCATACATCTTCCATATTAATGGAGAAAAAATTGCATTAGGAAAAGCCTATTCTCACATAATTTCAATACTGAAGTTTTGTTCAAAATTATGTAACAGTGACATTTTTTAATTTTTAAGCCACTTTTATGGGCCTTAAGCTTCAAATTATAAAATCAACAATTTCACGTCGTTACGTATTCATAATTTTTGTTTGTATAATATTACTTTTCATAAGATCAAATTTATCTCGCTCTTCTTCTCTTGGAGAATTAAGCCTTCTTCAAAACAAAATTGATGACTTGCATGATCAAGTATTGTACAGGGAGCAAATATTCAGGCGAGCCCGTACTCCTTTCTTCCAAGTTCCTGTCTGTCCGATCGACCTGCGAGCACAACGGCGGTGAGCTACCCGGCAATGTGTGGCTGGAAAACCCCTCTGACAATCAAGTTAGAACACACACACAGGGGATAGATAGAGAGAAGGGACAGTGTTGAGTGTTTAGTGTATGTCTCACCAAATGTTCATCTGTGCGGGCATGGGGGGGTGCAGACTCGCTTATATACCTTCTGCGCCCCAAATCTACTCTTATTAGTCTCTCGACACGTGGTACTGCTATCCCATCTGTCAGCACAAATCTTGCTGAACATCACCTAACCAAACTGCCATCCCACACTGCTGGGAGCTCGGCAGCCGGGCTGCAGCATCTCGGCTATCAACGGCCGTGCTGCGCAGCTAGCCGTAGCGCTCCGCTCGCCAAGCTCAATGACAACCGAGCTCGGTTGCATTCCGGCATAGCCGAGCTCGGGATAAGTCATGCTAGTTACCTGTCGGCCTTCCTGCCGAGCTAACGCATGAACCGTGGAACCCTATGAGGCAGCAGACATCTCGGCCGAACCTTCACTAGACCGACTTCCGCGCCAACAAGCCCAAGTAGTTCGGTTCCACAGCAACTATGCCATTACCGAGCAAAAATCCTTTCTAGAAGGGCCCAGGCTGCCACGGCCCAAATGTGTTTGACCCACAATTTGCCCGGCCATTATCACAGCCCAATCCAAATCATAAATCTCCCTCTCAAAGCATGCATATTTGTATTTATGCATGTGAGACAAACTATCACACACACACACATAGGTATTCTTCATTTAGTGTGGACATTTTGTCACACAATTTTGATTCTCAAAAAGTACCAGACAAAAAAAATATAAAATCGATCAACCAAATACTACACACCTCTCTCTTCTAGTTCACGATCTCAACAACAGTTCCAACTACACACACCTGCACGCAGTGTGTGAACTATATGTGCGTGTGTTGTTAAGGTTGCTGTGCTGATTTTTGTTATGTTAACTTGCTTGATGGCAGTGGTATGCTTTTGAGTTTCTTGCGATTTGCACTGGGAAATATAGTGATGTTCCAAAAATACCAGAATTTCCACACAACAAAGGCCCTGAAATCTTTAGGGGGCAGGTCTTGCATTCCCTTGATTATTGCAAACTCGACAGAGAAGCTTCCACAAAACTACTCAAAGGAAAGAAGGTTGCAGTCATTGGCAACAAGAAATCAGCTATTGATCTTGCTGTTGAATGTGCTGAAGCAAACCAAGGTAACTAATGCTTTAAGATCCACACACACACACACTCACCCCTACACAATACATAATAGATGTAAGGTCTAGCAACCTGTGTCTCCAAATTTTTCTATTTTATTGTCTTAAAACATTCACGTATGATAATCTTAAGATGTGAGAATTTCGAGAAATTATTCAATCACTGTGAGTGTTTTAAGACATGAGAATAGAAAAATATAAAAACAAAAAATCTCAAACCTACATCTATATGCTATGATTAATAATGTACACACGAAAGGGTTGAATGGGTCCACTTTGCCTTTCAAGTCGATTTCTTTCTTTTTCTTTTTTTTACGTTTTTTTTTTCCAGTTAATATAAAATTAATTACTAATATGATAATTATTACATCAACTTAGACAATTATAGTCCAACAGCACAATATAACCTCCTAATATAGGAGTGGTAATTAATATTTGCCTTTGATAATGATTGGGCTCCTAATATAGGAGTGGTAATTAATATTTGTCTTTGATAATGGGCCTGTTTGGTGCAGCTTAAAAGCTGCTTATTTCAATTTTCAGCTTAATTTAAGCTATTTTGATGTATTTGGTTTAGCTTATAACTTATAGCTTATAGCTTTTTGGAAGTAAGAAATCAACTTATTCTTTGAGTGGGGCAGGATATGCTTAATTTATAAGTCAGAAATCAGCTTATGTTCATAGTTATAAGCTATAAGCTGTTTAGGTATAAGGTATAAACATTTTCTCACAGTTCTACCAAACAGGGCCATTGATTGATCCCAATCGATTAAGTCAACTCATTATGTGAGTAGTGTGTTATTTTTTTATTTTTTATTGTCAAAAACACGCGCAAACAAACAACTTGGCTAGTAACAAATTAATTGTATAAAAAAAGGTTAGTACAAAAATTTTATAGTTACTAGATTATGGGGGTGTTTGGTGCAGCTTTTTTGAGCCAGCTTATGACTTCTGGCTTTTAAAAAGTTATTTTGAACTGTTTGGTTAAACTTATTTCAAACAGCTTCTGATTCTAACAACTTATTTTAAGTCAAAAAAGCTGATTCTGAGAAGCTGCTCACCCCTTGCTTCTGATTATCAGCTTCTGCTGTGGACATGTTAATTCATGGTTATACTCTTAGATTTTTTTATTTTTTATTTTTTTAAAAATAGAAAAAGACCCAAATGGACTATAAATTATTATTATTATTTTTTATGAAAAATGTAGACAAATGGTGAATAATTAAAAATAAAAAATAATTGAAAAAGCTACTTCACTGCTTATTTAACAAACACTACTCAGCAACTTAAATCTATAATTCAACAGCTATACCAAACAGATTAACAGCTTCTGATTAAAGTCATAATCTATAATCTGTTAAGTTATAATCTATAATCTGTTTTAACAGCTACACCAAACAGCACCTATAGATACTCTAGTTTTTGCTCTTATCCGCGTGAGATGGTTTTAACCAGGGGCAGAGTCAACAAATTAAATTAGAAAAGATATTTATTAATTATAACATTAAAAATTTTTACAAAAATATTTTACATAAATTTTTATGATTGATTTCAAGAAACATAAATTAATATATATATATATATTATTTATAATTAGTATATCATGAACAATATAAAAAAAAAAAAGTCATGGATATAAGTTTTAAAATAAATTATATAATGATAAAGTAATTTTTTATACAAAATTTCAATAAAAATTCAATATAGTAGTAATATCACATCATCATTGACATATGATATCACCAATCAATAGTAAAAAAACACATAGAGGATGAGCTCCAGATGTCAAATATAACTAACAATTTAATAAATTCCAAATTTTCATTGAGATTAATTATAATCGAATGTTAATAATGATAGACATCACCATTATATTGAAATTTTCATAGATAATAATATGACTTATTGTAATATCTTTATTTTCAATAAAAAAATAACCATTATTATTCTCATAATTTTAAAAATGTCATTGATATTTCACTCTAAATAATATTTTATAATTTTTTTATTTAAAATATTTTCTTTATATTTAAAAAAAAATAAATTATTCCATACCCAAGAGCCGCACCCGACCCCTCTGCGGATCCGCCACTGGTTTTAACTTAATGTGTCTTAGAAGGGCATCCACATAGTCATGATGCTTCTCTTGCTATAGTTTAATCAACGATACCTCCCCATGTGTTTTCTTACCAAAATAAAATAAAATAAAATACAAAATTAATAATAATAATAATATTGTTGACGTTGTTGTCTCCGTACTTGACGAGTTAAAGAGAACGTTTAAAGATGATGTGAGACTCTTATTAGTTCAATAGAGATTTGCTTTTGTTTTTGCTTTTTAAATTTTTTTATATTAAAGTCGTTTTGCTTCGATGGGATTATTCAATCCTCTACAAACATTTGCTCCATTGAACTCTTGCATTATTTTGCTCCATTGGAGTTTAGCAATTGTTTTTTAAGTATATATATATATATTTAGAATCTAAAAAAGTTGGTATATTTGGTAATTAACAAAATATTATTATTTTTGTTGTAAATTTTTTTATATAAATGTTTGATTTTTATGAGAAATGGGTGATCATAATCCTTAGGTCTCGTTTGACAACATTCAATTTTAGGTTAAAAGTTAAAAAGTCATTAAAATAAATAAAAAATTAACAAATTATACCAAAAAGTCAAATATTCTCATTTCTTTTTACTTTTTGCACATCAGGTTGTAAAAGTCAATCTCAAACATATTAATTCTTTTTACCTCATATTTTAATATAAAAAAAAAATACTAAAATAGTATATTCTCAAATGAAACCCTAATATTGTGGAATTATTGAGCCAGATATCTGTAGGAATTTTCAATAGAGTTATATTTTTTTATGTGGAATTTACTTATTTAGCCAAATGAAACAAACATTTTACTTTGATTTTTTAAACCAAAAGCAGCTTATTTGAAAATTACTAAACAAAGCCTAGTGTGTGGCATGGTCACCACATCCTTTTTTGAATAATAATCACTCTGTTTGGTTTTAGTTTTCAAAATTTATTTTTTTTAAAATTTTATTTTTTCATATATATATATATATTTTATTTTTACTGAATTTTTTAAATATTTTTAACATTTTTTTTTTAATTTTTAGACACGCTTAACATAAATACACTTGAAAAGTATAATATTTATGAAAAAAATCTTTAAAAAATTCACTAAATTTAGTACATTTTTCATATTTTTGTGTATTTATTAATTTTTTAAAATATTTTTTCACAAATATTTTGTTATTTAGATATATCTAAGTAAGGTGCATATAAAAAATTAAAAAAATTACTTAAAATTTTAAAAATATTCACTAAAAACAATAAAATACGAAAAACAAAAAATCAAATTTAAAAAAAAAACTGAATTCAGAAAACTAAATACTACACAAACATAATTTTTTGCACAAAATGGTGCAATTTTTTATAATCCTTTCATTTTAAACTAAACACCAACTATTATTGCTAATAAATTTGAAATTTAACAATACCACATCATTCTAACTGGGCTTCCATGCAAAAATTCTGTTTGTTTGTGAATCAATTTCCAATTTTTGTTAGTAATTTTTTGGGTCCATAGCTTTTTTCCTTTGGTTGTTGGGTTTTAATTTGTCCTTTTATTGTACAAATGATTGCGTAAGAATTTCCACGAGAATGTGGAACATGATACATGCTTGTGTTTGTTTCTCAAGGAAGTCATTAGAGAGAGAGAGAGAGAGAAGGCCATTTTTGGTCAAGCCATCAGATAGACAATTAATGAAGTGTGTGACTGACCAAAAGAACAGACGATGAAGCGTGTGATGTGTTGACTATTGTATACTCATGTTTTTAATTTATTTATTCATTATTTTTTTAGAAAAATGATTTTGTGTCCGAAAAATTCTCCCCCGAATGCCCCGAAGCCATTCAATTTTTTTTTTTTTTCTTCTTCTTCCTCAATCTGATACGCAGTGCGGGAGAAGGAGAGAGAGAGAGAGAGAGGGAGAGGGAGAGAAAGAGAGGGAGAGGGAGAGGGAGAGGCCGTCGCCGTCGCCGTCGCCGTCGCCGATCACCACCTCGCTGCTCTGCTCTGATCGTCGCCGTTGCTGCTATGATTGTCGCCTCCGCCCCTCGTCGGCTTTGCCCCGCTCGTCGCCTCCGCCGATCGCGTCGCCTCCGCCGCCTCCTCCTCCATTTTTTAGGCCCCCTTCAGTCCCCCTCCCCCTCCCCCTCCCCCCCTCCCCCCTCCCCCTCCGTCTTCTTCTTCCTTCTGCTAAAAAAAAAAAAAAATAGAATTCGAGGCATTCGGGGGAGCTCAAATTCGAACTCCCAATCAGTTCTGATTTTTTTATTATACAATTATACTATGCCAAGTTTGGACAATAGAGAAAGAATTTAAAACTACAGATGAGAAAATTTCTCAGCATCCACACAAACAACTGGGTTTTCATTTCCTTATTTAGTCAATCATGAAAATTCTCTTGAGAACACAAAGTGTGCATCCAAACATGACCAAATAAAAAATTAACAAAATCAACTTCAACATGTCTTAAAAATTAAGGAAGAATTACATGTTGTTCAAGAAAATTTAATTTATCTTCAATATGTGAACTTGAAAATTAAGGAAGAACTACATGTTCCTCAAGTTAATTTAATTTATTTTCTTCTTTTTATTATTTAATATTTTTAATTTTTATAAAAAAAAAAATAAAAATCATTAAAATGGTGACACATATATGTTACTTTAAATTGGGTTCATTCTAAAAAAAATTCAATGAAATTGAATTGACCACGTGAGACTAATTGAAATTTCAAATTTTCATAAGATACAGTTTGTTTTGATTTTGAAAATTTTTATTCAATACCAACTGAATTGATTGAATTACTACATTTAAATATACTTATTATATTATAATTCTTTGGGCATTAAGAGAATTATTGAGCATGTTTTGTAGTGAAAGTTAAAAGAGAAAAGCATTTATAGTATAACCCCACCCTTTTTCTTACAAGTTTCTATAAAATCCTTAAATTTTTATGTGAATTCCTCCTTTATAATAAATCAATAGCTGACAAACTCAGAACTTTGATCAAACTGAATCCAACCATTTATACACCTCCTTCAATCATAATTTTTTTTTTTAATGAATTGAAAGTTGAGGTTTTTATGTAATGATTTTGTTGTTTGAATTGGTATTATATATTAGGACCAGATGGGTAGACATGCACCATGGTGATCAGGGCCCTGCGTTGGACTGTTCCACATTACTGGATTTGGGGCTTACCCTTCTACATGTTCTATTCCACAAGATCTTCTCAGTTCCTCCATGAAAGACCCAACCAGAGCTTCCCTAGAAACTTCCTTTGCCGCCTATTATCTCCCGCGGTATGTTCAGATTTCTCTTACAAACAAACAGTATCTCATTATTTTCTAGCAACAATTTGATAATAGATCTATACTGCTAAAATCATGACTCTTTGATTTTGGTTTTTGACAGAGACAAGCTGTGTCGAAAATCGTCGAGTCCTATTTGGCTTGGAAGCTTCCACTGGACAAGTGTGGATTGAGGCCAGACCACCCCTTTGCACAGGAAATCTGAATGTTTCCAAGCATTTACAGCGGCAACAGCTTGCCAATCACTTTCATCCTCTCTAAGTACTGGAGCCTCTTCACGGAGAAATCGGGCCAAATTTAGAGTTGTAAGATAGAACAGGATTTTCTGCTGCCATCTCTTAAACTCAGTACCATTAAATTTTTCTGGTTTTTTTCCATGATTTATTAGAACTTAAACATGGTTCTGGATAGGGACCGGAGTCGTTGTAACGATCGGATTTGGAGTACTATTTTCAACAGCCATTATATCTGATTACAAAAATCAGAAAAAACTAAAACACAAATTAATTTTCTAGTTACTAAAATCAGAAAATAAATTATAAAACAAAATAATTTTATTTTCCTTGTTACTAAAACTAGAAAAATAAAATACCACAATAATTTTCTGTAATACAAATTCATATTCTGTAATTGTTAATGACACCGGTATATTACTATTAGTTGTCAAAGAAAATAGACAGTATATTACTACTATTTGTTTTCCAACCAGAATATCACTTTGTGAAAACACAGAAAATTAAATACAATGATGACACTAAAAAATGATCTGTCTTAAGATTGTTAGACAATTTTTACTGTATTTGAATAAATAAATTCTGTTTTGTGTACTAAACTACAAACAGAATACAAAAAGAAAAATAGGAAAGGAGAGAGATTGTTTGATTACAAAAATCAAACCAATAAATAAAATTAAATAAATAAAAAACAGATTTTTATTTTGTTACAAAAACAAAATTAAAATTTGATTTAAATAAATGATAATAAAACAGAAAATAAATTAACAACTTACTTGATTAATTTCTTGAACAAACTTTTGATCAAGTCCAGTGTTTGACACTATGTCCTTAAAACAGATTCGCCCTCTCCACAGTACTTTCAGAATGTGGACATCTATCATCCAGGATAAAATGATCAACAGCAAACAATAGCAGCACTACAAATTGTTTGCACAACGAACACACTAAGTGTATACACTCTTTCTCACAGAAATTTAATGCAGCAAAATGCAGAGATTATTTGCAGAGAAGAAGTATGAAAATTGTGAATGAATAATCCAAATGAGGGCTAGTCTATTTATAGATAACTTGGTGGCTTTTCAATTTGAATCCAACAGGTAGCAAATCTGTTTTGAACAAATATAGTACCTGTTCGGCACTGTTTGAACAGATTCAACCTGTTCGGTTTCGAATTTTGAACAGATAACAGAGTCTGTTCGGTTTATACAAGATAGAAATGGACCTGTTTGGGTTGTAGGAATAATCTGGACACTATTTCGGAATTTTTTCAAAATTTGAATTCAAAAAAGTTACGAATTTAATTTTAGAAAAATCCAAAATGTAAATATTTTTTGCTCAAAAAGATAAGTATTGGACCGGACAAGCCCAACCCAACCACACCATTTCAGAATTTTTCCAAATTTTAAATTCAAAAAAGTTACGAATTTAATTTTAGAAAAATCGAAAATGTAAATGTTTTTGGCTCAAAAAAATAAGCATTAGGCTGAACAAGCCTAACCCAACCACACACCAGTGCCCAAGCTTAGGTTAGCCTGATTGACAATGGCGGTGAGCGTGGGGTAATTTTTGCGTCCAATGGGTCTAGCCCATAACCTCCCTTTCTACAAAACATGAATGCCCCTTGGGGCCTACCCCAAGTTCCAACTCCAAACCTTATAAACTCACTCAAAGTTTTTCCACCAAATCAATATGGGACAAGCCATTATTCAAATCTTTAAGAAATTTCTACCAAAACTCCATTTCCATGGAGCTCACTTTGGCTTCAATTTCCCATTCACCCGATAATTATTTTGAGCAACCAAATATACTACATGAATCACAACGCGGTATAGAACGCGTTACCACTTAGACCCGCGAAAATCGATGCATGGGTCCTACCTAAAAATTAAACCAAAGTTTAAGAAAAATTCTGTTTTTCCAGAATTTTCAAAACCATTTCTAACAGGAAGCTGATGTTGTGATCCGAGCAACCGGTTTTGATGGTAAGGAAAAGCTCAAAGCCATAATCCCCGAGCCTTTTCGCAGTTTGATTGAGTATTACTCTGGCATGATGCCCTTATACAGGTAAACAAAATGTTGTTTTGAAAAACATTGTGAAAAATGCGATGATGACAACATGAGTTTTGTTTCACTGTCAGGGGCACGATCCATCCATTGATTCCCAACATGGCATTTGTCGGTTACATTGAGAGTGTTTCGAATCTGCACACTGCAGAGTTGAGGTGCAAATGGCTGGCTCGACTTGTAAATGATCATTTTAAGCTCCCAACTGTGGAGAAGATGCTTGAGCAAACAACTGAAGAGCTGGAAATCATGAAAAAAGCAACCCGCTTCTACAAGAGAAGCTGCATTTCAACTTCTAGTATCAACCACAGCGATGAAATCTGCGAAGAGATGGGATGGACTTCTTGGAGGAAGAAGAGTCGGCTTGCCGAAGCATTTAGCCCGTATAACAGTCAAGATTATGAGGAGAAAAATAAATAAATCTATGACGCTATACTTATGCCTTTAACTATATCTATTTAAGCGATTTCTTGTCGGGGGAATATCTGAAAAATGATAAGCGGAAAAAATAATTAAAAATCAATGGAGTGCAGCTAGGTGCAAGTGAGAACTGTATCGTTTTTGCACAATTCTCACTTGTATTCTATTGATTTGCAGTTACTTTTCTTGTTTTTCAATCTTTTGATATTTTCTCTTTATTATTTAATTTAATATATTTTATTGCAAATTTAAAAAAGAAGAATGGGAAGAAATTGTTAGATATATCAATGTGTAGCAGCAATAAAGACTTGTGCTTAATCAATGAAGCATTTGTACTATTGGAAAATAATTAATGAGAAATTTATGTTTTCATCAGAAGTATATACATGGTTTGGTTCCTTATTAGTACCAGAAAATTCCTATGGGGCCTCATTGCTCGATCTCACTCTCACCCCCGTTCCTGGTCGTAACCTTAAACTCTTCTACAGTACCCTCGCTCTCCTGTCCTAGCTCCCACTTCGTGCAACATGGTTGGTCCAAGATTAAGTACTCACTCAACTCCACCTAGCTGTGGATTGCTACAATTTAACCCGAAAACTAAACTGCACAAAGGCTAACTAACCTCTGACTTCTCATTGCTTACATTTCACAGTATTCAGGTGGTATAGAGCAGAATCATCCCCTTTTCATGAATTTTGTAAGGGAAAGGCCCTGATTCAACTAATAACTGTAATGGTTGCACATAACATATACACGACTCACAAGGCCCAAACTCATAAGAGAATCAAGAAATTGATTATCTAAATTCAAGAAAATAAGTATCACTCGCGGAGAAAGAGAGTGAAGGGGGGAGGAGGAAGTAAGACAAGTTTAAATTAAGAAAGGTCTAAAGACTTTGAAGTAACTTCAAGGTTTCATCGATGTGCTTTTCGGGTTGGAACTGGTTGTTGTAGACAAGTTGAACCACCCCACTCTTGTCAAGAACGTAGGTCTGTCTTCCGGGCAATGTTCCAAACAGATCCGATGGCACGCCCCACTCTTTTCTGATCTTGTTACCCTCATCGCAGAGCAATGTGAACGGAAGTCTGTTTTTCTTCGCAAAAGCCTATATCCATCCAAAATTTTCATCAACCACAAGCTAAATTGTAAGAAGAAAATGTAAAAACATTAGACAGATTTACTCACATGTTTTGTTGAAGTTCTGTTGTTATAAGTAAAACAAAAACAAAAACAAAATGGTATGTATATGTTGAAGCATAACATAACAGAGGAGGGTATTGAGAAAAATTTAACATGTTTTTTCTCCTACCAAAAAATGAGAAAGTAAATAAACAGAAAAAGAGAAAGGGATCAATGAACATTTATTTGCCAAAGCAAAAGGAACTTGAAACATGCTTTCATCAAGTAGTAACAATAAAATTCACAATTCTAAGAATTCTCTATTGGCTTAAAATGCAGAAAATTAACATTTAATTTAAACAGAATGGCGACTGATTAGGTTGTGTCAAATATATTAATTCATCACAATTCTCAATTTGAAAAAAAGAAAAAAGAAAAAAGGTGCATCTGATGGGGCCATCAAGTGCCCAAGATGCATCGATGATATTTTGCAGCATTATTGCTTCCAAATTAAACAAATGCTGGCAACAGAATTTTAGAAGAAAAAATGGACTGATTATAACCAAACAAGTGTAAGGGGGAAAAAAAAACTGCAGTGTTTTCTCTGAACTGATTGCTTAAACAATCAGAGATACCAAAGTTGTTTCAGCTGCAGTGTCCAGGAAATGCATTTGTCGATATTACCTTGTGCGATGAGGGGTCGTCACCACTGATTCCGATAACCTCAGCTCCTGCTTTCTTGAACTTTTCATAAGAGTCCCTGAAAGCACACGCCTGTGCATACAAAGATTCAGAAATTCATTAGCATCTTTATATTAAGAGGCTGCTTTGAGAAATCTTCATTCAAAGCTAGTAACTCTCAGTGCTTATGGAAATTCACTAGTTTAATCAGACAGTAGCACCTCAAAATCACCAAAATAAGGCTTTGAATTGGAACAGTATATTATTTCTTGCCAAAAAATAAAAAAAGACAAAAAACAAAAATTATTGGTTGAATTGAGAGTACTAGCTCATCTGTGCTCATCCGGTGCATGATCCATTTTCTAGGAAGGTACTAAAAAAATAATTTTTACATGATTATAATGAAGTCCCAAGAATTGTTGGAATTTATTTCAAAAGAATTGTTCAAAAGAATTTTCCAGTTTCTAAGGTAGAGTATGGTTTGTTGGAATGACTTCAAGCAGAACTGGAATGACTATTTCTTGGCCTACCAACAGAACTGCCATTCTCCTAAATGGGTGAATGGTGATTCCCATTTGCAATGTAAATTCTTTCCTTTTTTTACCTACATTTCAACGGAATGACAATTCCATTCTCACCTTATTCCAGTAAACCAAACACATGCAAAGTGATTTCGGAATCAGTCCCTAGCAAAACTAAATTCACAGTCAATAATAAAAGAATCACTAGCATACAAACATATCTGTGTACATGCAATGGCAAATTCTTATTACGCATTTATTGGTCAAATGTAGTGATTTGCAAGACGTTTTGAGGATTTTGTTATGATTTCCAGAAAGTCCCAGAACTTGGAAGTCTTAACACTGAATTATAACTACTGTAACATTAGGATCGTGTTTGGATTTTGGATTTGATTAGGAATTTTTAGAGGGAAAACGGGAAAAAAAAAAAAAAAAAAAAAAAAGTAAAAAGTGAAGGGAAATGTGAAAAAAATTTATCTTGTATATTTCATTCACATTTCTCTCCTCTTCTCTTTTTCCCTCCATAAATCCAAATCCAAATCCAAACACAGCATGGAGGGAAAGAAAGGGAAAAGAAAAAGGGAAGAGAAATGGAAGAGTACCTGTTTGGTGCAACCAGGGGATTCATCAGCAGGGTAGAAGTAGACAACCACAGGTTTTCCTTTGAATTTGGAGAGACTCACATTCCTTCCATCTTGATCTTTCAGTGAAAAGTTTGGAGGCAACCCACCTTTGTTTACCTTAAAACAAATACATACCCGCAATTTTTATATTTAATACATCAATTACAGATACAATACATAAGATTTGTGTATGTATTTTGAATTTGGAAAGGGCTTGGTAGAGGATAAAGAAAAGGCAGGAAAAGTGGAAGTCTTGATTGAATTATTCACAAATTCTAGATCCAAACATAGTATGAAGAAACGAACAAAGTGCATATACCTTGGCAAAAATGGAAGTCTTGAGTGAAGAAGCAGAAGATGGGAATGATAGAGAGGAGGAAGCATGGGAGAGTTTGTGACCATAGAATTGAGAATGTGATGATGATTTGGGGAGAATGGAGAGGTAGGGAGGTGATGATGATGATGATGGGGTTTTAGGAGATTGGGATGGAAGTAGAGAAGGAAGAGAGTGGTTTGGGAGGGAGAGGGAAGCCATTAGCAGCAGCAGTGGAGTGTATAGGGATAGAAGGTGTGAGTCTTTGGGAGAAAATGAAGAATGAGTTAATGCAGTTGCAGAGTTGCTTTCTTTTTAATCTCCACAGAGAAATCCTGCTCTAATTTGTTTTTTTTCAGTTTGTTTATCACATAACAACAATGCCACGTACTCCCAAAAAAATACAACCCTGACCACCTTATTCACTTGTGATTGGTTGGGGAAGATGGGGTGGGGATAGATTGGCTTTTGTTGTTTTTGGGCGTGGACAATTGTTGGCCTCAACCTCTGATTGCGGTTACTGCTAAATACAACTATTTGGCATTGGGGATTTGGTTCCGGTTAGGACTAACGGGTTGTTAGGGATGAGCTAAATAAGTGTATTTTTTTGTTTTTTTACGAAAAGATATGTAGAAAAGTAGAGAAGTGATGTGATAGAAAAAGATAAAAAGATGAATTATTTTTAAATTGCCAAACTTGACCTAAATTTACAGTTACGAGAAATTCTATTGGATGTGTATTAGTTATGAATTTTGTATTAATGGTTATAAGTTATTACTTATGTTATTAGTAATAATATATTCTGATATTAGTTATGATATTATTTTAATTATAATAAAAGAGTTGTTTAGTTATACTTTTATAACTTAATTTTTTTTTAAAAAAATTACACTCTCAGGTTATGTTTAATTTACAAGACTAATAATGAGGTATTAATAATCTTATCAAATTAGTATTGTATTCACTATCTCATTGGATTAATAGGATAAATTATCCATGGGATTAATAATCCCACCCTTACCCCATTACTAATAATCTTACAATTTTGTTGGATTAATTATCCATTAGATTAATAATCCTAAACCAAAATGTTAAAACAAACATAGGATAATTGGGTCCACGGATTAATAATCTCATTCCCATGCTCTAATCCATCCAATCAAACATGCCCTCATAGTATTGAATTATATTATTTGTGATAATCAAATTTATAAATGACATAACTTGTATATGGTGCACGCAATTTTTGGAGTGTGCATCACAACACTATCCTATATTTACATATTAAGTTAGTCCAATTTGTGCATGATTTTAAAACTCCAAGTTGCACTAATATTTTTTAAAAATAAAAAAATAAAACCAATCCAACTTATAAAGATTGAATTGATTTAATTCTTGAATTTTCTAGCTATTTGTGTACATTGTAACTTGAGCAACATTACCTATAATACATTGGAAGTGTGAATAAATTAGTTTTTGAATGAGCATTGTGATCATAAAATTGATATGTATAACTCATATGTAATTTTTTCGATCATCTTTTCATAATAGAATATTATCAAAAAATTGAGATTGAAGTAAATCAAAAGATCAAGGGGCAAGAGGTAAAGTGAAAATTATCCATAGCGAAGATGATAAAGTGTAATTTATTTTTATTTTTTTAAGAAAAGAAAAAAAAAATTGTCATAAAAATAGCATATATATAAAACAAAAATGATTGGAAGTTTTAATTTTAGAACTCTAAGAGGAGCTCTAGGAGAAACTCTAATGGTGGGACTCACCATGTAATGTGATGTTCATGCTTGCTTGTTTGTGATTTTTTTTTTTCCTATGCCAATCACTAGAGCTCAAATTATAACTCTAGTTTTAAGCTCTTAATCACTATTCTATATAAAATTAGTATAGTTGAGATGAAAATATTTAGATGAATGTGTAGTAAAATTAAGAAAGATAAAATTAAAAATTGTGAAATGGTACATATATAAGAAACAAATTAAGACGGTGTTTGATAATGTGATTCAACACTTAAAATTGAATGTATTAAGTAATAATCAATTAAGTCTATTTGATAACTACAATTAATATCACTTGAAAACTTAAGTGCCTCTTAAAATGTAAAATAAAATTTTAAATTTTTTTAAATCATATGAAACTCACTTAATTATGACTGAATTTATAAATATCAAACATAACTATTGATATATACTATTATAAACTCATTATCACCACCACCACCACAACCATCATTACTACTGCTACTATCACTATCGTTATCACCATGACATCACCATGTCATTGCCACAACAACTACCACTGCTACTATCACCACCACAACCATCACCATCATGTCACCGTTGCTATTGCTACCATCACTACTACCACTACCACCTTCATTACCATTATCATTATTGTAATAAATATCACCATCATTTTCTACCGTTACCATTGTTACCACTATTACCACCGCCATCAATGCTACCGCTACCGCTACTGCCACTACCACCACCACCACCATCATCATACCACTATCACCACCACTACTACGATATACAAATTAAAATATATAATTTAAAAATAATAAATTTCGAATTTGATCATATACTTATTAAACAACTTATTTTTAATTTAGCAATTAAATTTTTATCAAACAACTTTTCAGCTTAAAAAATTCAACATTCAGTTTTCAATACTTAATTTTTAATTTTTAGTTTTCACCTTTATAAAACACCACCTAAGATGATATAGTAAGAGCATCTCCAATAGTTTATCATTAGAGCTGCTATTGCTATAATTTGGCAACTGGAGAAGAAAATGGTGCTCCAATAATGCCATATAATAGTTGTCAAATTTGGCAAATACCACACTTGTGCCAAATTTGATAAAAGTTTTGACAGCTGCTATATGTATCAATTCAGACAAAACCTTATTCTCTCCTAGCAAAATAAATAATTTTTTGCAAAACTACCATTTTGGTATAACCAAACACAGAAATTAACAAACCAGTTTCTGTATTTGATTTTGCCAAAATGACATCCGACTATGAGAGCACCATTACTATAATTCTATTATTTTTTACTATTTATTATCAAATTATAATTATAATAATAATAATAATATTATTATTATTATAACATTGGCTATTAGAGATACTTTAATATATAACAAACAAGAGGAAAAGATCTAAGCTAACTTGATACTGAAAAAGTCGTGGATTTATTTAATTTAATTAAATAAACAACCTTTAATAATAATAATAATAATAATAATAAGGGAAAATTGGCCTAAGGTCTCTCCCCAACTTTTAATAGGAGGAGAGGTACACAATAATATGTTATGATGGCTAAGGTCCCTCAACTTTATTTTATGTTATAAAATACCTAATTTACCCTCGTTATAACATAAGATTGTTTGGATTTTGGCAATGCTGACTTCACGGTGAGATTTTAAAAACTAATTTCACGGTAGAGATTTTGTCGGAGATTTTGTAGGGATTTCACAAGTGTTGCAGTGGACTTCACGATAGAGATTACGATGATCATGTAGGTGTTATAGTGTGTTGATCGCGTAGGTTTTTCAGTAGAGTTGAATCAGGTATGGTTTCGATAGAGATTCCACATGAATTTTTTATTTTTGTTTTGAATTTTATGTAAGGATTCCGATTTCATATTAGTTTTTCGAGTGTATTTTTGCATTAGGTTTTTGTTTTCAGTTTTGATCAATTTAAAAGAGAGGCTAACTCAGTAAAATTGTTTATGATTTTTGGAGTTGATTTTTCAATTGTTGTTATTGATCAATTTTAGACAGAGGGCAGCTTGATAGAGTTGATTTTTATTTTTAGAATTAATTTTTCATTCTTTGTTTTTTGATCAATTTCAAAGAGTGTTGACAGTGTGATTGATTTTGATGTTTAGACTTCATTTTTCATGCTCTGTTTTTCATCAACATGTTGATCAGTGTTCATTTTTCATGCTTTATTTTTCATCAACATGCTGATCAATGATAAGTTTTGTTATCTATTTTTTCAAACCAGAGAAATTTGTTTAAATTAGAGAAATTTCATTCTCTGCACTTTTGTTGGTATAGTCCAGAGAAAATTGTAAGTTTGTTATTATAATCCAACAAAAATGACATAGAAAATTATAAGTTCATATGGACATATTATTAGTTTTTAATGCAGATAGAATCTGAAAAAGTGAATGTAAATTCTTAAATTTCTCTGGACTTTTATTTGTAGTTGAGAGAAAATTATAAATTTGTTATTCACTTTCAGTTTGTAGTTCAAAGAAAATTATAAGTTTTTAGAAAATGAATATAAGTTTTTGTTTCTCTGAGCAAAAGTTATTTTTTGTATTTTTTCTTTCAATTTAGATGGGCAATGCACTGTTTTTTTGTTATCTTGAAGGTGTATATGAGTTTGTAAATTTCTCTGGACTTTGATATGAGTGTAATATTGCAGAATGACGCAAAGAAAATTGTAAGCTTGTACTTCAGTGAAAATCACAGAGAAGCTTATAATTTTATAACAGATCTTTTGTTTGTTTTTTGTTTGTGATTGTATTTAATAGTTAGTAGTAAATTTATCTGCGATTCTCTTTGGATTCATTAATTTTTCTGTAATTTTGTTTTTGTTATCTTGAAGGTGAATATAAGTTTGTAAATGTCTCTGGACTTTTATTTGAGTTCAGAGAAAATTATAAGCTTGTTATTATAATCCAGAGAAAATTATAATTATTAGAAATTTCTCTGAACTTTTATGTTGTTCTTGTGAAGTGTTTTTATGTTGAACAAATTATTTTTCTTGTTTTTTTCTTTCAGTTTTGATGGACAGTGTAGTGTTGTTGCTGTGCAAATATGGGAATGATACTATTGTTATTAATGTTTCATGCGAATTGAATTTTGAGGAATTGGTTGGCATTTTGTGTAAAACATGGGAGAATTTGCAACCTGAGACGATGTGTATTTCATATTCTATTGTGGGCCATCCGAATTGTATGGTTCAAAATGATATTGATTTTTTGAATATGTTGAGGGTTGTTTGTGCTCGTGGTGTTTATATAGTTGATGTTTCAGTTACTAGATGTAGTACTTCTAATCAAGAGGATGAAGTGGGGTCTAATTGGATAGATGTTGTGGATGGTAAATGTGATCAGTGGCGGAGCCAGAAAATTAAATTAGAGGGGGCGCTTATTAATTACAATATCGAAAATTTTTATTAAAATATTTTACACAAGTTTTTACGATTGATTTCGAGAAATATCAAAAAAATAATATTATTTATAACTAGTGTATCATGAACAATATAAAAAATATGGATATAAGTCTTAAAATAAATTATAGGATAAATTACAAATACACTCTCTGAGGTTTGATTAAAATATGAAACGCCCCATGTGATTTTGGAAATTACATTCCACCCACTGAAGTTTCTAATTTCATAACAAATAACTCATTTAATTAATGAATCATCAAGTCAATTAACAGTTTTTAATGATATTAGAAATATATTTCAATTAATAATTTAGGTAATTTTATTATTGTATAGAAGATCAATTATGAATTTCATTTTTTTAGTTAATTCTGTTAAATAAAAAATACTAACAAAGAGGTATTTGTAATTTTCCAAACAACATAGGCAATTTATATTTTAAGCAAATCTCATAGGGTGTATTTGTAATTTATCCTAAATTATATAATGATAAATTATTTTTTCATACAAAATTTGATTAAAAATTCAATATAATGGTAATACCACGTCATCATTAGTATGTGATACCACAAAATAATAGTAAATAAACACATAGAGAGTAAACCTCCATGTCAAATGTAACTAACAATCCAATAAATTTCATATTTTTATAGTGAGATTAATTATACTTGCATGTCAATAATAATGACATCACCGTTACATTCAAATTTTTTTTATAAAGTTTTCATAGATATTATGATTTATAGTAGTCTCTTCATTTTCAATCAAAACAACCATTATTGTTCTCATAATTTTTAAAATGTCATTGATAATTCACTCTAATAATATTTTTATAATTTTTTTATTTAAAATATTTTCTTTATATTTGTTAAAAAAAAAAAAAAATGCCTAAAATCCAGGGGGGCCGTGTGACCCTCCGGTCCCCAAGTACCTCTGCCCCTGAATGTGATAGGTTGGTGGATATTGAAAGGAATTCACTCTCTAAGTTTTATTCTCACCAAAAAAAGGTGTTATTGTCAGCTGGTTGGTGAAATAATATTACGAGTGTTGGACAAAAGTTTGAGGGTGGTGTGGTTGAGTTCCGTACTGTTTTATGTAAGTATGCTATTGAGGTTGGCTCTCAGTTTACGTATGTTAAAAATGACAAACTGAGGGTTACGGCAGAATATGCATATAAGGAATCAAGGAGATGTATGTGGCATGTACATGCTTCAGTTGAAAAAACAAATGGGTTCTTTTACATAAGAACTTTGAACAATGAACATACGTGTGGTGTGGCGGTTCG
The DNA here is from genome assembly GCA_036172215.1 of Camellia granthamiana. Lineage (NCBI taxonomy): Eukaryota > Viridiplantae > Streptophyta > Magnoliopsida > Ericales > Theaceae > Camellia > Camellia granthamiana. Next base: position 160,375,443 of record CM069906.1, read on the forward strand.
TACTAGTAAACATGTTAGGATGACTTCCAGCTTAGTTTCTGGGCTGATACTTAAAGAGGTAAGTGCAAAACATTTAACTCGTCCAGTGGATGTTGTCAAAGAAATGAAAGACAAGTATGGGGTCTCAATCAGTTATAACTGTGGTTGGTTGGGGGTTGAAAAAGAAAAATGTAGTACATATGGGGATTCTTGTTTGTCATTCGATCAATTATGGTGGTATTTTGATGAGGCATCGAAGAACAATCCAGGTAGTCGTTTTGAGTTAGATTTTGAAGATAACAAGCATTTCAAAAGAATGTTTGTGGCTTTTCATGCATGTATTGCTGGTTTCAAATATTGTCGGTCATTCCTTTTTCTTGATGGAACATTTTTGAAAGGACGATACAAAGGAGTTATGCTTGCTGCGACGGGAAAAGATGGGAATGAAGGTAATTGTAAATATGTCTAATTTTATCTTAGTATGTGAATTTTCTATACATGTAGGAATTGAGTGAATGTGATTTTTCTCTGACACTTTGAATTTTCTCTGGTTTTGGCCACTGTGTGGATTTTCTCTGGTTGTGGCTACTGTGAGAATTTTCTCTGGATTTTGGTCAGTGTGTGAATTTTCTCTGAATGTTGTCATTGTGTGAATTTTATCTGTAGTTGGTCACTAAGTGAATTTTCTCTAGATATTGTCACTAAGTGAATTTTGTCTGGATATTCTGATTGTGTGAATTTTCTCTGTAGTTGGTTACCAAGTCAATTTTCTCTGGATATTGCCAATGTGTGAATTTTCTCTAGAGTTGGGCACTAAGTGAATTTTGTCTAAAGGTTGCCATTGTGTGAATTTTCTGTGGATGTTGGCAGTGTCAAATTTCTCTAGTTGTTTATTGTTCTAATTTTCTCTGCATGTGTATATCTAATATGCTTGTTCCTATTTGTTTTGTAGGTTTTTTTCCTATAGCTTTTGCTGTTGTTGATGCTAAGAATAAAGACAATTGGTGTTGGTACCTTGAACATTTATGTGAAGTATTGGGATCAGAGAGGGTGATAAGTTTCATATCAGATCGACATTGCGGTATTGTTGAAGGAATTGCTATGTTTTTCCCTAACTGCTTTCATGGATTTTGTCTTAAACATCTAAAGAGAAATTTGAGGGATAAGTTGTCATGTGGAAACACAAATTTGGTTAGGGAGACGATTGTGTCCAAGTTTTCAGAATGTGCATATGCGCCAACAAAGGCATCATTTCATTTCAAGTTAAATGAATTAAAAAGTGAGGGATGAGACGTTGTGAGTGTTTTCTTGAGAAGTTTACCATATGAAAATTGGAGTGATGCATATTTTGAGGGGAAACATTATGGTGAGATGTATTCAAATATTGCTGAGTCATTCAATTCATGGATACGAGAAGCTCGGCACTTGCCAATAACAAATTTGGTGGACATGATATGGTTACAAATCATGAATATGAGGTCTAATAGGAGGATGCTCTCTAGTAAATGGAATAAAGTTCTCTATCCTTGTATGGATAGTGTATTGGAGAAGTCTTTCTTGGATGGGAGGACATGGAATGTAAGTTTATCATCTGATAATGTCTTTGAAATGTATTGTTTTCCTTCGGTTATAGTTGATCTTGGGTTGAGAACTTGTTCATGTCGAAAATGGGAAATAAATAGGTATCCATGTCAACATGTTGTTGCTGCAATTTTTAGGAGTGGACAGAATTTAAATTCTTTTGTTGAACCATTTTTTCATGCTGATATGTATCGTCAAGCATACTCGTTTTCGATTGGCCCAGTTCCAACTGTTAAAAAACCTGTGTGTAGCATTGATGATACTATGATTTTACCTCTATTGAGTAAGAGACCAGCTGAGAGGCCAAAGAAAAACAGAATTGCTTCTACTGGAGAGTTTAAAAGGGTGATTAAGTGTAATCTTTGTGAGAGTATTGGTCGCCATAATAAGAGGACATGCAAGGAACCTTTGTTAAATAGTTGAGGATAATACATTTTATTGATTGAATATTACATTTGATGATTACTTTGTGTATTTTGTTTTGTGAAATGTATTTTTTAGACAGTGCATATAATAATATCAATCAAATTCATCCAGAGAAATTTTCCAATAGTAGTTAAAGTGCGCATTGTGTTTGTTGATATATACTAATATGCTTGTTCTAATATGCTTGTTCTAATATGTTTGTTGAAATGTGCATTGTGTTTTGTGAGGTCCAATTTATCCAGAGAAATTTGCCACTAGGATTGAAAATTACAGTGTGTATTGTGTTTGTTGAAATTTCTCTAAGTTTAAACTAGAGAAATCCAGAGAATTTCTCTGGACTTCACAGAGAAATTCTTACCAGGGAAGAATTTTTCTGGACTCACATCAAGAAATGTGCACACCAGACAGAGCATACACAAAATTATTGCACTAAGTTGAGAACTAAGCTCTTTTGAAATTAAGCTCTTTTGAAATTTTTCTGAGTTGAGAGTTTCTCTAGACCAGGGAAGAATTTCTATAGACTCAATTCAACTCAGAAATTTTTCTAAAAGCCAGAGAAATTTTCCTCACCAACCAAGAGAAATTCACCGAAATCAGAGAAATTCCCCCTCTCCAAATCACTCAACCCAGAGAAATGCACAACTCAGAAATTCCATTTTCAGTCACCATTTGAATCCGTCAATTTCATCCAGAGAAATTTTACACTAGTAGAGAAAATTATCTGGGCATTGTGTTTTGAAGCTTCAAATTCATTCAGTGAAATTTTCCAATAGCAGAGAAAATAAAAAAAATGAGACAATTTTCTTTGTGTGGATTGTGTTGACAATCATAATAAAAAAAAATATATATTTAACCATTGATAAGTATGAAATTTACATTAGTCAAAATAAATAAATAAAAATGAAATTTACATTAGTCAAAAAAGGATATATACATATATGTCAAGCATCATCATTTCTTCAATGTATCAAAAAAAAAATTGAATGGTTAATTCTAATTATATTGTGTACATTGTCTTCCTTTCACTAGTTTCACTATTACACTTTTGGTTCTTCTTCTGGAGGTATTTCAATTGGTTCAGTCCATGACCGGCCAACTTCGGTCACAAATCTCTCTATGATTTCTGCCTTCATCAACCTCATGTCTTGTGTGGGCAATTTGGAGCTGATAGGTTCATGCTTGCTATATTGTTTCATTATATAGCATACAAAGAGGCCATAATCCAGTCTGCATACAAATTATAGGTATGGTTAGTTTTAAGAAACATTCAAATCAGATTATCTTATTTATAGATGTTATATGAAACTTACGAATCACTGTCATGTTGTGGAGCATTGTTGACATATTGAAAGTCGTAATTTGTGTTTTGTGAGTTTATCAATTTGAAAGAGGGTTGTGATTGAGCCACTCTTTCAACAGGGCCGGCCCTGGCATGAGGCAGATAAGGCCTCTGCCTTAGGCCCCCAATTTTGGCCCAAAAAAAGGGCCCCAAAATTTAAAAAATTGTTATAGGTCTAATTTTTTTTTTTTTAGTTTTAAGATCAATTTAAAGGGCCCCAAATGTTTTATTGGGCTCATGTATAATTTAGCCCATACTTATTTATAAATATGTTTGGCCCATATTTGTTAAAATGAAAATATATAAATAAAAAAAAAAAAACAAAAACTGAAAATGTGTTTTACCCAATCCAAAGTTTATGTGTTAGTGTTTGGCCCAATCCAAAGTTTAAAGGGCCCCAAAACTGATCAAATGTATTTAAAGGCCCCAAAATGTGTTTGGCCCAACCTAACCCAAACCAAACCATACATAGAAATACAATATACATAGCATAGCAGTGAGTGATGAAACAAACAAAGTGCCTCTGTTTTCATTCTGTGTTCTGTTCAACGAAACAAAGTGAATCACTCTCGACTCTCCCTCTTGAAGGCAGGCGACAAAGAGCATAGCATAGACTCACTCTCCCTCTTTCACACACTCCTCCTCCGGCGATTCACTCTCTCTCACACACTCTCTCTCATGTAAGTCCTCTCTCTCATTATCAGATTTTATTAAATAAAGTTGCCCTAATTTTTTTTTTTTATATTCTTTCTCTATCAATTAGTGGAATAATAAATTTGCCCTAATTTTTTTATTACCTTCTTTATCCATTAGATTTTAGTGGAATAAATAATTTAGCCCTAATTTTTTTACCTAAGTATTTATCAGTTTTAATTCAATAATTTGTTTGCCTTAATTTGTTTCATTAAATTATTTTTTTGTAATTTATTTGCTATCAGATCAGTGGATTGTGATTTGTGGATTGAAGTGTTTGTGATTTGTGGATTGAAGTGTTTTGTGATTATAGCCATGTTTCCTAGGAAGTATAGTTCTGGAAATGAAAAGAGAAAGAAGAGGATGAAAGTAGAGCAATTAATTCAATCTCAATCTGGAGCACTTGATAAATATTTTGGTACCAAGAAACAAGTAGATATTTTGGGTTCAAATGACAATGATGATGAAGATGTGGTAATTGAAGAGCCTACTCATTGTGTGAGTAATAATGAGAATGATGATTTGGTGATTGAACAACCTAGTGAACATATGAATGAGAATGAGAATGAGAATGAAGATTTGGGGAATGTAGAATCTAGTGAAAGTAAAGATGTCAATGTTGAATGTGGACCTCTAAACATTTATGACCCTAGTAATTGGGATAAGATTGATCAAAATTTAAGGGATTTACTAGTTGAAAGAGGTCCAATAAGAGATAATGGTGTGAATTTTCCCCTCGATGACAAGGATAGGCATTTTTCTTCTACATTTTACATGCGACAGTTACCAAATGGAGAGAAGCAGGATAGGAAGTGGCTAGTATATTCAAATGCTTCAGACAAAGTGTTTTGCTTTTGTTACAAGTTGTTTAAGCAAGATGGGAATAATATTCATTTGGCTACTGATGGATTGAAAGATTGGAAGAATATGGGCAACAGGCTTAGAAGTCATGAAACTAGTAATGAGCACTTTATTTGCATGAGCAAATGGGTTGAGTTGGAAAATAGATTGAAGAAGAATGAAACAATTGATAGAAGTGTTCAAGAACAAATCAACAAAGAGAGGGAACACTGGAGACAAGTGTTACTAAGGATAATTGCTATTGTGATCACTCTTGCTAAAAATAATTTAGCTTTTCGTGGAGACAATAAGAAGATTTATCAAGAAAGAAATGGAATCTTTTTAAGCTTAATTGAAATGCTTGCTAAATTTGATCCAGTAATGCAAGAGCACATTCAACGTATACAAAGGAGTGAAATTCATTACCATTATCTTGGCCACAAAATCCAAAATGAATTGATACAAATGTTAGCGAGTGAGATCAAGAGTACGATTGTGGCAAGAATCAAAGAAGTGAAATATTTTTCAATTATTCTTGATTGTACTCCAGATGTTAGTCATGAAGAACAAATGTCTCTTGTGATAAGATGTGTAGATGTTTCAACTAGTCCGGTAAAGGTAGAAGAATTCTTTTTAGAATTTTTGAAAGTGGATGATACATCGGGGTTGGGACTTTTTAATGTACTTAGAGAGGCATTGCACACACTCCAGCTTGATATTGGTGATATAAGAGGGCAAGGATATGATAATGGCTCTAATATGAAAGGGAGACACAAAGGTGTACAAAAAAGAGTACTTGAAATAAATCCAAGAGCATTTTACACGCCATGTGGGTGTCATAGTCTTAATCTTGCCCTTTGTGATATGGCTACCTCTTGTTCCAAAGCTATCTATTTCTTTAGAGTGGTACAACGCATATATGTGTTGTTTTCATCTTCTACAAAGAGGTGGAAAATTTTCAAAGACAATGTGGAAGGTCTCACACTTAAGCCATTATCACAAACTCGTTGGGAAAGTCGCATTGAAAGTGTTAAAGCTATACGGTACCAAGCTCCACAAATTAGAGATGCTTTAATTCAGTTGGAAAAAGAAGCTGATGATGCCAATACAAAGTGTGAAGCTGAATCCTTAGTTATATCTGAAATTGAGAACTTTGAGTTTTTGCTTGGCATGATTATTTGACACAATCTGTTGTTTGCTGTTAATTCTGTTAGCAAGACATTTCAAGCTGAAAACATGCATATTGATGTTGCTATACATCAATTAAAAGGACTCATTACATTTCTTGAAAAGTATAGAGAAACTGAATTTTTGGAGGCCATGATTGAAGCTAAAGAAGTTGCAATTGAAATGGAGATTGAGCCTACATTTCGTGAAAGGCGTGTCATTCGTAGAAAGAAACATTTTGATGAGAATGTTAGTGAGGAGGTTGCACAATCAGCTGAAGAATCCTTTAGAGTTAATTATTTCATATATATAATCGATGAAGCTCTTTCTTCACTTAAGAGTAGATTTGAACAATTTCAAATATATGATGAAACTTTTGGATTTTTGTTTGATTTGAAGAAGTTAAATTCTACCAATGATGAGTGCTTGAAGACTTATTGTGCTAATCTTGAAGACTTTTTGAAACATGATGGGCTTATGGATGTTGATGGGAGAGATTTATTTTCTGAGTTGAAGGTCTTCAAAGAAATTTTGCCAAAAGAAATCAATAGGCCAATTGAGGTGATGAATTATTTGAAATTGATGGATGGTTGTTTTCCAAATGCCTGGATTGCGTATAGAATATTATTGACTATTCCAGTTACCGTTGCCTCTGGAGAAAAAAGTTTTTCAAAGTTAAAATTGATCAAATCCTACCTTCGATCAACAATGTCACAAGAAAGATTGAATGGATTAGCTATATTGTTTATTGAAAAGGATTTGGTAGATAAATTAGATTATACAAACTTAATTAGTGATTTTGCAGCTAAAAATGCAAGAAGAGTAGTATTTAAGTGATCGTTGGGTTAATTGTAAGCTGGATATTGCTAAACTATAAAGCAAAAAAACCAGTTTTTAATGTTTTTGAGTCATTGTACTGATTTCTTCCTATCTTAATATATGAAAGTAAGTTTTAGTTTATAATTTTAATGATTATATGTTCAAGTATACTTAAATAAAAAATTTGTGGATACTTACCATTTTATGCATAAATTTTTTATTAAAAAAAATATATTAGAGAGGCCCCATTTTCATAGTGCGCCTTAGGCCCCATAAATCTCAGGGCCGGCCCTGTCTTTCAAGGCAAGCTTTCAAAAAATTCTCCACATAATCTTGCTGCAAAAAAATAATTTTTAAATAACAGAGAAATTTACAGACAAATCAATGAGATTCTTTGAAAATTATCATCACATAAACATTATGATGGATCCGAGAAATTTACACTCGTTACCAATTGTTTTGCATCTTTGACATATTTGTCTTTTGCATCATCCCTCCTTGGCCTTAGTGAGTTGTAGAACCTCCATAAATTGTCTTGTTTGTCGAGGACAAGCAAGGTCCAGTGATTTCCATGTGTTGACTTCTTATTACCCCCAGTATTTATTGGAAAATTGTAATAACCCTCACCACTGATTACTGGTTGACCACTGATTACTGCTAAACTGAGACTAAACATGTTAATTGACTGACTGACTGAAATCTGAAACTGATTGATTGTCTATATCTGTTTATGTGCATCTCTATCTGTTCAACTGTTAAACTATCTGTTCATGTTTTATGTTTTAAATTGCAAATTGAAGGCCTTATCGGCGGCCGAATCTGAAATTGATTAGTGATAGGTGTTAATCATAATTTATGTGATTTTATGGCATATTTAATTGAAATGTGATTTGGTATGATTAAATTAGATCAAATGTTGATAAATGACAAGAGTTGGCCTTATTTGCAACTTTACCACTTAGTGGCCCACTTCCTTACACATATTGATGCTTGAATACACTTAGGCAAAAACATTTCCTGAACCATTTCCTTAGACTCAACCGACTAGAGAGAGAGGGAGCTAGGAGGAACTTGTCTTCATCTTGCATTGCTTGGAAACTTAGTAGTTTTGAAGAGAATTTGGCAAATTGAGCTTCCCTTCTTATAATTCAAGACTTAAGGTAGAGTCTTCACCTTCTTGTTCATGTAATTGAGTTAGTTCTTGCATGACTCTTGTCATATTGGAGTTTAAAGTCAAGATTTGGTCTTGTAATGTTGAATTATAGCATATATCATGCATGCATGTTGCCATCCTTGAGTTTTGAAGAACATTGTTCATGAAATTCCACATGCATGCTCAGATTCTTGCATTGGACCATGAATTCATCTTGGTTATGGAGAAATTGGCTCATTTGAGCTAGTGATTGAAGCTTTGAATTGGTTTAAATTCATGCATGTCACATTAGAAGTATGTTCTTGAACTTTGGTTTGAAAATGAATTTAATCGACTCACCTTTGGGCTTTGATTTTACAAATTGAGCTTTGAATCATGTAATACCATGAGTTTACAAGTGTTTTCCAGAAAATTAGCCTAAGAGGATCGAATTTGATGCATTAAAACTTGGTTTTGAGCTTGAGGTTCAAATCTGGAATTTCCAGAATTTGGACTCACGCTCGAGCGGGGAAATTGGCGCTCGAGCGTGAAATTCGTGCTCCCAGCACTTTGCATTGTTTTATAGTACGCTCGAGCGGGGGATTGCACGCTCGAGTGAGGACCTGAGTCACACGCTCGAGCGGGTGTCGAGCGGCCATCGAGCGTGATTTTCACACATCCAGTACTTTTGCCATGTTTTGCAGTCCGCTTGAGCGTGGGAAGTGACGCTCGAGCGAGGAACCTTTGTCTGCATGTCTGCTCGAGCGGGGAAAGCCACGCTCGAGCGGGACCCTGTTTTTCTGAAAATTCTGAAAATGTTTTTAAAGTGCATCTTTGCATCCTTATTTCATTCTACGCATTCTTAGGCCTAGTTTAAGGCATCTTAATAAGGATATTGATATAGAACCACACCGAGGCAAATTAGGGATTAAGTTATTATTTTTTTCCCCAACTGTGTAGCTTAGTGTGTGTTCAATTTGTAACTGTGTAGGGTTGGCATTTGAGGACACGCTCTAGCTTAACTATAGCCCTGAACTCTGTGAGTAACAACTGTGTAAAGATATGTTCAAATATGAATATCTTCCGAATGGTTAAACTGTATTGTTTCTGAATTGATACTGTTAACTGAATGAATGTATGTCCTCTATTCTGAACTGTATTGTGGCGTCCATAGCAACTAATGTTACTGTTACTGCTACTGTTACAGAGATCTCTGTTAGTTCCTATCTTGGAACTTCTGTTTACTGTTATGATGGCCATCATTGACTGCTCGGTCTTTCAAGACCTACTGTTTACTGTACTGTTCTGCTAATGGATGTACCACATATGACTGTTATGACTGAATGACTGATATACTGAATCAATTGACTGTTTTCGATACTGAAAGGACATTCATCTTAACCTCTTTACGCATTATGCTATTCACTGGGCTTTAGCTCACTGTTTATATATATATGTAGGTGTTCAGGCACCAGACCGGAGCTAGGAGCATGGGTTAGACTCCCTTTTGTCAAAGCCAACCACTGTGCCTCATTGTGTGGTTTCGAGCCTGTCAAGCTAGGGCTTTTTGGGGTGTTTTAGTTTTCCCCTTTTTGTTTTTGATCTATATAGACTGAATGTTTTTGTACTGTACTGTCTTAATAGGGATTGGATCCCTGTCTTGGATGATTGTACATGTATGTATAGGCTGTTCGGTTTTGAATGTGCATATGAATGAAAAGTCATTTTGCATACAGACTGTCATAGCTCATTGGACAATATTTAATTACTGTTTTGGCTTCCACCAGCCCCTGTACTCTGTAATACTGTCTTACTGTTAAGCAGGCCTTCGGTAATCACGGATTACTGGCCGGTTACAGTGCTAAACCCATAGGGGCAGGTTTGGGTCGTGACAGAGTGGTATCAGAGCGATACTTAACCACGAGTTATACCGCACACACGTGTCCAAATGAGCTATAGGGTGTCCTAGGAAAGCAATTAGGGCATCACATGAGCGTGAAAAGTGTGTGTGGACATGACATGAATATGTGTTAATGTGTTTAAACATATAACTGCTTATGCTTATAATTGCTATAACTGCTTATAGTGAAATGGACAACGCAAGAAATGTTGATGAATCTGAATCCTCTGAGGCAAGAATGGCAAGGCTGGAGAGAATGGTGGAACTATTAACTGAAAAACTAAGGCAACAACAGAACCAACAGCCCCCATCTCCTCCAGTACAACCAGAGCCACCTGTTAATGATGATATAATAGCTCTGACACAGAAGTTTAGCAAGATAAAACCGCCATCCTTTCAGGGAGGCCTTGAACCCTTGAAAGCTAAAGCATGGGTTCTTAAGATAGAAAAATTGTTCGAAGTGTTCCCGTGCTCTGAAGCACATAAAGTGTTGCTAGCTACCTTCACCTTACAAGAAGAAGCTAAAAGGCGGTGGATGCTAGTCCGTGACACTAACACCGTTATGACTTGGGCTCAATTCAAAGGAGCCTTCTTCGAAAAGTATTTCCCTCAGTGTGTCAGGGACAGAAAAGTGACTGAGTTTGAACAGCTGAGACAAGGCACCATGTCGGTAGCCGAGTATGAAACAAAGTTCACCGAACTTGCTAGATATGCATCACATATGGTGGACACTGACTACAAGAAGGCCAGGAAATTTGAAGGCGGCCTTAATGTTGAAATCCTTGACAGAATCAATGTTCTAAAACTACTGAAGTATGTAGATGTTCTTGACCGAGCAATCATGGCTGAGTCAAACATCGAGGCATTGAAACAGATTCCCACACCATCGACCGAGTGGCGTGGTAAGAGACGGGGTTTTAGGTTCAAGAAATGCAAGAATAACCCATTGAACAAAAAGTAGAATACAAGGTCAACAACTAGTTCTAGCCAAGGGAACCGTTCTATACCGCCCTGTTCTGAATGTGGTAAGAATCATAAGGGAGTTTGTCATAAAATCTCTGGTGCTTGTTATAGGTGTGGCAAGGTGGGCCACATGGTCAAAGATTGCCCTTCCACTTCACAAGGCAATAGTAAAGCTGCACCTAGCACAACAGCATCAACTGTCGCACCAAAACCTAACCCTAAAGCTACCGGGAAAGAGCCTATGAGGCAAGGCCGAGTGTTCGCACTCGTACCGTGAGATGTACAAAATACCGAGACCATTGTGTCAGGTATACTCTCAATTTGTACTCAAAACGCATATGTACTGATTGATTCGGGGTCTACACATTCATATGTATCGCATGCTTTTTAACGAAAATTGAATAGACCATTGGAACCCATGAATTACTTGTTAGCTGTATCTTCACCTGTTGGGGGATCTGTGACTTGTGCTTATATGTACCCTGTATGTGAAATTATTGTTGGGGATATGCATCTGTATATTGATTTACTGCCATTAAATATCGACCATTTTGATGTAATATTGGGGATGGACTGGTTACAAAAATACCATGTTACTATTGACTGTGTAACGAAACAAGTGATTTTCCGTCCACCTGGTTTACCCAAATTTGTGTTTGACGGGATTGGTGTAGTACCTCCCCCATATCTGATTTCATCTATGAAAGCCTGTAAACTGATTAGAAATGGGTGTAAAGGGTATTTCTGTTCTGTATTGACTGTACCTACTGATGATAATGCTAATGTGAACAGTATTCCTATAGTCAGAGAATTCCCAGATGTTTTTCCAGATGATCTACCAGGGGATTTGATTGATAGGGAGATTGAATTCACCATTGATGTGATTCCGGGTACACAGCTAGTATCTAAAGCTCCGTACAGAATGGCACCTACCGAATTGAAAGAACTGAAAGTTCAACTGCAAGAACTGTTAGATAAGAAGTTCATCAGGCCCAGTACTTCGCCATGGGGCACACCTGTCTTGTTTGTGAAAAAGAAAGACGGCTCACTGAGACTTTGTATTGACTACCGTGAACTGAACAAGGTAACTGTGAAAAATAAATATCCATTGCCGCGTATTGATGACTTATTTGATCAGTTACAGGGTGCTGAAGTGTTCTCTAAGATTGATCTCAGATCCGGATATCATCAGCTGAAAGTTAAACCAAAGGACATTGACAAAACTGCTTTTCGAACGAGGTATGGACATTACGAATTCCTAGTTATGCCTTTCGGAGTTACCAATGCACCTGCTGCATTTATGGACCTTATGAACAGAATTTTTAAACCATTCCTCAATAACTTTATTGTTATATTTATAGACGACATTCTGATTTATTCTAAAAGTAGAGAAGAACATGAACATCATCTGAGACTTGCCTTACAGACCCTAAGAGAACAGAAACTGTATGCGAAATTGAGTAAATGTGAATTTTGGCTTAATTATGTTATGTTTTTGGGACATGTTATTAGTAGAGATGGCATTTCAGTTGATCCACAGAAAGTTGAAGCAGTAGTGAATTAGCCTAGACCAACAAATGTTACAGAAGTCCGAAACTTTTTGGGGTTAGCCGGGTATTACAGAAGATTTGTCAAAGATTTCTCTAAAATCGCCCTACCACTGACACAGTTGACTCAGAAAGGGATATCATTTGACTGGACTGACCAAAGGGAATCAGCATTCCAAGAGTTGAAAACTCGACTTGTGACTGCACTGGTTCTTACCCTACCTTCAGGTACGGATGGTTTTACCATTTTCAGTGATGCTTCTCATAAAGGTTTGGGATGTGTTTTAATGTAGAATGAGAGAGTTATTGCCTATGCTTCCCGACAACTGAGACCGCATGAAAAGAACTACCCGACCCATGACTTAGAACTTGCCGCAGTAGTGTTTGCATTAAAAATCTAGTGTCACTACCTTTATGGGGCAACATGTGAGGTGTATACAAACCACAAGAGTTTGAAATACTTCTTTACATAGAAAGAACTGAACATGAGACAGCGGAGATGGCTAGAATTGATTAAAGACTATGACCTACAGATTTTGTACCATCCGAGGAAAGCCAACACCGTTGCCGATGCATTGAGTCGGAAATCGATTGGGAACTTAGCCTGTTTACTCACCGGATAGAAAGAGTTGCTATGTGACCTTGAAAAGTCTGAAATTGAGATTGTTTTGCGAGAACGATGTGGGACAATAGCTGCTATTTCTGCTCAGCTGGCACTGATTGAAGAGATTAAAGAGAGGCAGCAACAGGATGACCTCTTGAAGAAGATCATCGATGAACGAGAATCTAAACCGAGGCCGGATTTCAAATTTGAGAATAATGTACTGAAATTTCAGGGAAGATTGTGTGTATTGAATGATTCTGAACTGAAAAGAAGAATTCTGTAAGAGGGCCACAATTCAAAGCTGTCTATCCATCCAAGGAATACAAAAATGTAACAAGATTTGAAACTGAATTTCTGGTGGCCGGGAATGAAGAAGGAAATTACTGATTTTGTATCGAAATGTCTTCATTGCCAACAAGTCAAAGCCGAACATTAACGACCCGCAGGCTTATTGCAGCCCTTACCGATACCGGAGTGGAAGTGGAAACATATCACCATGGATTTTATTGTCGGTTTGCCTCGCTCCAGTAAAGGTATGGACTCAATTTGGGTTATAGTTGATAGGTTGACTAAATCTGCTCATTTCTTGCCTGTCAAAACAATTTATAATGTGGACAAATTGGTTATAATCTATATTGATGAGATTGTTAGATTGCATGGAGTGCCTATGTCCATTGTTTCCGATAGGGACTCGAAGTTTACATCGAGATTTTGGCAAAGCCTACAGACAGCATTGGGAACTGAACTGAGACTGAGTAGTGCCTACCACTCTCAGACAGATGGTCAGTCAGAAAGAACCATCCAGACTCTGGAGGATTTACTGAGAATGTGTGTCCTTGATTTCTAGGGAAATTGGGAAAGCCATTTGCCTCTAGCCGAATTTGCTTACAACAACAGCTTTCATTCAAGCATCGGTATGGCGCCTTTCAAGGCTTTGTATGGTAGAAAATGTAGATCTCCAATTTGCTGGGTAGAAGTTAGAGATGGGCCTTTGCTTAGGCCCGAGATTGTGTATGAAACTACAGAAAAAGTAAAATTGATTCAACAGAGACTGAAAACCGCACAGAGCCGACAGAAAATTTATGTGGATGTCAGAAGGTGAGACAGAGAATATGAAGTAGGTGATCACGTTTTTGTGAAAGTGACACCGATGAAAGGGCAGACCCGTTTTGGGGTTAAAGGCAAGCTAGCGCCGAGATATGTTGGACCGTATGAGATCATTGAGAAAATCAATCCAGTGGCGTATCAAGTAGCGCTCCCTCCTGAAATGGAGCATATGCATAACGTCTTCCACATTTCTATGTTGAGGGACTACCTCCGGGATTATTTCCATGTGATAGAGCCTACGCATGTAGCGCTGAGTGATGACTACATTTATGAAGAACGGCCCATTCAGATTGTGAACAGACGGATCAAGAAGTTGAGAAACAAAGAGATTCCGTTAGTGAAAGTTGACTGGCAAAACCATGGTGACGTGTATGCCACTTGGGAAAGGAAAGATGACATGGCCAAGAGATATCCTGAATTGTTCCCACTAGATCCTGTTTTCTTCCAGAACGAAGGTAATTCGAGTTTGAAGGACCAAACTCTTTTTAAGGAGGGGAGACTGTAATAACCCTCACCACTGATTACTGGTTAACTGAGACTAAACATGTTAATTGACTGACTGACTGAAATCTGGAACTGATTGATTGTTTGTATCTGTTTACGTGCATCTCTATCTGTTCGACTGTTAAACTATCTGTTCATGTTTTATGTTTTAAACTGCAAATTGAAGGCCTTATCGGCGGCCGAATCTGAAATTGATTAGTGATAGGTGTTAATCATAATTTATGTGATTTTATGGCATATTTAATTGAAATGTGATTTGGTATGATTAAATTAGATCAAATGTTGATAAATGACAAGAGTTGGCCTTATTTGTAACTTTGCCACTTAGTGGCCCACTTCCTTACACATATTGAGGCTTGAATACACTTAGGCAAAACATTTCCTCAGCCATTTCCTTAGACTCAATCGATTAGAGAGAGAGGGAGCTAAGAGGAACTTGTCTTCATCTTGCATTGCCTGGAAACTTAGTAGTTTTAAAGAGAATTTGGCAAATTGAGCTTCCCTTCTTATAATTCAAGACTTAAGGTAGAGTCTTCACCTTCTTGTTCATGTAATTGAGTTAGTTCTTGCATGGCTCTTGTCATATTGGAGTTTAAAGTCAAGATTTGGTCTTGTAATGTTGAATTATAGCATATATCATGCATGCATGTTGCCATCCTTGAGTTTTGAAGAACATTGTTCATGAAATTCCACATGCGTGCTCATATTTTTGCATTGGACCATGAATTCATCTTGGTTATGGAGAAATTAGCTCATTTGAGCTAGTAATTGAAGCTTTGAATTGATTTAAATTCATGCATATCACATTAGAAGTATGTTCTTGAATTTTGGTTTGAAAATGGATTTAATCGACTCACCTTTGGGCTTTGATTTTACAAATTGAGCTTTGAATCATGTAATACCATGAATTTACAAGTGTTTTCCAGAAAATGAGCCCAAGAGGATCGAATTTGATGCATTAAAACTTGGTTTTGAGCTTGAGGTTCAAATCTGGGATTTCCAGAATTTGGACTCACGCTCGAGTGGGGAAATTGGCGCTCAAGCGTGAAATTCGTGCTCCCAGCACTTTGCATTGTTTTACAGTACGCTCGAGTGGGGGATCGCACGCTCGAGTGGGGACCTGAGTCACATGTTTGAGCGGGTGTCGAGTGCCCATCGAGCGTGATTTTCACACATCCAGTACTTTTGCTATGTTTTACAGTCTGCTCAAGCGTGGGAAGTGACGCTCGAGCGGGGAACCTTTGTCTGCATGTCTGCTCGAGCGAGGAAAGCCACGCTCGAGCGGGACCCTGTTTTTCTAAAAATTCTGAAAATATTTTTAAAGTGCATCTTTGCATTCTCATTCCATTCTAGGCATTCTTAGGCCTAGTTTAAGGCATCTTAATGAGGATATTGATGTAGAACCACATCGAGGCAAATTAGGGATTAAGTTATTATTTTTTTCCCCAACTGTGTAGCTTAGTGTGTGTTCAATTTGTAACTGTGTAGGGTTGGCATCTGAGGACGCGCTCTAGCTTAACTGTAGCCCTGAACTCTGTGAGTAACAACTGTGTAAAGATATGTTCAAATATGAATATCTTCCGAATGGTTAAACTGTACTGTTTCTGAATTGATACTGTTAACTGAATGAATGTATGTCCTCTATTCTGAACTGTATTGTGGCGTCCATAGCAACTACTGTTACTGTTACTGCTACTGTTACAGAGATCTCTGTTAGTTCCTATCTTGGAACTTCTGTTTACTGTTATGATGGCCATCATTGACTGCTCGGTCTTTCAAGACCTACTGTTTACTGTACTGTTCTGCTAATGGATGTACCACATATGACTGTTATGACTGAATGACTGATATACTGAATCAATTGACTGTTTTCGATACTGAAAGGACATTCATCTTAACCTCTTTACACATTATGTTATTCACTGGGCTTTAGCTCACTGTTTATATATATATGTAGGTGTTCAGGCACCAGACCGGAGCTAGGAGCATGGGTTAGACTCCCTTTTGTCGAAGCCAACCACTGTGCCTCACTGCGAGGTTCCGAGCCTGTCAAGCTAGGGCTTTTTGGGGCGTTTTAGTTTTCCCCTTTTTGTTTCTGATCTGTATAGACTGAATGTTTTTGTACTGTACTATCTTAATAGGGATTGGGTCCTTGTCCTGGATGATTGTACATGTATGTATAGATTGTTCGGTTTTGAATGTGCATATGAATGAAAAGTCTTTTTGCATACAGACTGTCACAGCTCATTGGACATATTTTAATTACTGTTTTGGCTTCCGCCAGCCCCTGTACTCTGTAATACTGTCTTACTGTTAAGCAGGCCTTCGGTAATCACGGATTATTGGCCGGTTACGGTGCTAAACCCATAGGGACGGGTTTGGGTCGTGACAAAAATAGAGGAACTACAGGTTCCTCCATGCTGTTTCAATATGCTTGTCAACTAATGAGACTCGGAAAGTTTGATTTTCCGTCATCTTGATGAAATTCTGTGGTCAGAGAAAATCAAAAAATGGTTATGTTATAAGAAAGTTGAAATGAGAGGAATTTAAGAAATATACAGACAGAGAAATTTTAAATGCACACAACTAGCCAGAGAAAATTAGACTAGTGACACAACTGGCTTCAAGAGTATCTTAACAAGAAAAAGTAGTAAGTATATTCTAGAGAAAATCAAATAAAAGAGTAGTAACATACTAAACTCATGGATGTGAAAAAAATGAAGTTGGTTGTTGTCTTTCTCTGATTTGGTCAGCAAAAAGGATTTCTCCATAGCCATCAATACCCTGAAAAATATCATTTATAATTGTAATATTGGTTTATAAAGGCTGATGGAACATTGCAGAGAAATTTTGATGAAAGACTTACATTGTTGGCAATTTCTTTTTGCTTTATTAGGTTTCCAATGTCTTCGAAGGTAATGAGATTCAACTCACTTGTCCAGATTAAAGCCCTACAAGATGACACAAAAGGGATTTAATAGTTGTTAATGCAATATAAGTTAGTAAATTGTTATTTGTTATCTTTTACTTTATTTGTTGTACTTACTTAAGCCCAGACACATTTGATATGTGCTGCAAGATGTCTTTTACATAACCTTTTATCAATCTTGAAATCGGTAAAGTTTGTAGAAAAACCCAAGATTTTCTGATATTTGTTGGTTGAGGCAAGACGTACGCATAAGCATCAAGTACTTCTTTGTCTTTCGTGGTTTGCTTGGTTTGCTTTGCAACTTGCTTCGAACCTCCAGTCACTTTCGCAACTTTGGGATATTGAAATTCTGAATCGTGTTGCTTTTCTTTCCTTTCTTTTGCCTTTAAATTTTTTATCATTGATGTAGGATCTTTTTTGACTGTAGACAGTGAAAATATCAGTAAAAGTGAAATTTCTCTGAAGTAACAGATGATATTTCAATATGTAAATTTATTTAATTCAATATTTTCCAGTTACCATAGACTTTTGTCTTTTGTTTTGGTTGTTCTTTGTGTGTCATTTGTTCTTGTGGGGTTGTTGGTTGTTGTTCCACTTGCATTCCAACTATACACAGTGAAAATCAAACAAGCCCCAAAAATCGAATAAGAAAATAGACAGAGAAAATCAAATAAGCAGTAGAAATCAATAGAAATAAGCAGGAGAAACTAATGTGTTCAGAGAAATTTAACTTCCAGAGAAAATTACCATTGACAGAGAAAATTATAATAAATAGAAATTTCTCTGAGTTATGTTGACAGAAGGACATAACTTTTTGTGGCTCAAGATTTTCACTGACCTTGTGGTTGAACTTGTGTTAGTGTTCGGTATGGTTGTGTTACTAGTTAGACAGATAGTTCTTGAACTTGTTCATGCAATTTAGCATTTTCATTTTCAAGCTTCGAAATTAAATACATCAACTCTTGAATTGTTTTTGTATCATCTTCTTTTTGAACCTTTAACATCCTTAGTTTTATTTGGATTGTGCTGTCTCTTTCTTGAAGTTCTGAGTTAAGTGATGTCAAGATTCTTATTGCAATATCATTTTCTACAAGTAATTCATTCCAATTTCTCTCTTCTTCTATTTTAGATTTGGAAAGTACCTTTAGTCTTTGACGTAGATCAGCAATTTGGGCATCCTTTGATTCCTCAAATTCTTGAGGTTGATGCATTGTTGAGCCACAAATGCTATCACGATGTTGGTCCATTGGCTCATTATGTTCTTCTTTATCACTTTCCTCATTGTTTTCTTCTTGCTGTTTGGATTGAGTGCTTTCATCTTCTTCTTCACTGTCTTCTACTTTCTGTTCATTTCCTTCTTTGTCTTCTGCTTCTATTTCTTCGCTTTTTTCTCTGGCTTCTGCTTCTCCACTGCTTGCTTGATCTTTTTGTCCATTGCTGGCTTCGTGTTCTTCTATGTTGCCTTCTGCTTCTTCATTCCCTCTTTCTTCAGATGAATGTTGTAATATCTCATTGAATTTGACAATTGCCTTTTGATTCTTTTTTCATCTTTTTACCAAGACAGAACTCTTCTGATAGATTTTTGACTAGCTCCTTTTTATCTATCTGTAACAAGAGGCACTTTTATTAAAGAAATGTTACAAAATTCACTGAGAGAAAAAATTCAAATAAGGAAAATAAAATTCATCTAAATGATACTAATGGGAAACAAACTTCAGAGAAAATTATATGGGCCAGAGAAAATTACAGATAAGGAGTTAATTTTATAAGACAGAGAAAATTACAGACAAGGAACATAATTTAGATATTAGAGAAAATCAATCAATGTATATAAGTTAATGTTTTACTATAATTGTGTCAGAGAAATTTGGATTCTAAAGAAAATTCATTAGAAGGGTAGAAATAAACAGTGTTAATTAAAGATGCAAGGCATATAAGTTATGGGCCAGAGAAAATTACACACAAGGAGAAACAATTTTATGGGCCAGAGAAAATTATGAAACAACCAACATAATTCAGATATTAGAGAAAATCAATCAGGGGATATAAGTTAATGTGTTACAATTGTGGTCAGAGAAATTTGGATTGCAGAGAAAATTGATTACAATGGTAGAAATAAACCAGTGGTGACCAAAGAAGAAACATAAATTGATAGTTCAGAGAAAATTGATCTCAATCAATCTAAGCACAAGGAGGGAAACAAACCAGTGGTCAGAGAAATTTTGGAATTTCACTGAGATTTCAGTGGCAATAGAAATCTAACCTGTCGAGGTGCAAGAGAGTGGACTGGGGTCTTCTGCAGCTGTTTCGTTAAGCTTTGCAGGTTCCACTTGGCACATCTTGGGAAGTCAGTTGTGTTACTGTCTTCCGAGTCAATGATATTTGCATGTTCACATAGCCAATACTGTGATGAAAATTAAAGTCATTAAATTTTGCTAAACACACAAATTTGTAAGTATGATAACTACAAATTTGAATGGATATTATACTTTCTAGCAATGCAATGACACAGCTCGTAACTTTTTCTGGAGTTTTGTGCAATGCTATGATAGAATCAATCAATGTTGATGTGATTGCTTCTGGCTAATCATATTGTTTCATTGATTCAAGAGGTTTCACATACTTTATAAAAACCCACCCTATTGAATTCCCACTTGTTGAAAAAAATAGGGTGAGACATAAGTACAATGTAACAATGATTGCTACATCTTTGAAGTTAGTTGGTTGTTTGCCTTTCATTGCTTTGACCAAGGCATTTTTAAGAATAGGACTAGTGAGCCTTGTGTCCTCTTGGAATCTTCTCCTTATGAATGCAGATTTTGGCTTTTTAGAATATCTTAATGACATGGCTCCTTTACCTCATTGCAAACCAAAAATCAAGGTCATGTCATTGGTTGTAAAGGTCAAGTTCTTTTTACCAACTGTGAATGCTTTTATTTTTTCATTGTAACATTGGATTATTGCAACTAGATCATCATCAGATTTTCTAGATTTCCTTGGATCCATCCTTCCAGTGGTTAGAGGTCTTTTGAAGCTCTACAAGTTGGTTTGAATTGAATTTAAGTGTTTGAAAAAAGGAGACAACAGATGAGAGGTTGGATCGGTATTGAATGCTGTAGTGAGTTCTCTTTCTTTGGAGTTTAACAAGTTTTTTCCCTCTTGAGCTTGAGTCTGTTGAAGTTGGGGTACTCATCTTGATGCTAGTTGCTTCATCACCTTGGACTTGTGTGTTTTGGCAAGGAGTTTGTGGTGTTTTGCTGCTGGTTTTTGATCTTAGATCATAAGAGGACCGAGAGAGTTTCTGTTTTTTGCTTGGTGTTTTCGATTTTTTGCTACTGGTTTTTGATCTTAAATCATAAGAATACTGAAAGAGTTTCTGTTTCTTGTTTGGTGTTTCCGGTGTTTCGCTGCTTTTACGTTTTGCCATTTTCTAGACAATGATGAAAACATAAAGTTGTCAACATTAAATCTCAGAGAAAATTGAACATGCCAGAGAAAAGTTGGACATGTCAGAGAAAATTACACATAAGGGAGAAAATTAAGGTGGCTAGGGAAAATTATAAATGTCAGACAAAATCAGACACTAAAAATTAAATTTCAGATTACTAATTGTTTTCCTATGGAATACATCTAGCCACAGAAAATTTTCATTGCCAGAGAAAATCAACAAAGCATTATAAACATGGTAGAGAAATTTTCAATAATTGTTAAAATTACATATAGAAGTAAAATATAGCCAGAGAAAATTGAAAAAAGAAACATATATTTAGCAAGCACAGAAAATGAAAGACAGAGAAAAGTAAACATGGCAAGCCAAAGAAAATTTTCATTCCACAATTAGTAAGATAAAATAAACAAAGTAATGTAAACATGCCACTGAAAATTATTCCACATTGAAACCAAGAATTGAACAAAATAAACATACCAGAGAAAATTACATATTCCAAAAAAAATTACACATTCGTGAGAAAATTTCCATTCTAGAGAAAATTTCAAGTCTATAATATAAAAATGCCAGAGAAATTTACATACACAACCAGAGAAAATTAAACATGATGGAGACACACGAGGGAGAAAAGTGATGTGGCCATAGAAAATTATAACTTAGACACAGACAAGAGTAATAGACATTCCAGCAAAAAATACATGTTCCAGAGAAATTTATAGACAACATCACAGAAACATGTTCAAGAATAAGATCAAAACACAGAGAAACAACTTTTTTTCAAAATAAACATGTCAGAGAAAATTCAAAGAAGAAACATACATTCCAGTCTATAATATTAAAATGCCAGAGAAATTTACATACACAACCAGAGAAAATTAAACGTGATAGAAACACACAAGGGAGGAAAGTGATGTGGTCAGAGAAAATTATAAATACCAGAGAAACTTAGACAGAGACAAGAGTAATAGACATTCCAGAGAAAGATAGACATTCCAATTAAAAATACATATTACAGAGAAATTTACAGAGCAGAGAAATTTATAGACAAAATCACAGAAACATGTTCAAGAATAAGATGAAAACACAGAGAAATAGCTTTTTTCAAAATAAACATGCCAGAGAAAATTGAAAGAAGAAACATACATCAAGCAAAAACTAGAGAAATTCAAATGCCAGAGAAATTTACAGATAAAATGACACAAACATGTTCAAGAATAAGTTCAAAACACACAGAAATAACTTTTTTCAAATTCATGTAACTTTTTATTACGAAATTGAAACCCTAATTTATGGAAGGTTAATATAAAATGCAATTAACTGTGTTTCCAGAGAAAATCTAGTTGTATTGTAGAAAAACTTACCAGGGTTAGGATGAAACTTTAATGACGAGCTGATATGTCCTGAGATGAAGATGCGACGTGACGAAGATGAACTGAGATGACGATGAACAGTGAAAACGGGGTTAGAGAAATTTGTGAGGAAGGAATGTGAATGATTTTTGCAGAAGATAACGAAACTCTAATGTCGATGGTGAATATGATATTGAAACCCTAGTTCTGCTGTTCTCTTGTTCATAAAGATGGTTGGATGCTTGGAATGGAACTCAGTCGTCGGAATTAGTTTCGTCTATGTGTTGATTGTGTGAAGGGTATTTTGATCCACGAAATAATTAAAAATACTCGCCATATTATTCAGGGACTTGATGCATCACTCTTTTTTTTTTGATGTCCTTTATCCTCTAAATTATTATTATTAGGGATCTTAAAAAAAATCCCCCTAATAATAATTCACGTAAGTGACCCTTCCTGAAGCAAGGAGCAAAGAAAACAAACTATTATTCATTCCCTCGTTTGGTGATAATAAAAACATAAATTAATTTTTAAAAAAATTATATTTGCTTTTGCTCCAACAAAAATCATATAGGGTGTGTTTGGTTTGTGTTTGTAGAGTAATTTTTGAGAAAAGTACGAAAATTTATTTAGTTTGCCTTTTTTCAGAAATTGTTTTGAAAAATTGTTTTAGGGAGAGAGTTTTTAAAAAAGTGATTGATTTGATGTGTATGAGAGAGAGAGTGATTTTGAAATGTAGGTAACCAAAATAAAATTTTGAGTTTTTTTTGGAAAAATTTGTTTCGTTTGGTTACTCTTGAAAATTTGTTTGTAGAGAATTTTTTCTAAAATTTTTTCTAAAAAACAAACTAAACAAGGCCATATATTTTTAATTTTTTTATTTTAAGTTTATTCACTAAACTATTTTTTTTTTTTTTTTTTTTTTTTGTTTATATAAATAAAGACAGGAAATAGATTCTGAAAAAGCCACAGAACCCTAAAAAGCTAGAAAAGAAAAAACGGTGGGAGCGTTCAGCGCGCTAATCACAAAAATTGGGTGATCTTCCACTGTCTGTATGTACTGTGTGTGGTAGGGTTTTGTGTAATGTTGATAGACTGAGGCTGAGACTATTGATTTTGATTTTGATTTCAACTATGGAGGGTTTACAGAAAGCGTTCCGTGATTTTTCTCAAGACCCTAAACTGGGCTTTCCCTCTTCTTCTTCTTCTTCCATCAGCGGAGGAGGAAGGACCTCTGCTTTGTCTGCTGACCAATCTCAAGTCCTCGTCACCAGACCTCCCAGGTACTCTCTCTCTCTCTCTCTCTCTCTCTCTCTCTCTCAAATTCACTTCAAGTTTACTAATAGGTATTCTTAATTCGTATTTATTTGTTGATTCCTTCAGATAATGTACATATTACTTCTTGTGATACATTTGATTGAAAAAAGTTGTATTTTCACTGTGATCTTAGTATTATGTTGCCTTGTTATTGGAACATTGAGTTCATTTTCTTTGCAACACTGGATCACTAGCTTTTCTGGTTGGCTTTTGTCAATCGCTATTGCTGTGTGGATATGATGAAAACACTGATTTAGAGTTTGCAATAGTGATGTCAATTTTGGATTTTTATGTCAATCTTCACTTTTGGATGTAGCTTCTATCATGGTTAATGCTATCTAAGATGTAAAATTTGTTGTAGTTAATTTAAAACCTTCAAAATATATTTAGTTATGTAACAGGTTTACAAAAATAATATATATATATATATAATTTAATTGGAAAAAAGGATCATATTTTGGATCTGTATCATTTTGCTTGAAGATTGCCACCGAGTATGCAGAACATGTGATTTTTTGTCTGAAAAGCAGCATAGAAGCTACATATAGCTTTGGGGAACATGCTTTTTAATCAAATGTTTCCTTATGCATTGGTAACATTTACAAGCTTTGAAAGAGCATGGATTGGTTTGTGAGCAGTTTGAATTTGCCAATATATTGTGTTTGGGCTAAATCATGCTTGCTGAAAATTAACTTCTACAAGCATGCATGGTTTACCAAAAGTGAGTGCAACAAAAGCGAATGAGGAGCCTTCGCTTGATGCAGTGGTAAAATGCCTGGGCTGCCAAGAATGAGAACTGCGGGTCCTTGTTAGGGCAATCTCTTTGTGCATATTAGACTACTCCTACTGTTAGTTCTGTATCTAGTCTACTCCTGGTGTTAGATCACCAATTGTCTTAAAAGTTTAAATTGTTTGGAAATTGGTCCAAAATCCAAAAATCAGGCTAACATTTCTCCTCACATGCAACCTCATCTTGCATGTGGAGAGACAAGTAGATTGAGAATAAGGTGCACGAAAACAGACTGAACAGAACAAGGTGCACAATGACGGAAATATTGAAGGTGATAAGACTTGAACTTTGGACCATTTGGAACTAAAGCTCTAATGCCATTTTAGATGACATTATCTTCAAAACTTAATTTGTTAGAAAATGGGTTTAACAATGTACATCAAGCTATCCAACACCCAAGGCCGTTAGTTATTAAGGACCAACATTGGGGATTGGCCTTTTTTATGCAATAATTTGAAATTTGTGTCATGGAATTGTGTTTGTGTGTGTGTGTGTTTTTTTTTTTGGCATTAAATGATTGCTCCCACCATTTTATTTCTATGTTTGTCCTGTTTTATTTCATTTTTAAAGTGTTTTCTTTGCAACAGCCACATGACATATCTGTAGCATTTTGTTTTTTTTTCTTTCCTATTAAAACAAAAGGAGACACAGTTTTATATCGTGTTAGTGGATGAGACTAGAGAAGGAATTAACACAAAGTTGGAGATTTGGAGAGAAACACTTGAATCTAAAGGATTTCGGATAAGTAGAACCAATACAGAATACATGGAGTGTAAATTTAGCAACAGTAACAATGAAAGTAGAAGAGTAGTGAAGATTGAGAACCAATAACTACCTAACAATGAACATTTTCGTTATTTAGGGTTGATTATCACAATGGTGGAGGATATTGATGTGAATGTAATCCATAGAATTAAGGCGGGGTGGCTTAAGTGGAGAAGTGCATCTAGAGTACTATGCAATAAACGAGTACCCACTAGACTTAAAGGAAAGTTTTATAGAACGGCTATTAGACTAGTGATGTTGTGTAGGACGGAGTGTTGGACAACCAATAAACAACATGTGGATGAGATGAGTGTTGTTGAGATGAGGATGCTAAGGTGGATGTGTGGAAAGACCAGAAAAGACGGAATTATGAATGAATATATTCATGAATGGGTAGGAGTAGCACCGATAGCAGATAAGTTGAGAGAGAATAGATTGAGATGATTTGGTCATATTCAACGGAGACCAATAGAGGCAGTGGTGAAGAGATGCGATGCAGTGATGGTAGATGGAAGTGTTAAGGGACGGGGTAGATTTAGATTAACATTGGTTAGCGTAGTAAATAGAGATATGAATATACTTAATTTGACTGACGAAATGGCCTTTGATAGAGCTGAGTAGAGAAAAATGATTTATGTAGCCGACCCCATTTGATGGGACTTAAGGCTTAACTTGGTTTGGTTTGGTTTTGTTTTAAGGGAATCGGGTTTGGGGCGGGTTTATAGAAATCCGCTTCCCGCCCTGCATCATATCGAGGGTGGGGCAAATCGGGGGATGGCGAAAGTGGGATAGGAGGCAGGTTAATTTTGCAAATTGAAAATAAAAATATTAATAAAATATTATAGATAATATAGTATATTACGAATAATAATTTATACTTAATGAGAATTATATTATATAAGACAGGAAATAAATGAATAAAAATTAATATTATGTATAATATTTTAGTGTTTTAACTTTATTATAATGAAAAATAAATATATTATATATTATATATGTATAAATATATTTAATAAATATAATCGGGACGGGGTTTGGTGGGTGGGGGAAGCAAAACCCGTCAATCGCCCCCACTTCTTAATCAACACGGGGAAAAATGACAAGACTGGTTGGTGGAGGATAGGGGTTGTTTTCTGAGTTGTGTGATTATTGCAAGAAGATATACATAAAAACAAATAAACAGATAGGGCATAGAAAAGCTTATTTGAATTGTTAAATTTGTGAAAGCCATAGATTTTTTTTCAAGGAAAAATGACAAGACTGGTTGGTGGAGGATAGGGGTTGTTTTCTGAGTTGTGTGATTATTGCAAGAAGATATACATAAAAACAAATA
Source organism: Camellia granthamiana (assembly GCA_036172215.1). Classification (NCBI taxonomy): domain Eukaryota; kingdom Viridiplantae; phylum Streptophyta; class Magnoliopsida; order Ericales; family Theaceae; genus Camellia; species Camellia granthamiana. Next base: position 160,401,975 of record CM069906.1, read on the forward strand.
AACAGATAGGGCATAGAAAAGCTTATTTGAATTGTTTAATTTGTGAAAGCCATAGATTTTTTTTCAAGGATTCATTTGTTTAGTGGAAAATAGCTTATTGAAAAGAGAATTTTTATTTTTTGTCATTACTTACAGTGAAGCTCTTGAGTCAAATAAGTTTAAAATTAGTAGAATTAAAACTAAATACAAGGAATGTAACTTTAGGCCAAGTTTGGCATTCCATATAAGTGCACTTATTTCATCTTTTTATCTTTTTTGGGTCACATCAATCAACATCTCCTCTCTACTTTTTCTACACATAATACAAAAAAAGTCAAAAAGTGCACTTATTCTAAACTTCCCAAACTTGGCCTTAATATGAGTAGAAAGAAATAATAGAAAAGTAAAGATTGAAAATCAGGAGATAGCAATCAATGAACGTTTTCTTTACCTAAGTTCGATTATTAATCAGGATTGAGATATTGAAGATGATGGAATCAAAAGAAGTTTACTCAAGTGGAGAAGTGTGTTTAGTAAGGGATAAAATATTGGCCATCTAAGAAACAACATGTTCATAAAATAAGTATAGTTAAGATGAAGATACTAAGATGGATGCTTAGTATGACTAAGAAAGATATAATTAGAAATGAATATATTCATGAAATGGTAGAAGTAATATCAATTCAAGATAAATTGAGAGAACGAAATAAGATCGTTTGGTTATGTACAACGAATACTTGTAATGCAATGGTAAGGAATAGTGATATGAGCATCATAAATGAAAATGTTCAGGGGAGGAGAAGACCTAAACTGATATAAGATGCTGCCGTAAAAGTTTATATGAATTTCTTTTATTTAACTGAGCATATAGTCTTTGACTGAGTTTAATGAAGAAAAATGATTTATGTAGCCGACCCTACTTGAGTAAGACACAACGCTTATTTTGGTTTGGTTTACTTGTAGCATGTGGTGTTGTTTATGGAAGTAAATTTGGCATGCATTGTATGAGATTTATTAGATGTGAATCACTAACTAAACATGAATAAAGCATAAATTATGTCTGAGGTATGAGCCTACAATCAAACAAGGTGTGCTCAATTGTTTTCATTTGTTTGACTGGTATTCCTGTGATCAGTTCGTTAGGTATTTTGTAGGGATTTTGTAACATATAATGGTCAATGTTGTTTAAGAAAATCCATGAATGAGAATACTAGTCCTGAGGAGAAGACTTCGGCCTCCCTCTGAATTTTGAGTTACCATTCCTTTTAATATTTTATTTTAATGTTTTTATGCTTGTTATTTGTTTTGGAAACCAATAGAAGGAGAGTGGCAGCACTTAAAAAATGCTTAAGATTGAACTCCATATCTCTAATTGCAGACAAACTGTATCATTGTGGACATGCTCAAAGCTTTGTGCAATTTGCTTTGTTGCTGGAGTAGTTCTTGGTTTCACGCTGAAGCGACGTGTCCGACGCTGGGCATCTAAACTTCTCAGGAGGATAAAAGATGATTAGGGCTAACTCAATACTTATATCATCATTTTCTTGGGGATCTGAAATCTGTAAAGTTTACTGCTCATAGATGAGATGATTCATACTTTTGGTCATTTTATTGTTTGTCATTATGAGCCGTTTTGAGTCATAGAGATGAATCAATTGCTTTCTTACAGATTGACAAGTTTGTGTCTATTAGAGGCTTCTAAAATCAAGTTTGTCTGATTCTTGCTTGTGCAATATATATATATATATATTTGCAATTTTTTTATGAAAGAAAAAGTAGAAGATATTAATGACACGCAAATTGGTCATTTGGACAACTGACTACATCAACGTATGATATAATGATATATGCATTTACATTCTTCTGTGGCGGTGTGTATATATATGTATTTCATTCCTCTGTGATCATTTGAATAATTACAAAAGAATAACAGCTTGGTGTGTTTCGGGTAGCAAATCTTCTGGATTTAGAAATACTCCTTGTGGAACTCAAATCGTGTGGATGTTCTGTGAGTCAGTTCATGTGATAGCTTCTTCAGCTCCTTTGCCAACAGTGGCATCCCACAGTAGAACACTCCTGCAGCAGATCAAATCTTTCATTAAAAGTGTCTCTATAATTTGATTTGTTCATTGTTTGTCTCCATTATCTTCGCACTGCTAGGTTCACGGACTATTTTCATTAGAAACACCTGATCTAATGTTTCCAACTCTGTGTTTCAAGTTTGAACATGATGAAAGCTTGTATGGATTGTGTGGATTAAGAGATCTTTTGAATTGCTTGGAATGGTAACCCTGTGATTGACAATTTTCCCTGCCATACTTAGCACGGTTTTTCCCATACGATAAGGAATTGGGTTGGATTCCATCCGCCTGCAATATATCATATTATCTCTTATTTTTATTTTTATTATAATCATTCTTATAGTTGCAAGATTAACCCACCCCAGCCACCTTGATTATTACCATTATAGAAACACCTTACCTAATGAAGCGGGTGGAGACGAGTTTCATTTCCCGTCCCATTTTACCTCGAGCAATGCTAGGTATTATGAAAATTTTTTCATGAAAATAATCATGAAAGCTTTATGACTCTTGGATTACACTTAGAATAAAGTACCACACACTAATCAAGGTAATCAAAGGATCATAAATTTTTCATAATTATTTTCATGACAAAATTTTCATAATCCATAACTTTTCCCTTTTACCTCGTACCCGGCTTAAGTATATATGTTAAATATATTTAATCAATTATATTTGTTAAATATCTCTCTAGTTATATAATATATATTTTATTTTTCTTAAATATAGCAAGACTAAAATATCAAACTATTACACTTTAACATGCATTTTTCCTTGTCTATCTCTCATTCTACATCTTTTAACTCTAATTATTTATGAATCATTATTGGTGATATACCAAATTATCTCACTTTTACTAGCACTACCCCGCAACTTCTCAATTTGCCTCTCTCTACATATGATTCGGGTCGGTAGTGAAGCACTGCATACCTATCCTGTTGTCATATCATAACTCGAATTTTGTATGTCGTACTCTATTTCTAACTCTTCATCAAATTTTAAAACTAATAGAAAACGGTGCTTTAACCATTTTATCAAACTAATATAAAATGAATGGAGAGTTATATTTTTCATCAAATCAAGAGAGCTTTTATTCTTTCATCAAATTTTGTAGGTGGCCGTTGGTGGACGACCGACTTGACAACTTGTGTGTCAACCGGGTTTTGGGATGAATTAGGAATTTTATAAAAAGATTTGATGAAAATTTATTTTACGCTGGACGATTGGATGATTTGATGAAAATGTAATCTTTACCATTGAACTGCATCATATTAGATTAAATTTTTACTCAATGAAAAATTTGATGAAGCGTTGGAGATACTCTTAGTGAAGTGTAATGGTTCTAGCCAACTAAATGAGCCCAGTTAATTATTTATAATCATGTGTTTGTATGTTCTCTAATATTTCTTGTGCATTTTGTCACATTTTCACTCATTATATTACTGTGTCATAAGTTGACCACTGATCACACAGTTGTCTATGAACTGGGAGAGACATTTAGAACTCAGGTCAACTAATGAAGGTGCCCCTTTCATACATGTGCATGTATGGTTTTTTCAAAAATTTCTTTACCTACTGTAGCATACGGATACTTTGAAGCTATTTTGTTGAAGACTTCTCTCCAATTTGGTCTGGCAAAATGTGTCCTCACCTGCCAACAAAATAATGTCCATGTTACCTGTACTGTCAGGAACTTACTTTCCCCCTTCACAAAATTATTTCATTCAACAATATATGTTGCGGTGACTAAATTTTTATACCAAATTTATTTAATCATGATAGTTTTTATCGTTTGTTTGTATTAAATTATTTCTATATTAGCTAAAAGATAATGATAGATCATACTCTGGTGCCAGATAAGATGTCAAACCCATGTTTGGCATGATTGAGAGCTTGAACCATGGTGATAAGGGTTGACCGGGCATCACCTTCTTCATAAACACTTGTAAGATAATTGTGCATCTCAATTTGACCCTGTCTCAAGGAGAAAAGGAAAACATGGTCAATTTATAACTCAAAAAACACAAAAAAACAAAACAAAACAAAGACAAAAACAAAAAACAAAACAAAAGGACTATGTAATCATGATAGATGATGATGAGAAAGTAATGGGCGTTACTTTGTGATCCATCTCTGCAACCTCATTCATCACCCCTTTAAACCATTCGAAGGACCCAGGTTCCCTTGTAACCCAATAGAAATGAGCATTTGTGGTCCTCTGCAATTTCTTCTTTTCACTTGAAGTCATGTTTGAGGAAGTAAAACTGGTAAAGCTATCATCTGATCTACTGGTGGCTTCAGTGTTGGAATCCTGAGTCAGCATAGGGGTACAACATATAGTGAAATTCCTCATATTGGATTAGCAAAACAGCAATAAATAAACAACTGTATATACACAATTGTACCATTTGGTCTTCTGTTCTTGTATTGTTTAACAGATCTCTGAGGATGCTTATAAAAGGAGTAGCTCCGATTCCAAGCCCGACAAGAAGTAAGACATCATAATTTTTATAGTCCTGTGCTGGAGCGCCATAGGGTCCATCAACGAGCAATTTTGGCAAACTGCGCCAACGTGTTACGTTGAGTACGTAGATTGCTCTACCAGTATTGATAATGATTTATCTGAATATATATTTTAGGCAGGAAATGAAGTTACCCTCTTCGATCCATGTTCCCCAGTTGCCCAAACTTTGCTCGACCAATTGCAGATGCTGAGCCAACATCCTCAGTGAATACTCGCTTGAGTTCTTGTGTCCAGTCTCCTACTGTCCGGATGTGAACACTCAGGTAGTCATCTCCTGGCGCTGAAGTTATTGAAAACGGATGCCTGGAGAGAAGGTGTCAAGATTCAAGAGGCTACTCTAAAAAGCTCAAAGTCAAGTGAGAGTAGGAGTTGGTTTGCAAAGAATAAGACTTACCATTCAAATGGGGAGATTGTTGGGCATTGTAGGAATATATATTGCCCACTTTTGTATTTAAAACCATTTGGTTTTGACACGATGAGGCTGAAGACATCTCCTGGTAGTACTGAAACCTGTAAGAATCTCGAGTAAATCTTTTTTATTCAAACAATTTACAGCAGGACTAATTTGCAGCTGCTAAAATGGCCTGTGTAATGCGATTGTTTCTCTAATTCAAAATGCACATCAAGTCCTTAATACTAGAAAGAATCTGTTAGACTGTCAGTTCCATTTCTTTCAATTATACTCCTTAGAACCTTTCTTTTGGCAATGCATAATTGTCTTTAGCCCAGAAAGAAAAAGAAAAAGAAAAATATGAAGTTACCTTCAATATCTTGACAGAGTAATGTTCTGATCGGCAAGTTCTCAGACTCCGCTCTGCCACATAGAGGAAAAGAGGAACAGAGATGTACATCCATGTCTGGAACAACAGAACATCTTTAGTGCACTTTTGAGTACTAAAACACATATCACCTCTCTTAAATTAAATTTACTGTATAGCATCGAATACTTATTTCAGAGTGCTTACCGTTTTCTCATACCATTTGTGTACCAAGAACACGAATGTTCCATGAATTAGCAGCAACACGTAGACTAGACCGAAAAGGTGATGAGAATACCAGAATGCGTTAAAGCCTGTCAATCGGTTGAGAGGTGCAGGCAGCTTCACAATATTTTTCCTGAAGCGTCTTGTTGCTAGTGTGAATGCGATGGTCATTAGAATCACCATGGAAATCCCTGTCACGCCTTCAACACCCTTTAAGAGGTCTTTGTATGTGGGATGTATGTTATTGAAGTCAGTGGCTATGGTGGCAAATTTTTCTGGTGAAGAGTTAACGAGACGAGGGAAATCGCATATCAAGTGATTCCCTGCATGGAGGAGGACTCCGATTGCTATGGCACACGCAATTATCTGGAAATTAAGATTGAACTTTTAGGGAAGAAATTTGGATGTGAAAATAACAACTATTCTTATTAGTGCTATGTTTGTTTTGACGGAAAGCAATTTCTGGTTAAAGGGAAAATGAAAGTCAATAGAAAATGTATTTTATTAAAAAAATATATATATATAAAACTTAATTCAATGGAAAATGTTTTCTATTCTGAAAGGTGAAACTTTTTTGATATTAAAGTCTTGTCAGAGTAGGATCTTCTACAATGATTCATTCTATCAATAAACTTGTAATGGTGATTTAACAGCCCAAATTGTGATAGTCAACCTTTGCAATAATTGGTTAAGATCTTAACCCACCAGAATCTTAACCCACTATTGCAAGGGTGGATGATCGCAAAGAATTCTAATCCAGTCTTGCCAACACCAGCACTGTCATCTGCGCCACTGTCCACCAGCTCCTGCCGCCGCCACCACCACCCCAACACCATCACTATCACAACCACTAACACATTAAGATCGCAACCAAACATATGATAAGTTTTCTACTAAAAATATTGTGTCAAAAGAAACGGGAGCAAAATTGATCGTTTGGCACATTCTGTGATGAAATTTAACTTGTTAAACCAATGCGGAATAATTCATACCTTGTGAAAATTAATGTTGTCGTCAAAAGGGATAAAATGCCGGGCTCTAGTAGACCGGAGCCACGTCAGCATGTTCCGGCAAACTGGTAAGAGGATGAGAGCCATGTTGAGCTTAAGAGTCTCCGCGGCTCCTTTAGCAGTCGTCAGGCAATAACCCATTACTTCAAAAGCTGCCATTTCTCTGTATTGATTGAACTTCCAGGCAAAGAGACCAGCCATGGCCATGAACCAGAGCAGCAGGATCCAACCCCTTTGCCAGTTATCTAGTATCAGACACTTGAGTGTGCAGCTCACGTTGCGCACTAAGCTCGTGGGCCTTAATGCACTCAAGTTCTGGCTCCAACCCACACTGGCTGTGCTGAGAGGTCTGCTGTAGTTCATGTAGGTGTCTCTTTGTAGGAGAAGCGTTTCCAACTGCCATATCTGATTGAAAGCCAATTCAACTGCCTTAGAAAGTTTCCTCAATGAACCCCCGAAACAAATTTTTTTTTTTTTTTTAAATATTTATAATCTAATTATGGAATCGAACACAACCTTACACACAATATTTTAAAAACTGGACCGGTGAGCGAACCAAAAAAGAGACCGGGTGGACGGGTCATTAGTTCAACCGTTGAGTCAAAGTATCGAACCGTGATGTCATAATTAATATTATATAATTAAAAATATAATTATAAATTATAAATAAATAAAAATATATATAATTACTGAAATAATAAAAAAAAGAATTGCGTAATATTTTCTAATAATATTTAATAAAGTCATAATTGATAAAATAAATAAAAAAAAGTCACTAGTTTTAAAGAAATTAAAAAATTTTAACTCTCTCTCCAAACAAATTGATTGAATACTAGATTTAATTTTGAAGGGAAATGAAATTTTTAACTCTCCCTCCGATCAAATATGATTCAAACAATTTGATTGAATTCCACATTGAATTTTTAGGTTCTCTTTGAACAATTTTTTTTTCCTATAAATAGGAATAGACTTTTATAATTTCTTCAAGCTTCCAATGAGACTTTCCTCATGAGAGGAGACTCTTGAAGTAATAGTTTTTAGTCAAAAGTTTGATAATATATATATATATATATATAAAAATATATAAGAAAGAAAGGGGAAAAAAAAAAAAAAAAACCCCAGAAAACTAGACCGGGTTGGTCTAGAACTGGCACCGGTTCACCGATTTTCCTGGTTGAACCACCGATTTTTCCAGTTTTTACAAATAAGGCCGATTTTTGGCATAGTTTGGGTTTTGAGGGTTTTTTGAACCAGAAGAAGGGCCGATTCCTGGTTTGACCGACCAGGCCGATTCGGGTTTGAAAACCTTGCTTACACATTTAATGAGTCTCACCTCATGGGAGATGCTTGTATGCACTTTAAAAATAAAAATAAAAATGATCTCCCATGATTGTCACAAGCGAACAAGATGTTTTTTTTGTTTTTTTTGTCAATCCAGTCTATTTCTATGAAGCTCTGTTATTAGAATAGTACGATTCGCGATTCGAATCGTACGATTCGATTCGATTCAGTAGGTAATCGATTCAAACAGGTTGTGTGAATCGCAAATAGCTATGAATTGTAGGTGAATCGGTGAATCGAATTGGTTAATCGGTGAATCGAATCGGTGAATCGTGAATCAATTCAATTCGCTAAAATCGATATTTGGCTTTCTTTTTTGAGTTTTTATTGTTAGAAAAGGGTTCATACAACCTTTTTAAGGTCTATAAGATTATTATATGTCATCTTTTGACTTTCTCTTTCTCCCTATTTACTCTCAAATACACAAACTTTAGCAGAGGGAAAAAAAAAAAAGAACTTTCTCTCTCTACAATATTCTAGGCTTACATATTCAATTTTATCTAAATACTTGCATTTACAAAATGAATTTTTTGAAGGCATCAAGTGAGATTTTTGAAAAAGTTTGAAAATTTTGGTTTTTTAACCTTGCAAAAAGTTAAAAACATTGTTTTTGAGTTATTGTTACTTGAAAATTGAAAATTTGTCTTCGTTTGCTTTCTTCATTAAGAACAGTTGATAATAAATAGTATCTAAAAGGAAAAAAGGTGAAGTGGTAAACATTGGAATCAATGTTAATTTCTTACTTAGACCACATGATTATCATTTAAAACAATATTTTTAGTGATTTGTGTCTAAATATTTCATATTTATTAAATATATTTAATATCTAAGTGTGTAGATATATTTTCTATATAATTAAAAAAAGGTGACCGAATCTTTACGATTCACGATTCGATTCGATTCGCGATTCGGTACAATACCATTTTGATTCACGATTCGAATCCCGATTTGATAACTTTGCTATGAAGTACAAACACAGGCACATGATACGACACAAACATGTGGAGATTTAAATTTTTAAAAAATGCAAGATACAACATGTTTAAGACATGTGCAAAACATATAATTTTACATATTTATGATGTCATTTTTTCTAATATTTAAATTTATCAATCTTGGTACGCTATTTTAGTAAAAGGAAAAAAAAAAAAAAAAAAAAAAAAAAAACTACTCTCAACATGTCCCAAGTGTCCTAGCCTGTCCGACTCTCTCTAATGTGTTTGACATATGTTCGGAGCGTGTTTGTCTCCGACACATGTCAGACATCTGTCCATTACCTCCAGGAATGTTCATGCTTTATAGGTCCATTCCTCACAAGTCAACGCAAAGATAAGTTGGTTTTCAAGAGGTTGCTGAAGAAAGCCTAATTCTAGTGGATTTACATTTTCATGCTACAATGCATAAGATTATCACATGTTAACAAATACGGGAGGCAATTGCAATAAGAAAAATATTGGATTAAAATTTCTCCTAGGAAAGAAGGGTAACTAACTTGCCTCCATTGTGTTAAAAAAAAAAAAAAACCTACTTACCTCAATGTAACCAAGATTTTCAGGGTCTAGCTCTTCCATTATTAATGAAGCGTACTCCTCCGCTCGCTCCTTTAATTTGGACAATTTATTCGCCGAAGCACTGAGGAGTAGAAGCTTGCAATTAAATTATAAAATAAATAAATAAAGGAAGGGGAAAAAAAAAAAAACAACAGTTAAACAAAGCCTCATCAATATACATATAGAAATAAGAGGGTCCAGTTGAGAGAATTTTGAACCCATTCTAATCCATTTCAGTGATTAAAACGTTCAAAATGTAAGACTTATCAAATAAACTATCTAAATAAAAAATTAAGATTGATAGAATATAAATAATCACATATTTAAATTTTATTTATCTGTATGATAAAACCAATAATATGAACACTTTGATTAACTGAAATTCACCAAACATGAGCCCACAATCACCTCAAATTGAATAAATTAGAGGGAAACTTGTCCTACAATTTTTTATTTTATTTTATTTTATTTTTTTTGCCGTACCTCGGAAAGGGATTTTACACCTTGGAGTCTCTCGCTGCCCCAAAAGGCTAAGGCTAAAGCTAGAAAACATGCAAAATGTATAGTCTATAAAATAATATTTACAGCCCATCAGATTGGCATAGGCATTCACAGACACACAGCCCATTGGGCTTATGTTCACACTACGCCAGAAATGAGACCCCGGCTAAAAAGAAGGTCAATCAACGGAAATAAAATAAAATAAAATAAAATCAGAACAAAAAGAAAAAGAAAACCGACACAAAATGTTTCCATAATTCTAGTGTAGTTGTCATTTTCTTTTAATTAATTGGGCACTTTATCTATTATTCTACCAAATGTAACGCCTCCATGTTCTTGGCATTATAGAAGATAATGTTCCTCCAAAATTTTAAATCAATATAATGCCTAATGGAAACAAGAGATCCGTCACATATAACATGTTTCTTTTATTTTATTTTATTTTTTATTTTTTTAAATTTTATATTACTATTAAATCAATATAATGGTAATTGAAACAAGAGGACTGCTACATATTATATATATTTGTACAGTATTTATATTAACGTAGTAGGTAATTATAAAATATTATTTATCTTCACGAACTTTTTAACATAAATTGCAAACAAAGAATTAATCATAAAAATTCATGTAAAAGACAATGACAAAAAAAAATAACGTATGTAACATTTTTAATAGAATAAAGGACAGATGTAACAAATGATGGCAGATTAATCTTTTATCAAAAATAGTCCAACCACTTCCATTCGTAATATAAATGTGTTTGTCTAGATTAAGCTTGCCTTGGTCACCAATCCATACAATAATGTTGTTTGATATAAATATAAAAAAAAAAAAAAAAAATGGTTTGGCTACTTAACACCTCCATTAAGAATCTTTTTCCCATGTTAATAAATGATTGGGAGGTTTGTGGGTCTTTTTCCCATAATTTTTATCTGAAATTTTTTAAAATATAATTTCAAAGATATTTGTAATTTATCTAAAACAATTAATAATAAATTTAAAAAAAAAAAAACGATAATTGTCTTACCTCTTGGACTTCCTCTCGCGTGATTCTTCCATCTTCATTACGATCCACCCTGAGAAATCAAACAAATTTTCTTATGTTAATCAAGCAAACGATTTATCAAATATAATAATATTCATACTCTAATTCTATTGTATTATACTTTTGAGAGACTAAAAAACAAAATACAAAAGCAAAAGCAAAAGCAAAAGCAAAAAAAAGTTTAGAAAATTAAAGTTGAGTGTGAATATTATTGTTGTTAATTAATTATTGGTTGCTTCCAATTAAGTTTGAATTTTTTTTTCCTTCGTTTCTCACAAATTCAATTATAAGAGAAATATTCTTGTAAGGGTTAAAATGTAGAAAAACCATAAGATTATAGAATTTTCTATAAAATTTATGAAAAAAAAATATAGCAGAGGCTTTTTTTTTTTAATTTTATTTTAAATATAGATATTGTTGAATCTTTTACTTTAAGATAATATCATTCTATAATAATTTTTTATATAGTTTTTTAAAAAAAGTATGTATATCAATTACGAAAAATGTATTTCCATTAGAGCACTGCTATAATTACGTAAATTTTTTTCACAAATCTTTTCAAATAAATTTTTTACCGATAAGATATTATTTTTATCAGTCAAAATGAATATCTTATTATTTTTGTTTGACGTTAGCACAAAAAAAAAAAAAAAAAAAAAAAAAAAAGAGGGCCTCGTCCGCCGTAGATTTGTTTGACACACGATCGCAATGAACAAATCAGCGGTAAGAAGCTGGACAAAGGACGAATTGAGACTTGAGAGTGAGAGAGAGAGAGAGTCCCACATATCGAAGAAAATTTGAAGACGAGCGTCAAAGCTGGGGTCCGAAATCTGCAACCAGAAGTTGTAAAGCTCTTCTTTCGTTATCTTCCCAAGCCTCTGACGGCTTCTTCTCGCCAGTGCATCGAATATCCCCACTGCAAACTCTTTCGAATCAACCATTCCTATCAAACATAATACAATTCAAAACAACAACATCAAGATCATCCAAAAATCATGCAAAATTAAGCATCGAATTGGCTTGTTTATCGCCATTGAAAAAAAAAAAAAAAAAAAAAACATTGATTATTAAATAGAAGCTTTAATAATTAATACCAATGCATTCTCCAAAATCCTCTCTACACAGCAGACCGTCTTTCGAAAGCGATTCGAACCGCGATTCCACCTTGTTCCAGAGCTCGTCTGACTTTCCGGTGGTGTTGCTGATGAATCTGAGCCCTTTCAGAGCTCTCCGAGCGCTCGATCTCGTCCGATCAAGTTTCGCTTTGACTTTCCTCGCATCGCGTGCGGAACCAGAGTCCGGCAGCTCATCGGCGTCCTCCGACTGCATTCCGGTCGACAACGACCTCAGCCACGAGAATTTCCTGCAAATCCTCGACGTAGCGGAGAGACTCCTCGCCAAAATTCCGTTGACGGCGGCTTCTTCTCCGGCGACGGCGAGATTGGAATTCGAAGTCGGCGTGACGCTGCAGACGACAATGGAGTCGTCGTCGTCAAGCTCTAACGTGACTTCAACCAATTCCTGCTGATTATTCTGTCTCAAGTCGTTGAGAAACATAGGCAGCATTGATCCGGCGACGCCGTAGTCTCTGGATTCTTCAGGAAAGTCGAATGTACGGCTGTAGTTTGATCTCCGGGAGCTTCCGCTTCCGAATGACGACGATGATCTCATTTTTTCGAAAGTAATAAATTCTCTTCTTTCTCTCTAAGAAGTTGTCTGGTTTTTGTTAATGAAGTTTCTCTCTCTAAAGACTAGAGAGAAAACAACGATAGCGCCTGCTAGGTTCAGAAACACCTCTCAACCGATCTCTGGACACGATTTCAACGCTTGTGGCCAGTCGTGAATAGAGTAGTTGAGATTTGTTCGAAATAATTCCTCCAATATATATAAATGCCAAACCGATACATTACATAGCTAGCTAAGCTAACTACTATTATATATTAGTAACATTACTTTAGTAAATATTTACTTTTTAAAAAAATAATAGTAAATAATAATTCTTGAATAATCATTTTCGTTCTGACTCCTCGTTCACATTTACATTCCCTGGGTGGGTTGGAGAAACTTTCTCAGCTCAGATGATTAGATAGTGATTAGACAGAGAGAGAGAGAGAGAGAATTTTACGTGTCGGGGGGAGGGGGTGTTTATTTAAACTAGGGTAAATTACATTTACTTTCCTGAAATTTTGATAATTGCAAAGACTTCCTATATAGTTTACATAATTACACTGAACTTCTCTTATTTTTGAAATTATTATTAAGATTGCTCTATTATTAGATTATTTAACAAAATTTGTTAATATCATTATGATGTCATAGATTATAATACCAAAATGACGAAATTGCCTATTAGTTGCCTTATTTATTCAAATAAGAAATTTTATTCACATTTCCGAAAATTTTACACATATATATATATATCTTATTAAAGACCCATACATATTTAAGTATTATTTAATAAAATTTTTAAATTTTATACAATATTAAATAAAAACTCTTAAATCGTTAAGACATTATTAAATTATTTTAATTTTTATTAAAAAAACACTTAAAAATAAACAATCTTTCTAAAATTAATATTATATAACATTCTAATAATTTAATATAAGACTTATTCCACACAACATGAACAACGTAAAATTTATCATTTTAAGTAATGTATTTATTATTTGAATTTTTTTTATAGTTGAAATAGATGTACTTATTTTTTTCTCAACAATTTGCATTACTTATTTATTCATACGTAAAAAAATTATCATTTTACCTTTTCTCAATTATATATTATTCTCAATTTTTAATTTTTATTTTTGAGTCATTAAACTTCTAGTCGAAACATATTTAAGAAAAAATGTAGGTTAATATTTCTTACATGATTAAAAAAATTTAAGAAGAAATATAGAAGTAAAAAGAGTCTAATTGCCTCACAACAAAAAAAAATTAAAAAATAAATATAGAAGTAAAAAAAATCTAATCACTTCACAATAAATTAAAATTAGTTAATAGTGAATGAATGATCAAGAAATCATTTGAGAATAATGAAAAATTCAAACAACTTGTCATTTCTTACACCTAAAATTAAAATTAATTTTTACTTAAATGAAAAAATTATTTGAGAGTTATAAAATACTCAAATAATTTGTCATCTATGATACTTAAAATCTATTTCTTCATCTTTATTTATCTCATTTAAACAATTTTTGTTAAATTAAATTATAAAATTAATTTCTCACCTTCATTAATGTTTGAATTTTTATTTTATTTTATTTTTTATTCATAAAAGTTCAAAAACTTGTTGTGAGAAAGAATAGGGTCAAGAAATTACATTTATATTTTGAAAATTTTATAAAAAAATAAATAATAATTTAATGTATATTTAATAGGGTGAATTAAATTTAGTGTATTTAAGGTTAAGATTAATTTTTATAATGAATTAGTTTGGTTTAATTGCCAGTAACCTCAGGGGAGGTAATATTTTTTTTTTTACTTCTATATTTATTTTTTAATTTTTTTTAATCATGTAAGAAATATTAACTTTAAAAAAAAAATAAAATATGCATCGATTACAAGTTTAATGACTCAAAGATAAAAATTAAAATTTGAGAATAATATATGATTGAGAAAAGATAAAATAATATTTTTTTTATGTATAAATAAATGAGTAATGCAAATTCTCGGGAAAAAAAAATAAATTCATTTATTTCAACTTTTAAAAAAAATCAAATAATAAATGAATTACTTAAAGTGATAAATTTTACATTATTTATGTAGTGTTGAATAAGTTTTAAATTAAATTGGTAGGATTTATCTAATATTAATTCTAGAGATATTGTTTATATTTGAGTATTTTATCATGAAAATTAAGGGGGGTTTTTTCCCATTAAATGTTTTAATAATTCCTTAGCAATTTAAGGGATTTATTTAATTTTTCATAAAATTTAAGAATTTTATTAAATAATGCTAAAATATATATGAGTCATTGATAATATATATAAAATCTCAAGAGAGATAAGTGTAATTTGCTCATGTCGACAATGAATGAGATTTCTTGGTTTATGAATATTTTTATCTTTTCACGATACAAATCAAAGAGTAATATAATTATTTTTACACCTAACTAATGTCTTTTATATAAACTTAACAGAGTGAAAATTTTTCGATAATAATTTTGAAAATAAATGAAATTAGTATAATTATTAAAACTAGATAAGAGATGATATAATTGTCAGGAGGCATGAGTGTATTTACTCTTTAAAATTGAACTCTGTAAGAGGTTGTTCTAAGTATTTTTTGATGATCTGAATTGTTCAAATTGTAGGATTCGCCGAGTAAATCATTAATACAACAGATTAAGTTGATTGGATATCCATAATCCTATAACCAAAACACATTTATTTTTATAAAAATTAACGGTCAACATAACTTTCATTAATTTTTAAAAACAATTAGGACCTAATCATAGAGTTTTGAATATCCGATTAACTTGATTGTTTACATAAATAATATTATTAATAAACTTTACAATATGAACAATTCAGATTATTGAAAAAATACTCAGGACAACCTTTCCCAAAGAGCATAACTAAGGGTTGGTTTGGGATGTTCTAAAAACGTGCGCTTTTTGACTTATTGGCTTATATGAGTTGGGTTTGATGTGATGTGTTAGAGAGGTGATGTGATTTAAATAAGATGATGTGACTTAAATAGGATAGTGACTTTTTAACTTTTTGTATTATTTAGGTCAAGTTTGGGAAGACTAAATAAGTGCACTTTTTAACTTTTTTTATATTATGTGTAGAAAAAGTAGAGAGGAGATGTTGATTGATGTGACCCAAAAAAGATAAAAAGATGAAATAAGTGTACTTTTTTAGTTTAGTCAAACTTAGCCTTAATAGATGCCAAACTTGGCCTAAGACATAGCAGTATCCCCGTCCCCTTTAAACTAAGCTGTCGATGATGCCGTTGTTTTATGCAGGATCTACGGCATAGATTGCGCCACGTAGGTGAGAATCTTACAGCGTCATAAAAATCATAGGAAAGAGGAAAGTTTACGGTGTTTGGTTTTGTTTTTTAAAATTTATTTTTTAGAAAAATTTATTTTTTGTTTTATATATATATATATATTTATTTTTATTGAATTTTTTTAATAACTTAAATAATTTTTTAATTTTTAAACACACTTAATATAAATACCCTTAAAAAGTATAATATTTATAAAAAAAAATCTTTAAAAAATTCACTAAATACCAAAAATACAAAAAAAAAATATAAAAATTTAGTACATTTTTCATATTTTTGTGTATTTATTAATTTTTTAAAATGTTTTTTCACAAATATTTATTTAGATATATCTAAGTAAGATGTATCTAAAAAAATAAAAAAAAAAAAATTACTTAAAATTTTAAAAATATTCACTAAAAAAAAATACGAAAAATAAAAAATTTAATTTCTAGAAAATTAAAACCATACACACTGATTAATACTACAAATTTAAAATTACCCATTGAGAATTTTTTGAGAATTGTTATCTTTTGTTCAAATTTATTTTATATATAAACGTTATATTATATAAATTCAACAGGCAATTATATAACTTTTTTTCGGGATAAATTTAAAATACTTAAGTGGAATTTATAGTTTTTTTCAATCAAATATAGGAAAATGATATAAGAGTTCTAAATTTTGGATGAGAGTAATATTACTCTAACTAAATTCATTAATTAAATTGAAATTTAGGTGATCATATTTGAGCCACTCTAGGCCTATTTTATTGATTCGGAGGGTTTATTTTGTATGGTTTTATAATAGATCATTTAAATTGATTGAATAACAATAATTCTTTAATTAAATTACATTTAATTTAAAAAAATTAGTCAATATATTCTTAAAAGCATATCTTACCTTTTATTTTTTTTACAACAAATATGCCTTGATGTTGCGATTACCGACATGGATGATGTGATCACTAAATGTTAGAAGTTAAACCGATTGTTCAATTAATGGATTAAAGGAAACTTTGTCCTAAAGAAAAAGGATCGAGTCTCTTAAAAAAATTTCACAATTCACTTGCAATAATTTAGTATGTTATAAAATAATTTTTGATTTGTCACAAATTTATTTAGGGTAAACTTCACTTTACCCCCTATGATTTAAGCCATGTGCGGATTACCCCACTAACGTTCGAATATACCACATAACCTCCCTGTAATTGATGGAGTAAAGTGCACAGTTAGCACCGTTAATGACAGATGTAAAAAGACCAATTTACCCTTGTATATATAACCCTTACAGTGAAGTAAAAATCAAATGAAGTATCTAAACAGCATCCTTGCAATGTTATTAAACTAAATTGTTCATCACCAGATCTCATATTTTCAAATTGGTATTGTTCTTGAGGTGGGATTTTGTTGACATTTCAACTTCTCCTCTCTTGTAATAATCTAAGAGTTACATAATCATTTTGCTTTTAGATCACAAAAGTCCTTCTAAAAATCATCACATCAATTTACACAAAATCATCACATTTTGTCACAAAATAAATCATCACATTTACAATAGAGGAAATGTGATGATTTTGATTTTGTTCTCTTTCTCTTAATTTCTTATGATAATAACACATCAATCTAGAGAGAGAAAGAGAGAGAGAGAGAAAGAAGAAGAATGAAAAATTGGAATAAGTTAGCAAACTTTCCAGTGTAATCCAATATATATAATTTGTGGCTAAATATATATATATATATGTATACATAATCTTCTTTGATTTCAATGATGATCCTGCTGACTTACTTCTTCAATTGGTGAGCATGGTGAATAGTTGGCTTTTGCACAACAAACAATTAACATGTGACCACAATATAATAAACAAAGCTGCCCTTTAAGATTGCACTAATAGAAATCCAACAATGAAAATGAACCAGGATCAACCACTATTTATATTCTATTTCATCTCCGTGTCAGTACCAACAAAATTAGATAAACCAAATAAACTTACCAATCCTAAGAAAATTGAATAACCAGAAAATTTTCTAATCGGTCGCTTCTTCTTCAATCACCACACCCTGCTATACTTGATCACAACCAACCAAAATTGGGGGCTACAGTTCAGATTTTTCTATTTTTCTTCATGCTGAATAATCCGCACATAGTCTAAACCATAAGGGGTAAAGTGAAGTTTACCCATTTATTTATGTAAGATTCAATTTAATTATGATTTCATTATGAATAAATTATAAGTTTTAAATCATAATATAATATTTCTTTTATCGTAAATCATACTAAGTTACTGATTATAAGTTATAATTATTGTTTTAAAATAGAACTAAATAGACAAATCTTTTAAGTGGGAACAACTAATTTATACGGAAGTAATATTAAAGATTTACACATTTATATTCACAAATTCACCTACAATAATATGACATAAGAATTAGATCTACCATCATTAAATATGTAATAAATTAAAAATTAATACATATTCTATCATGTTATGAATACTTTTTGGAAGGCTCAAATTTTTCCCAAGGTCAAACGGTAACAAAGTATTGTTGCGACCCTGTGGTGATATACTCGCCGATTAACCCGTTCTGATAAATCGGTTAATCTATTTTTGCGACAAAAGGGTCTTTACATGTCTTATCCAAAAGTTTGTTACGACCACCAGGCCACACCAATAATTCTATGCCTATTATTTTTTCATATCTTGCGTTAATTTATTATTTAATATCAAAAGTTCATAATTATTAATTATTAATCAACTTTATTAGAGTTTATTAAATTATTGGTTGTCATATCAAATAATTAATTAAATATAATATAATAATAATAAATGCAATTTTATCGTTTCATCCATGTTTATTCTTATTTGTAAGTGTAGCCTATAATGCATGGTGCATTATCAGTTTTCTTTCGTCAATTTGATGAAAACATAACAATTTTGCACACTGTCTACCTTTTCATCAAACTTATATCAAATAAGGAGGAATTTAATTTTTTTTAATCAAATTGAGTCGATACCAAACATTTCATCAAACATCCAACGGTCTTATTGTACAAAATTTTTTATTGAACTTGATCTTATTCATGTCTTCATCTTTAATAGAACACACCAACAACATGGTAATGATAAGGCGTGGTGGTTCGTGGTTTTTGTTGACTCGTAATGTTGCACGTGGTGTATGTGGCCAATCATGGTGGCTCGACTATACTAGATTGTGTTTGAAATAGTGTGGATTGACTAGATAAAGAAAGGTGCAATGGTATTCAATAGAGTTAGTGATTTTATTGTAGCAGTAGGAGTGGAAAACAGTGGTGGTGGTGAAGGAAGAGGAGAGGGAGGCGATAATGGGAATGTAAAAGTTGATTCTTACTATTAAAGTGAACTATATCAAATGAAGTTTTTGGTCCAAATTATTACTCATTTTGATAAATAAAAAATAAAAATAAAGAATTGGAGTTGAGGGTCCAATCACCCCTCCTCACGTCAATTTGGGATTGTTCATCAATTTACTTTTTAACTTTTTTTAGCCTATCTGGTCAATGGATTAGGTAAAAAATTGAGGGAAAGATTGATGGGCAAGTCCAAAACAGGGACAACATAGAATTTTGAAGGGGGAATTAGTTGGTAACTTCCCAATTTTTCCCAAGACAGGTAGAAGGGCCTCTGGCCTATTTCGACATTTAGTTAAAAGTCAGTTTTTTTTTTATGTTTTTGATTTTTTTTGGATCACATTATTGTTCTATTTTTATTTATTTATTTATTTATTTGTATATTTTAAATAAATAAATAAATAAATAAATTAAAAAATTGACTTTAAACTTACTTTTCAAAATAGATCAGAATATGCATGTGTATGATGTTCAAAAATTGCAATTGAATAACTCTAGGTCATGTTTGATTCAAAAGATTAATAGTGAAGTATTAATAATCCTATTAAATTAGTGTAGTATTCACTATCCAATTGGATTAATATCCAATGGATTAATAATCCCACCCCTACCTCATTACTAATAATCCTACAAATTTGTTGGATTAATTATCCGTTGGATTAATAATTCTAAACCAAAATGTTAAAACAAACATAAGATAGTTGGGCCCACTGATTAATAATCCTAATCCCATGCTCTAATCCACCCAATCAAACATGCTCCTAGTCTCTACTTACGTCACTAATGGAATATTGAGAAAGCCAATGTCCTTGAGAGTCAAAATTAGGTGTACCCATTCGAAGGAGAGTTCGTCACACCATTTGGCTTCTTAGCTGGTGAGGATAGTAATAGACTCAGAAATTGTTCAAAAAATTGACTAATAAGATAAAATTATTAAATTTTTGTGGAACTCAAGTAAAAGTTACATAAATTTTGGGACGTCAAAATGCTATTTCTTTTTAAATACTCAAAATTATATTGGCTAATAAGGCTTTTGTAAACTTTGATACGGTTTTTAAATTTATATATATATATATGTTTTTGGGGAGGTTAAATTGTAACAATCCCGATTCAAGATTAACGATAATCCATGATTTAATATACCTAATAAGTTATTAAGATAAGATTTTGAATTAATTGCATATGTGGTGCATTATTTATGTTTTATTTGTTCATTGTGGAAGTATCTGTTTGAAATTTCTGTTACCTTTGTGAATCGAAAGCCTTATCGGCATCCGATCACGAAATTGATTTAGTATATGTGTTATATGGAATTTATAGAATTTTATAGTAGGTTTAATTAAAATTCGGTTCGGAGCGATTAAATTAGATTAATGTAATACTATTTGATTAACTTTGATTATTTGCTACCAAATGAGCCATATTTGACCCCACTAGCTCACTTTTACACTTCAATTTTTCTTTAATTTGATGCTCAAAATGTGAGAGAGGGAGAGAATAGGAAGATTTGGTCCTAGGCTTGAGAATTGAACTCAATTAAAAGGAATTGCTAGACTAGAAGAAGGAACTTTGGAGATTTGATCATCTAGCTCAAGAATTTAGCACCTAAGACCCAATTGAACATCTAAGGTAAGAAGCCAAGTCTCTAATCTTAAAATTGAGTTAATTCATCCATGAATACAAGTAAATTGAGCTAAGGATGTAAGAATCAAGCTTAAGAGGTAGAGAGGAAGATCAATTCATACATGCATGTACATTTCACTGCATTTGGAGCATGTTACTAGGAAATTCTCTCGTGCATGTCATAAATTGAGCTTAGTTGTAGGAATTCATCATGTTTTACATCATCTCATTTCACTTGATCATGATTTGGAGACTTGAAGCTCAATCATTTCATGCATGTCATATTTTTGGAACATTTATAAAGTATAAGTTGAATTTGTGTACAATTGGCATGCTTTTGGACCTTGATTTCATGAAATGATCTTCAAAACTTGATGTTTGGTGAGTTTCCAAATATTTTTCAGAATTTTGGCCCAAGAGAATGAGTTTTGGAGTGTTTAATTCAAGAATTTCAGCTTGGAGGCAAATCTGGAAAACCCAGAATTTTGTTTTCACGCTTGAGCGACCATTTTCATTTTCACATTTCCGCTCGAGCGACAAAAGGGTGGCTCGAGCGTAAATTGCATGTTCTTAGACGTTGCATGTTTTTGCAGTCCACTTGAGCGACAAGAGTTGCGCTCGAGCGAGGACTTGGGTCTTATGCTCGAGTGAGCATCGAGCGACCGTCGAGCGGAAATTGTACGCAACTAGAACTTTTTCATACTTTGCAGGCCGCTCAAGCGAAGGAGTGTGCGCTCGAGCGACCACTCACATTTGGCATGTCCGTTCAAGCGAAGAACGTCACGCTCGAGGGAGACCTCTATTTCAGCAAAGTTTTTGTCAAGTGTTTCAAATGCATTCTAATATCCTCATTCCATCCTAGGCATTCCTATGCCATGATTAAGTCACCATAATTAGAATAAGAGTAGAAACACACTAAGAACAAGTGAAATAAGTTATGTACAATTCGAACGTGTGTTTCAGGTGTGTATTTGTTATGTGTTAATGTAGGTCACGTGCCGTAGACCGTTTGATTAGTCTACTTTGTCTGTCTGTACCCAAAGCCAACTGTAAGTAATAACTTAGTAAAGTTATGTTCAACTTTATTTACTTTCTGTGTGATAAAATAAGATATGTTTTCTGAAATGCTATGTTCTGTACAATGAATGATTGTCTAATTTTTGACAATGTATTCGTGGCATCCTTAGCATCATGTGATATCTGTTAGCTGTTACCCGGTATCGGAGGTTCCATTATGGAACTTAATATGTCTGCACTTTGTTACCTGTACCGGAGACTCCATCATGGGGCTCAACATATCTATTCTCTGTTACTTGGATCCGGAGGTTCCTTTATGGAACTGATTATTCATAACCACCATATGTTTTGCATCTGTTCTGTATCTGTTCTGTTAGCGCTAATGGATATACCACATATGATTAAGCATGAACTATAATTTCTGTATATGATTTGAACAAGAATATGGATATGAATCTGTTATGAATTTAAATTATGATTTCTGAATCTGAATGGACATCATTCATTAAAATCCTTTACTCCGTTATTATTCACTAGGCTTCCGCTCACTATTTATATTATGTATGTAGGTGAACAAGCGTGTGACCAGGCCTAAGCCGCCGCCTAGAGTTTTGGTATTAGCCAGCTATCGTGCCTCCCGTGGAGGTTTCTTTTTGAGATCTGCCCAAGCTTTTGTGTTTGGAACTTTTGTGCCTCCTAAATGTTTATGTCTGGATTGAACATGTGTTTGAAAGTTTTGTATAAATGGCTCAAGTGATGTAAGACTGATACTTTTTCAACGTCACATATACGAGTATAAAGTTTCAAATTCTGTCCCATGTATGTCATCACAGCTCATTGGACCACGTATATTTTGTATATTTGCTTCTGTAGCCCCTAACTATATGATATTCTGTTAAGAGACCTTTGGTAATCCAAGAATTACTGGCTGGTTACGATGTTAAACCCATAGGGGCGGGTTTGAGTCGTGACATAAATATTAATTTATTTTATTTTATAAAGGTCTCATTTGGGAAGTTAGTTATTTTAGTAGGCTATTTTAGTTTTTAACTATTTTAGTAGGTTAAAATTTTTATGTTTAGGAAGATGGTTGAATTTTTTTTTTTTGGTAGTTGGATGTGATATTTGTGAGAGAAAAAATAAAATGATTATAAGTTTGATGTGACATTTTGTCTTATTAACTATTTTAATCTATTTTATCTTTTTATAGATTTTAGCCCAAAAAAAAAAAAAATCTAAATTTGACTCCCTAAACTCCCCCAAATACTTAAAATTTTATGAAATTAATTAAGATTTTGACAAATTTAGAGAGCGTAGTTTTTGCCTACGCACTTTATGTCCACAGTTGGTGAGGACATCAGGAATTTTACTTTCTCGAGTATGTATTACTTTTCATCTCATATATACAAAGTAATTATAGAATTTTAATTTAAAAAATAACCTCAATCCTGATGATAGAATGAAACTACTAACTATTAATTCACTTTTAAAATTTAAAGAGTCATAAGCTCTAATCAATTGGAAAAACCCAAATTGACTAGTTCATGACATCATTTAGTTTCTACATTTTTATATACAAAATAACCGAGTGACAATGGCCAATAGTTGTTTGAAAGCTATATATGTATGATGTTATTATTATTTATTGGCTTGGTAATAGAATATCCAATTTGCAATGATTAATGAATATTATAATAGTTGGAAGTCCCTAATAAAATATATAAGCTTTGTCTAGCTACCATATATATTCGTGTCTCCCACTTTGGCCGCCCACAGTGTGATTAGTCTATCAATTCTGCTGGAGAAAGGTTGGCAGTTTCAATTGTGCTACTATTTATATATTTAATGGCTCTATCAAAATCACAATATAAGATCTCTTTCTCTCTCTTTGACAGTCGAACAATTCTTGTCTTTTGAAGAAATTCAAATATCAATAATACTAGTAAATTTTGTGATTATTCTATCA
Source organism: Camellia granthamiana (assembly GCA_036172215.1). NCBI lineage: Eukaryota > Viridiplantae > Streptophyta > Magnoliopsida > Ericales > Theaceae > Camellia > Camellia granthamiana. The sequence continues at coordinate 160,425,980 of CM069906.1, forward strand.
TTTTTAATCTCTCAAACTAAACTCACATCTAAGGCCTCTTTTGGCAAGAGGCTGTTTTAGCTAAAAAGTCAAAAAGTTATTAAAAAAGTCAAAAAGCCAATAACTCATACAAAAAAGTCAAAGATTCCCTTTTCTCTCTACTTTTTGCGCATCTTTTCGTAAAAAGCCAAAAAGTCATCCCAAACATACTAGTTTTTTTTACATCACATTTTAGCCAAATAGCCAAAAAGTTACTAAATTAGCCTGTTCCCAAACGAGGCCTAAAAGTATTATCCGTTATACAGGCCCTGTTTGGTAGGTCTTATTTCAAACTTATTTCAGCTTTTAACTTAATTTAAACTATTTTGATGTGTTTGGTTTAGTTTAGCAATACAGCTTATAACTTTTTGTAAGTCAAAAATTAACTTATTTTTTGAGTAGGGGAGGAGGAGAAGCTTAATTTATAAGTTAAAAATCAACTTATATTCACAACTATAAGGTATCAGCTGTTAAGTTATAAATTATAATAACTTTCACACAGCTCTACCAAACGGTGTCATAATTCAGCTGGACAATTGACTTTACAAATTTATTTTATTCCTTCAAATTTTAACCCAAAAAACACCTCTCTCTCTCTCTCTCTCTCTCTCTATATATATATATCCTTCATTATATCAACACATCTCTATCTCTAATATCATACTAAACATGTGACCCAACTCCCACTTTGAAATATTTTTCATTATTACCCCAACCCAACAATTCGACTCACGAATTGCCCTTTTGAGCTCCAAGAGGCATGTCTGCAATTGAAGTGTCATCTTGCAAGTATATGCTAAACATGGTTCATAACGGATATGGGATGCCAACACAGATGAATAAATGGCTATACTCAAAATTAAGTGAAGATTAATTGTACACAAGAATGAGAACATATAAAATAAATAATAATAATAATAATAAACAACAAAATTTTTTTTTCCAAAAAAAAAACTTGCTTTTTAAGAAATGAGAGAAGAATTGCTTTTGAATTTTCAAAAATTCTTATTACACAATTAAAAATAATATGAAAATGATGCTTAATTTAAAATAAAAACCCAAATACAAAACAGACTGGTAACTTTTAGCAAAACTCAAGACTTTAATTCTTTTTAATGCTTTTATATGTACATGTTTTCAGATATATGTATATATATATATAGAGAGAGAGAGAGAGAGAGAGAGAGAGAGAGAGAGAGAGAGAGAGAGAGAGAAGGGTTGAGTTGAGAACTTGAGAGTGAGATCCATAAAGAAATGAATTGGATTTGGTATTGGGGGTTGTATTATTGCTGGCCTTTGTCCAAGCCACTGCTACAAGAAGAAGAAGCCTTAGCCTAGATATCTATAGATAGATTTTTGATTAGCACAAGACACAGAGGCCTTGGATAGGGATTGGCTACTGCACTGCTGTTGAACGTACGTACATCCTTCTAGAAGATCCACACACACACACTACCCTTCTTTGTCATGATGGAAAATAATAGAATTTGCCTGCACCCAATCACCTTATCGTGTGCCCATCTACTTTCATGTCTTTATGTGGAGAAATTATTTGGTGTTCATGAATTTGGTTAGGTCATTTATGATTGGCCTTGTATTGGTATATTTTTTTAACCTTTACATTGAAAGTTGTAAGTTTTAGGACTGATTTAGGAAGTTAGTTAAAAATTAATTTTTTGACTTTAAATTTTTTTTTTTTTTATATCTTTTGTGTAAAAAATATGAAAGGAGCTAGCTTTAGCTAGCTTCCAAATTGCCCCTTAGTCTCATGTAAGACATTGGCAGCGAATATAATCAAATTTATTATCTTTATAATTGGTGATTGAAGAACGAAATTAAGGGTGACATTTTGTAGTCACAAATGCCTTGAGAGACACTAATTTTTTCCTAGTGTATGCAGCCAAGCTAAATTCAGTTTTTCTATTTCTATAAAAACTAATTACAAAATTATATACTATACTCTCAAATAATGATGAAATTTACAAACAAATAAGAGCCACTTTACATAAGAGAGTTATATCTAATTTTATAATATTTTATAATCAATTCTTGTATTCTTAATTTTTTTTTTTTTTCAGATTTCATTTTAAGAGAGATTTTCGGAGTGTTTGGTTTGAGTTTGGGAGATGAGTTTTAGAGATAAAAAGTACGAAAAGTTGTTTGGTTTGGTTTTTTTCAAAAGTTGTTTCGGAAAATTATTTTGAGAGAGAGTTTTGAAAAAAGTGATTGATTTGATGTGTATGAGAGAGAGATTTGTTTGGAAAACTTGTAAACCAAACAAGTTTTGGGAAATTTTTTTGAGAAAATTTGTTTGGTTTGATTACTTTTGAAAACTTATTTGTAGAGAATTTTTTCCAAAATTTTTTGGGAAACACAAACCAAACAAGGCCTTTGAGTTTCATGTAATTTCAAAAGTGGAATTGTGGGTTGATCCTTCGCTTTTGAAGATGGAGAACTCTTGCCTTTTTGCCTTTTGTCCTTCTCTTAACTAACCCCACCCCCTGCAAATGCTGTTAGTGATGTGTCCCTTTTCCAAGCTTGCAGTGAACAAGATTGATCACCTTGTGAGACTGTTTCCACCAACGTAATGAATTGCGAGACTTTTGACACCAGTGTAATGCGGGTCAAAATTATTACGATGTTTAAATTAATAGATTGACGAAGATTTATAAACTAGATGTGAGAATGTAAATGATAGTTACATTACCTCCTTTTTTTTTTTTTTTTTTTTTTTTTTTTTTTTTTTTGGTATCTTTTATGCTGTGTTTGATTTGAGGATTTAGGGAGGGATTTGGAAATGAAAAGGGAAATGGAAAAGGTGTGTGAAATTATGTGAAATATAGGCATGTTTTATTCACATTTCACTAACCTTTTTCATTTTTCTTTCCAAATCCTTCCCAAAATCTCCCAACCAAACACAATATTAAAGATTATTCTCATGCTATTATCATTGCTTGATTTTTGAAATTGCATTTTTATATATTTAAGTCGTTTATAGAGATAAGTCGTTAAGTTATAACTCACTTTGAAGAACTTAAATATTTAAATAAAGTGATAATCAACAATAATTTATCAAAGTTTGTCTTCATATATATTTATCATTCCTATCATCCATGATTGATGTAGACGACCAATGCTAAATAATGACATCTTACATGCAATCATAAATTATGTTTAGTTATCACCAAATATATATATATATATATTGTCATTTTAGCATTTTTATTTCCTTTTATTATTATAATATGAAAGTGGCATATGCAACTATGTGTTTATTTGATGCTAATTAAGGCATCTAGTTGGGATACGTTGGTTGTTGGAGGTTTTATTAATGTAATTTCCTTTGTACTTGTGAATCACATTAATAAAATTGTTTCTTTTTCACTAATAAAATATAAAAACAAAAATTAAGTGATACAGTTGTTGTTTAAGACCACTCATCTACACTCGGAGAGATAAATATTTGAGACTAGTACATACGTAATATTGACATTTGCTTGGACAAAGTTTTTTATGGATAAACATATTTAAAACCTTGATGTTCGTTTTTAAGGTAAATTACATTTTTCTTCCTTCAATTTTTATTCAGATTTTATTTTGGTCTCTCATTTTAGTTATAATAATTAAGAGTTTAAACTTCAACTTGTGTTTTAATGTAGTTCTCCAATCACCCTATCACTTAAAAGTTGTGTGAAAGCTAAGAACATGATGGATCAACTAATTTAAGTTAACATTGAAGGATGAAAAATGTAATTTATCATACAATTTTTTTCTCTAATATACTTAAAATGTGATTAGGTGAGTGTTTTTTTGTCTAAATGTTTAACCATAAGTGATGAAAGGATTACATTAAAATATAAGTTAAAATTTAAAAATTATTTATGATAATTAAAAGATAAAAGATCAAAGTAAAATTTGAGTAAAAAAATATAATTTATCGTTGTTTTTAAAATAAAAATTTGACATCTACCTTGAACAAAAGTCTACTAACTATACATGTTTCAAACCTTGATGTATATATATATTTTTTAGTTATGTTAAAGATTTAGAGATGATTTGAAACTAAAGTTGGTGTACATAAAAAAAAAAAAAAAAAAAAAAAAAAAATGAAAAAAAATTAACTAGAGTAGAGTAGAATAGGAGAGAATCTTACCCTTGACCGGGATTTATCATTTATATGCTGACATATATCTTGGAGCAGTTGGGTTGGGATGTAATAAAAGTCATACTTGGCCACTCTTGATTCCATTATGGCCTCTCTTCAAGTTCCTGCCTTTGAAAGCTCTTGAAAAAAGTGTCTAAGTAACCTTCCATGAAAATTATTAACCACCTACTTCATTTATATCTATTATTGACTTCATTTATATCTATTATTGTTGTTATTAGTAGGGTGTGCTTATGGTGCACAATGTGGTTTCTCATTAGGAATTTGTAATTAATTAATTATTTTTAATTGATGGGATTTGAATTTTAACATCTGTTTCAAAATTGTTTTCATGTGCTACTATAAAATTAATTTTCAAAATTTAAGCATTTTATGTTTTACTACCAAAAAAAAAAATAAGTTCATAGCTTAAAAGCAATTCAATTTTGTGTCACATCATGGAAATTATTAAAATATTGCCTTAATAATTATGTAAGGATGTTTAAATTATATCATATTGCATAAAGATGTGCTTCTTATTAATAATTCATGATTAATTTATTGCCTTGTGCATACAAAATCTTAATGCTCATATTGCTGATATTATATGCATATAACTTTCTCGAATATAAGAGTGAAGGTGTAAAAAAGAATTAAAGCTGCATTATAATGAACGTAATGTCAAACAAGTTGATTTTCTTATATTCACTATTTTTTTCCCCCCTGCTTTCATCTAACCTATTATGTAATATGTATTATGGAGTGGGTGGTTTGATGTTAACTGTTTTGAGTAAGACTATACGTACATACATACAGAGTGATTTGGGATTTCGAAAATATTTTCCTATGCATTTATCATTAAACTCACCAACTTGTGTGACTTTTAGTATTAAGGTTTCGTTTGGCATAAATGGTTTGAGCTAAAATAGTCATAAAAAGACAAAATAAATTAAAAATCAATAAAACAAAATGTCACATCCAAATTATAATCATTTCAGACTTGACCTTCTAATTTTTTTTTTTTTTTTTTTTTTTTTTTTTTTTTTTTTTTTTTTTTTAAATAAGAAAATTTAAGTGGCTATCCCTCTCTCTATTTAAGATACGTGACTTCAAAGTATAAAATTAAAAAAAATAAACAAAATGTAACAAAAGAAATTAATTTCTCTTATGTAATATTTATTACAAGACTTAGTACATAAATTGGTACACAACAATGCTACAAGCTCTCAAAAACACAACACCCACAACCTTCACTCACATGTGATTGGTCCAGAAAGGAAGAAAAAAAGCAAAAAACAAAAAAACAAAAACACGTAATTGGTCTACATCATTTTGATGGTCATAGAAGTCCCCAACTTTGGCAGTTCCAACCATTTTTGATTGGCACATGAATTGAACAATTACTATTTTAGTACAAGCCATAGATTTGGTACATAAATTGTCTTGCAATTACTAAATTGTCTTGCAATTACTGATTTGGTACATAAATAATTAAAAAAATTCTAGCTTGTTTTTACTTATTATACCTCTAAAATTAATGTTTTAATTCATATGTTCTTTTTAATTTTTTTGTTATAATTGTTCACCTCCCTTATGTTAAAATCATGGGTCGATTCTTGTCGATATCTTCATAAGTTGCTAGGTTTGAGATGTGAAACTCAACTAACTCCCTTTGAAATGAAAAATGTAGCAAATTTCCATTGCAAGAAAAGAGCAATAACTAGCATGCTATTGTGGAACGTATTAAATATATGGAGTTGTTTACTCTAAAATTGACAATTAACAATCAAACAATGCAAAAATTAACTAACTAATAGAGACAACATGGAAGGTCTTTGCCAATGTGATGAACCAAGCAACTTGAATTAAAATAAAACATTTATAATGATCAGTGTTAACCTATGTACTTTTCTGCTTGATGTTTTCCTTTCTCTGCTTTAATTAAGTAAAATCGTTGTTTTGATGACCTCAGCAAATGAAAGCATAAAAAATTAAATTGATGTTTTACATTAAAACCAGATGGCAAATGGGTTATGTAGCATGGCTGGTTTTGACATGGAATATTATATTAACAAATTGCATATATAATTTGATTTTAATGTAGAAAAACTTTGTCTCGTTTTTTCATGAAGAGAAATTGGCCACCATGTATCAATCAATGTATTAAAAATTTAAATTTTTTTTAAGTCCTTGTTTCTTTAATAAATTACACTGATTCATCGGCTGCTAACATGTTTAAATTTCTTTCATTTCTTTAAATATTATTTTAATCTATCTTATGTCACATTCTACTAGTAGTTTATGAATAACACTGACCAATTTATAATTACACTACTAGAAAAGGGATTTCTGCATTTTATTTATTTATTTATTTTTTGCGTTAGTATCCAATGCAAATAGTAGTTTTTTTTTTAAAAAAAAATTTTATTTATTTTTATTTTATTTTTTGGGGTTGTGTAATGGCTCGACATATGATCGCCAATGAGGTGTTGCAAGTTATAGACTATTTGCGACAGAGGTAGAGTGGTTGCAAAAAAATATTATGTGCAATAACATAAAATTCATCACAAATAATATTTATCAGTGTGCTTGGTTTTAATTTTTTGAATTTAATTTTCTAAAAATTAAGTTTTTTATTTTTATTTTTTTTATTTTTAATAAATATTTTTGAAATTTTAAGTTTTTTTTTTATTTTTTTAAATATACCTTACTTAGATGTATTTAAATAGTAGAATATTTATGAGAAATTATTTTAAAAAATTAATAAATACAAAAAATGTACTCATATTTGTATTTTTTTTTAATTTTTGGTGTTTAGTGAATTTTTTAAAGATTTTTTTTAACAAATATTATACATTTTAAGTGTATTTATGTTAAGTGTGTCTAAAAATTAAAAAATATACTTAAAATATTAAAAAAATGAAAACAAATAAATATGAAAAATAAAAAAGTAAAATTTTTTAAAAGTGAATTCTGAAAACTGAAACCAAACAGAGTGTATGTTTTTAGACCATTGGCAACCACAACAAGGTCAACGTAAAAGACATCTACAGTAGTCTCAAGTAATTGGCAATGGTTACCTCAACGCAAATATTTTTTGCCACCTTCGTATAGCATCCCTCCTCTGCTGACACATCTCATTAAGGAGTGCAAATTGGGAGATCCTAACCAAGCAACCTGATTGTATCCCGAAAACGTATAGGTCTTGGGCAGTATAATTTTAAACTTGGCCAAGGCTTGTGATAAAATTTCTTAGCTCAAGTAAAATTCAGACAGGGTTGGGCACAACAAGAGAAATCCGAGTAACTCGAATAAGTAACTTGAATTCTGTTGTTAATATATACATATACATATACATACATATATACATATATATATATATATTATACAAGTACGAAATAATCTTTGCTCGTATAATCTTGTTGATTAAGCTTGCGCTCTTCCAAATGTTATCGTAATACAAACGTGAGTTAGCTGACGGGTGTGTGTCGGAAACCCTTCCGATGCCTAAGTTAACAAGTCGACCAAGGAAGCAAAAGTTTTGTAAATTCGGAAATAATAATTACAATGGCAGAGATTAGGGTTTGGCATGAGCTTTTGTAGATTATGCATGGCACAATCTTAGTGGAATTCTAACTCTCCTTTGTAGAGTCCTTTTAGCAATTACATTCGTAAAGGATAATGCTTATCCTTTAACACCCTCCTCACTGCAAGCCAAGTGAGATGATACAACTCTTTGCTTGGCTTTCCGCCGTGCAACTGGACTATTTTTACTTCGTCTGCCACTGGCTTAGCCATGTAACACGCATCGCCGTGCTATGTTTGCATAGCGCGCCACCATGTTAACATTGTTCGGCTCTCCTCCTAACTCGGTCAAAGTTTACTCATTGGTTCCATTTGACCACCGTCCTTGTAGCTCAGTCAAAACGTTGACCGCCACTAGGAAGTAGCTAGGTCCAAGAATATGTGATCATTTACTAGTCTGGTCAATTATCTTTGACCGGCCTAGCTTCTGTTCGGCCCAAAACCAAGCTAACTCCAAGACATAGCTCGGTCCAAACTTCAAATCCACTTCCACTTAGCTCGGCCCAATTTGGGTACACAAATTACCCTCTCAATTGCCCCTTAATTCCATCTTCCATACGTGATTGGGATTACTCTCCTCAACCGAACTAAAATACTCAACCTTGCCGAGCTAATAAAGCTGCTCGGTCTCATAGCCTCCTTGGTCTCTAGAGGTCTCATTAGTCATACAGCATGTTCACCAACCACTCTGACACATCGTCCTTCATAGGACATGTGGCTTGCCCCCATTAAGCTCATACCATTGTTATAGCCGTCGCGCACATTCTCCAAAATTTGAATCATTGCGCCTTTTTGTCTTCAACATATATATAACCCACACATATTCCTTGTAGGTTACACTGTTCATCTTGCTAAGTAAGAACCCTAAAAACCAGAGCTCCATCCCTTCGTATTCTTGCATTTAAGCCTGAATTGAAACGTTTTCGCTATTGCTCCAGATTCACCGCCTCTATTCGAGCATTTCTACCAATCAAAATCACTCTAACAGTCCAAATTAGTAAGTTCTCCATACTGTTCTGTATCTTCCCTTAAAATTCATATCGTTCTTCATGTTCTAGGCATTTTTGTCTTGTTATCCTATTATTCATATCCATGACCAGTATTATAGCACTCTTAATCATTAACACAATTATAAAATTAGGCTCAGAATCGATTTAGGACTTTATACACCCATAAACTCCCACTTGCTAGGATGAATGTCAAATGATCTAGGAAAAAACAGATTAAGAGCTTGTGTTTCGATCCAAAATCGTTGCAAAATCAAGTGAACCTCGCGTTTGTAGTATATTTAAGAAACTAACCGAGCTAAGAATTTCACTTGCTACCATGACCGAGCTAACACCTTGTTCACTAGCGAGGCCGAGCTAAAACCTTGCTAGCACCTCAAAACAAGCTAAGAACATTGCTTATAAATTGAACCGGGAAAAAACAGTATCTAATTGAGCTAATACCTTGCTTGCTTGTTCCCACTGAGCTAAATCCTTGCTTATATTTTGGAGCCAAGCTAAAACCTTGCTCAAATTGAATCCTTGCATGTTTTCATCGTAAACCGAACTACTATAGCTCAACACACCAAGCTCAACAACCGAACTAAAAATAGTGTTCGAACGTTCTCTCAACCGAGCAACCTGCTTAAAGCCTCGTTACACTCTATACTGAATTTACACTGTTGTTTTAGTTTGGTCAGTCACTTGAGCATAACATAATTCATTTTCGACCGTGCAAACTCAACTAGGCTTTGTTAGACACACCTTCACCATTGCCCCTTGGCGACGCCATTTGGCCGAGCAAACACACACCAGCTTGCGGCCGCACTGAGAAGCTGAGAAAACCCACTAATTTATTAACTTAAGAACAGTTCCCATGGGCAAGTACCGCTTCATGGTGAGCTCTTTAGGTGCCATAGCCAAATTTCGTAAGGACTACAATATTCCAGACGATGTACACTTCACACTAGTCAAGCAAGACATAATACCTTATGGGAAAACTGGATTTTTGCCCCTTCACTGTGCTATCTATAGTAGAGGGTGGAGTATGTTTCCCAATCCAACTCCTAATCTGCGAATTCCTGAGGCAAACAAGACTTTGCCCAACCCAACTTTCCACCAACACCTATAGGATAATAAACGGTATAGCCAAGATAAACCGTTGTCTAGACATTAACCTAAGCTTAGCTGAATTGTTCCACCAATACTTTCTGGGCTAGACAGACGATGGTTGGTGCTACTATTTAAAAGTAAAAAGAGATCGTGAGAAGATCGTCAAAAGAATGCCATACAATGACTTGCATGATGGCGATTTCCTTTGGGTTTGTGGCAATTATGAGGACCAAGAGGCTTTAGTGTTAGGCTATGACATTAACCGTAATAAAAGGACGACCAATATAGGTAGCACGACTTTACTTGTTTTAACTCAGCCATTTTGCTACCTCTTTGCCGAGCTAACTATTGTTGATTTTTCTTTGCAAATCTGAACATTTTAAAAGAGAATTATGCATATGCAAACCAAGACGCTCTCCATGCTGCATTGAGATACAAACAAAGAGATTGAACTGATTTACTCAACATTGAGCCGACTTATTGATATAGCGACAAATGAAAAAGTCAGGTTACAGACTTCTTTTTAGAGCCTTCGCTAGAACCTGATCCAACTTTGCCTGAAATCAATCTCATTCATTTAACAGAAACAACAAGACATGGCCAAGAAAAGAGCACTAAGGGCCCTCATCATCGAACAAGCTTCTTCAGCACGTGCGGGTGCTGAGACCAAATAGTAGCCTACCAAAGAAATAAGGGTGGTTATTGTTACCCTACCCATAACCAGGGCGTCTTCATCTTAACCCAGCAAAAGGGCCTGAACTACACCCACCAAGCAACGCCTGGTGGACAAAGAAGAGACTGAGCAGTGAACTGCTAAGCATTTCAACTTGGATACTCCTCTAGAGGGTAACCGAACCGAGCAGGCCAACCCCTCCTCCCCTTGATGTGGGCGCCGGTCTTGACTTACAAGGTCTGACCTATGACCACACTAGTCTCGGTCTGCACTGACAAGGACCACCAATTGGCCTTCAATCTGGCCAAGGGTTTCTGCCTTCATGCCGACATAGAGAGGCATAAGCAGCTCATGGACCTGAAGGCCATCAGGTCGGCTACTAAGTCTCTGGTTCTGGTGAGTTGTAAGTCTTTAGTTTTCTTCTTTATGCTTCAACTGTTTGCTCGATTTTCCTAACATCCAACATGTTTCGCAAGCCGTGCAAAAAATTCAAGTGGCGCATCAGCGAGTGATGAACTTGAGTAAGACTACCAAAGCAGCCATTGCTGATAATAATGCGAAGGACGCTGAGTTGAAAGAATTGAGGGCGCAACTGGCTGAGATAAGTATTGAGCGGGATCAATTGGCCGAGCAAGTTCGCATGACTGACGACATCAAGCAGAAGGCCCTGGCATACAAGAAGAATCGATATCTGCACTGGCTAAAGAAGCTTAAGGATGCCAAAGACGCCGAGATAAAGGCGTCAGAGAAACAAGTGGAAGACGCCGAGGACCGAGGTTATGCTGACGGTGAAAAGGCTTATGTTTAGCAGTGCGAAGCCACCAAGGACATTTTATTTAAGTGTGGTTGGAAGGCGGAGGCGGAGAAGCTCGGCCAGGCTTAAGATTCAGAGGTCTTCATGAACCCTCCTTCTCATTTCATTCTAAGTTACATGGTGGCGTATGCCAACGTTATGCAACAAAAACTGCTGGAGGTGGATGAAGGGGATAGTTTGACAGTTGATGCCACTCCAGCCTTGCCAGCAACTAGTTCAGCACACCATGTAGATGTTTCAGCTTGATAGGAGATTGCCAGTCAGGCTTAGTTGAACGTCGCCACTAATGAAGGTATCACCGATCTGACTACTGAAAATGGTGCTAGTGTCGTGTTGGCTGAGGGTGAAACCGGTGCCTCAACCGAGCTACATGACCTTGTGATTTGACCGAGATATGACTTGTTTTTATTTTTTCTTTTATTTTTTATTTTTTGGTACCCGGGTTATTTGCCTCTCTTCTGTAATCAACTTTTACATCAATGAAAATTCCACAACTTTTTGCATGCCCAGTTTGTTTTGATATTTCAATCATGTTTGAATGCATACTTTGTTGAGTTAACCAGCTTGGCAATGATTTCCAAGAAGTTGGTTAACCCTGCCAACTTACTTTGCTGAGCTAACTAGCACGATAGAGATTTTCAAGAAGTTGGTCAATCCAGCCAACCTACTTTGCCAAGCTAACTAGTCGGGCAAAGATTTTCCAAGAAGTTGGTCAATCCTGCCAACCCACTTTGCCGAGCTAACTAGCTCGGTCAAAGATTTTCAAAAAGGTGGTCAATCCTACCAACCTACTTTGCTAAGCTAACCAGTGGGCAAAGATTTTCCAAGAAGTTGGTCAATCTTACCAACCCACTTTATTGAGCTAACCAGCCAGGCAAGGATTTCCAAAAAAATTGGTCAATCTTGCTAACCTATTTCGTCGAGCTAACCAGCCGGGCAAAGATTTTCCAAAGTTGGTCAATCCTGCTAACTCACTTTGCCAAGCTAACCAACTCGGCCAAAGATTTCTAAAAAGTTGGTCAATCTTGCCAACCTACTTTGCTGAACTAATTAGTCGGGCAAAGATTTTCAAAAAAATTGGTCAATCCTGCTATCCCATTTTGCCGAGCTAACCAATTCGGTCAAAGATTTCCAATTTCAAACTGAAGTAATACAAGCACATAGTAAAACTACAACAAGGCAAAGTCTGAAAAGAAAACTATACTTGTTTTATTAATGTCGAGCAAAAAAGAAAGAAAAAATTACAGGTGCTGAAACTAAAAATAAAACCACTTCAAGTTGGCTGTGTTCCATGGTCTAGGAACATCTTGGTCATCCATTTTTTCTAGGTGATAAGCCCTTTTTCCTGCTAGCCCAACAATTTTGTATGGTCCTTCCTAATTGGGTTCCAATTTTCCATCAATAGGTACCAAAGTGTCCCCCATGACCTTGTGTAGAACCCAATCACCCACCTTGAATTGCCTTGGATGCGCTACTTTGTTATCCTTTCTAGATAGCTCTTGCTGATATGATGCAATGTGTATCAGAGCCTTCCCTCTTCATTCTTCTGCAAGGTCAAGTTCCATGGTTATTGCTTCTCCATTTAAATCTAGGTCAAAATTTTTATTTCCGATAATGGGAAGGCCAACTTCCAAAGGGATGACTATTTCCATGCCTTAGGGTAGTTCGGTAGACCCAAAAGACATTGGAGGAGCTCATCAATCCACTTTCCTTTTGCTTTCTCTAATTGTGTCTTTAAGCTATCCAAGATTACTTTGTTTGATGTTTCGGCTTGGCCATTGGCCTAAGGGTATACTAGTGTAGAGTTGTAGAACTCTATCTTGTGCTCTTCACAAGAGCTTCTAAAGATTCTTCCATCAAATTGAGTGTCGTTGTCTAATATCAGAGCTTTGGGAATTCCAAACTGAGTTATGATGTTTTGCCAGACAAACTTTTTGTCGTTTTTCTTCTTGATGGAAGCAATCGCTTATACTTCTACCTACTTTGTGAAGTAGTCCGTCGGCGCAATGGAAAACTTCTTGTTGCCTAATGCGATTAGGAGTGGTCTCACTATGTCTAAACCCCACATTGCAAAAGGCTAAGGGCTGGTCAAAGGTAAGAGTTTTCTGGCCAGTTAGTGGATTTGATGTGCAAACTTCTAGCACTTTTCATACTTCCTGACATACTTCTCTGCGTCTGCCTGCATGCATGACTACCAATATCCTTGCGAGATAGCTCGGTAAGCTCGAGAATGATTATTTCGTGCTCGTACACATACATGTATAAAAAGATCTCACATGTCCAAGATCATACATATATCATAACCATACAAAAACCAAAACTTATATGTAGACATGGTCAAACATGACTAACAAAAGAAAGTAAAAGACCAAAACAAAAGAAACAAAAGCCTCTAAAAAGAGGCACTCCAAGGTTAACATCTCAAAACCACAAGCTTCTCTTGGGCAGACTCTAAGGCTGGGCAACGGTTGCTCACTTGTATACATATATATAAAGAGTGAACGAAAGCTCAGTGAATAACATCAAAGTAAATAGGTTAATGAATGAGATTCGTATATAAATGAATCATACTTATAGATATTACATATGGAATATTATTCCTATTCATAACAGACTTAAGCAGATCATAGTGAAGCGAAACGACCTTGGGTTTAGTCCATTATACTTAAAACATATCAAAGGGAGAAAACGACATTGGGTCCAATATATTCATATTCAAAACGACCTTTGGTCTAATATATTCTTATTCAAAACGTCATTTGGTCCATTGAGACAAATATATAAAACGACCTTAGGTCTGTTGAGACAAATATACAAAATGACCTTGGGTCCAACATATTCATATTCAAAACGACCTTTGGTCCAATATATTCTTATTCAAAACGACCTTTGGTCCATTGAGACAAATCTACAAAACGACCTTGGGTCCAACATATTCATATTCAAAATGACCTTTGGTCCAATATATTCTTATTCAAATTGACCATTGGTTCATTAAGACAAATATACAAAACAACCTTAAGTCCAACTCATATGCAAAACGACCTTAGGTTCATTATATACAAAACGACCTTGGGTCCATCATACTTTAATCTTTATCAAATCAAATTCAAAAGTCACATTGAAACATTTAATGTCTCATTCATATTTCAAAAATCATAAGTTTAGAGACTTACCATAAAAGCATTTAAGAAAATAGCATATAACTTTACTAAGATATTACTTACAGTGTTCAAAGTGTTGTCACACCTCTGTTATCTAACCTACATTACACATAACACATTGGAACGTCAGACTAATTCAAATCATTCTTGCTTTACTTAATTCTTTTCACTTCATTTCTTACTTATTAGGTCATTCATGAGGCCTAATTCATGTCTAAGAATGCTCAGAGAGGAATGAGAATGCACACGTGATCAGAATATGTCTTTTCAAAATATGTTAAAACAGAGCACTTTGCTTAAGCGCAGCATTGGTCGCTCGAGCGGACCACATGGTCTGCAAAAGTATTGGATGGTCTAAATCTAGGCTCGATGGTCACTCGAGCCAAGGTGCAAAATAAAAAGGCGGTCACTCAAGCCAACTGCCAATGTCTGCAAAAATACTAGATACATGAGAAGTGCACTCGAGCAACAACTTGTTCGCTCAAACAATGCGGTCGAATTTTGGGTTTTCCAGAACTGGTTTTAAACTTCAAAACATGTATTCAAAGTGTGTAAGCTTTCATGACATGCTCTTATCTTCAAATATATAACCATAAGCATGGATATAAAACCAATTTACAAATCCAAGGCCTAAAACTTTATGAATTCACCGTGCAAGACCAATTGACTTCAAATCCCTTTCAAAGCTTTAAAAACATGCAATTGAGTTCCAAAATAACATAATTCATGCATGCATGCATGATATGATCTTCAATTCAAACTTAGATGACATGAACCATGCTCAAAAGTATGAAACTCTACTAATTTATGCATGCATGCATGAATTGACTCTAAATTCATCATCTTTAGCTCATTTCTTGTATCTAAATCAATAATCTTCATGAATACACATATTGATGAATTAAATTCACAAATTAAGGTTCAAATACATACCTAAGGTCTTCAATGAAGCTAAATCTAGCACGAATCTTGAGCTTTACTTCACAATTCACAAGCCTTCTAGCCCAAATCTCCAAGTTTAAGTCTTTTCTCTCTCTAAATTGCTCTCACTCCCTCTCTAGAATGTATTTCATAATTTTTGAGTGTAAAATATGAGCCTAATCACATTCATCATATATTTATAGGCCTAATCAGTTTGATTAACTAATCACAAACTTATTAATTAAAGCTTAAGTTAATTAATCCAAGGCTTAATTTAATTGATTTAATCTAATTAATTGGTTCTGAATCAAATTTTAATCAAACTTCTTAGTAGGCTCTAAAAATTATGTGATTCACAATAAATTAATCAATTTTAGGTTCTAACGCTATTAAGGCTTCAGTTTTAGATTATCATAGAAATCACAACAGATATTCCTACGGCTAATAGATATGAATCCAAAAATCATATAAAACATGTAATTAGCATTAAAATTTACACTAAGCTTTTAAGTAACATTCAAAATTAATGATTAAGCATAACACGTGATGGGGTTGTCACAAGCCTAGTGAAAGACTTTTTACACAACGCTAGAGATGGGGAAAGCCAAAACTACTGTGACTTGGCCCGAATTATGTTTGCCTTCTTATCGTTGGCAAAATCTGGTCTTTCAAGAAAGTGATGATGGGGTCCATCCAATAAAGACCTAACTTGGTGCCCAATACCTCTTCCGCTTCAAGTTCTTCAATACTTGACCTTTGGAGGAAGTTAATTAACAAAGGGTTTAAAATAGAAGTGTCTGACATTGATGCGAAATCGGCTAACTCATTCGCCTTGTTGTTTTGATCTCGGCCGATTTGTTTTATCTTGACCACTTCAAACTTCTTGATCTCCGTTCTGACCAGTTTTTGATACTTAGCCATCTTGTCATCCTTCGCTTCATATTCGCCAGATATTTGGTGAACCACCATTTGGGAGTCACTGTACACTATTAGATTGGTAGCTTTCATCCGAAAGGTAGATTTCAGATCGGCCAAGAGTGCTTCATACTCCACTTCATTGTTGGACACTAGAAAACCAAACCTGATCGCCTGTTCAATAGTTAGGCCGTCTAATAAGATGAGGACTATTCTCAGTCTAGCTCCATGCCTATTAGAAGCTCCATCCACGAAAAACTTCCACTTCTCTTCCACAAATAACTTTCAACAAGTATATGGGTTTGAGGACGTCTTGGGGTCTGGTACTTCAATTATATCTTCCAAGTTTTTGTCTGTCATTTGTTCGTCAATCTCTTTGCTCAGTTGCCTTATCATTTCCTTTCAGGCACTTCAACACAAATCGTGTTTGTTGTTGTGCGGCTTACTTCATCACCCTTAGCAATGTATCATTGACCTTAATGGGCAGTGTAATCACTGCCAGGCTTAATGACACATTGCGCGGTTTCTCCACTTGAGGTGATAATTCAGCTTGTTGTTGGGTAGTAGAGGGTTACACTATTCCTGCAACGTTCTCCCTCCCTCCCCCCCTGTTTGATTTCCTTGATCAAGTCAACCAGACAAATGGAATGGCTTCTTGGGGCGATCTCCAACACAAAGTCTACTAATGCTTTGGCCTTTATCACAGTTCTAGGCTGGAACTTGATGTCAAACTGTCTCAACTTCACTGCCCACTTTAGTATCCTTTCAGAAAAGTCTGCCCTTGCAAATAGGGCCTTCAAAGGAAATGCGATTAACACCACAATAGTGTGTGCGTTGAAGTAGTGCGGCAATTTCTTGGAGATCATCATTAAAGGTAAGGCAAGCTTTTCTAATGACAAGTATCTCATTTCAGCACCCAGCATTGTATTGCTTACATAAAAGATGGGTAAGTGTTGTATTCCTTTTACGCGTACTAACACCGCGCCAACGGCGTGCTAGGAGATTGCGAGGTACAATTAGAGCTCTTCTCCAGGTATTGGGGTTGCTAAAAGTGGTAGAGAAGACAAGTACTCTTTCAAGCTTTCTAGAGCTCGGTCATATTCTTCGTCCCACTCAAACTTTGCCTTAAGCACCTAGAAGAATGGTTGACACCGGTCGGACGACCGACTTGTGAACCTGTTCAGTGT
Organism: Camellia granthamiana; assembly: GCA_036172215.1. Classification (NCBI taxonomy): domain Eukaryota; kingdom Viridiplantae; phylum Streptophyta; class Magnoliopsida; order Ericales; family Theaceae; genus Camellia; species Camellia granthamiana. The sequence continues at coordinate 160,443,500 of CM069906.1, forward strand.
GGTGGCTAACCCTATCAAATGCTGTAACTCTTTAACGGTGTTTGGCCTTTCAAGCTCTTAAATGACCTTGATTTGGAAATGATTTGCTTCTATGCCGTGGTTGGTTACCAAGAAGCTCAAAAAATTGTCTGATCCCATGCCAAATGCACACTTGGATGCATTTAGCCACAACTTATGAGTATTCAAGATTTAGAACATCTCTGCTAGGTTGTTGAGATGGTCAGACTCATCCTTACTCTTGGTCGCCATGTCGTTGATGTAATCGTCCATTGTTTTTCCTAACAATGGCGCAAACATCTTGGTGACCATTCGTTGAAATGTTGCCCCTGCGTTTTTGTAGGCCAAAGGGCATGACCTTGTACTAGTACAACCCCCTTGGAGTTATGAAAGACGTGATCTCCTGGTCCAGTTCATACATAGCGATCCAATGATATCCGTGATATGCATCTAAAAATCTAAGTCGGTTGTGACCTGCAGTTAGGTCCACTAGCTGATCAATCCTTTGCAAAAGAAAACTATCTTTTGGGCACGCTTTGTTGACCGTTTTGTAGTCTACGCAAATACGCCACTTGCCATTTTTCTTTGGTACCACCACGGTGTTCGAGATCCACTGTGGATAATGGACTTCTCTCATTGCCCTACTTCTAGCAGGTTCTCAATTTCTTTGATTACTACTTCAACGTGGTGTAGAGCTAACCTGCGAGTTCTTTGTATAACCGGTCTAGTAGTAGGGTTGACATTGAGTTGATGGAAAATCAAGTTTGGATCAATGTCCGGCATGTCATATGGCGTCGAGGCAAACACTTTGAGATTGGAGATCAAAAAATCCATGATCTGCTTGCTCTCAGTGCAAGACAAAGATGAGTCGAGCAAGAAAAACTTCTATAGGTCATTTTCATCTATCCTTACTTCCACCAATTCCTCTATGGCCTTCTGTTCGGCTATCCTACCAACGTCTTGGAAGATTTCTTTCTTCTCTGACTCCTCTACTATCTACACAAATCCTTTGGCAATGTGGCTGCCATTCACTATCATGAAGCACTGCTTGGGCATGATTTGGCCTCCTAAGACCTCTTCAATTACCCCGGTATTGCTTGGGAACCAGATTACTTGATCGTAGGTTGAAGCTACTGCTCACATGACATGCAACCATGCTCTCCCAAGGATGATGTTGTAAGTGGAAGGACCTTTAAAACCCAAAACTCTACTTGTTTGACCATCGAGCAACTTTGACTGGAAAAATTATCTTGCTAACCGACCATTTAGACATAGAATTAGAACCGACCAAGGGAGACGTGGCAGGTGCCAAGTCTTTGTTATCTAATTTCAATTCCTTGAAGGTCTCGTAGTACTTGATCTCACACGAACTCTCTTGATCGATCAACATCCTCTTGATATCAAAATTCCTGATGCGCAAAGTAACCACTAGCACATCGTTAGCTGAACACTTAGCACTTCTCTCATGTGTTTTGCCTTTTTTATTATCCTCCTAAGCTCGTAGACTAGCTCAGGCTTAATGATCCCACGGATCACGTTGATCACGCCTTGTGGCGGATCATTTATTGGTATTCCGTCCAACATATTTTTGTCTTGAGGAGATGGCCGAGCTTTCCCCTCAATGTAACAGTCTAGGTGGCCTGCCGCCACCAATTCTTCCAAATGTTTCTTCAATAGCTCGGTGCCCAACTTCATCATGTAAGGTGCACCGTATCGTTCATCATATCCTCTCTACGCTTCACCTAATTTGGCCTGTCGTAGAATGAAGGGTTCATCACGAATCTTACTGAGGATTCGATAAATGGGCTTCTTAAAAATCATGGTGATGGTGGTGCGGATTTTTGGATTCCTTGCTTTGGTGTCCTCATCATTAGGTGGAGGACCGCCGTGGTTATTGTAGCTCAGTTTTTCCTTATTGTCGACCGTGCTTACTTTAGCCGTGGACTTTTTGTCCGACATCGCTGTTGTACCGGACCTTGCCTTATTGTGGGCACCATCCTCTCCACCCTGATGTGCTGATGCACCATTTTTATCAAGGCTTCCATGGTAAGGGGTGACGTTATGGTCATAGAATCCCTTAATCTGTGCCTAGCTGGTAGTTCACACTTGTACTGGGCAATAGCTAGGTTATTTGGTTGAATGTCTTCTAATATCAGTTATTGTAGGACTTTAATGTTTCCTTCCCGTCTATGTCAATGGCAAGCAATTGGTCGACCTTCATAGGCGTCTTTGTGTTTGTTGTGAATCTGGTGACAAATGCCTTTGTGAGTTGTGCCCAAAAGGCAATGCTGTCCTTTGGCAATCTCTTGAACCAAGTCCAGCCTAGGTCACTAAGGCTTGACGGAAACAAGATGCACATCAAGGCATTATTCTGCCTGTTTATAGCCATTACTTGTTGAAAATAGCTAAGGTGCATGTAAGGATATGACTTCTCGTTGTAGATCGTCAACTTAGACTAGTTAAAGCCTAAAGGTAGAGATATGTTCCTTGTCGCTGAAACAAACGACAAACTCTATAATCTTGCCAGTGTTCTATCCGCTAGCTCATAAGCAAGGTGCGGCATTGGCATTGCAACCTCGATGCTCCCATGCATCCTAGAAGCTAATCGCTGCAAAGCAGATACCCTCTAGGGGGTGGGCCTGGGCCACTTCTCTCTTTCATGCCCTTTCTTCCAAAACAGTTCGCATATCTTCCGATCTGGGCAACTCAGTGTATTGCGAAGATGTTAGATGAGTGTGTGAGGGTTGATAACTACTTCCCTTCGTTTATGATCTTTCAGATCTCGTCCTCTCAGACCTAGAGTAACGAGTTCTGGAAGTCCTTAAATAGGTGTCGCCTGTCTTGAGGCTTATACTCTCAGAATGTGTCAGTGTGGCGTGTCCATCTTAATCTCCAAAATAAGGAGATCGCGTTCACCATCTTTACGCCTACCATGCCTATACCTCTCACTTGGGGCTTCAAAGTCTCCATGTCTGCCGTTATCCTCTTTATCAACTTGTCTTACTTTCTCACACGATCCTCCATAACCTAGGTGTTTGTTCATTGCCTTTGTTCATCTGGGCTTGGGGAGTGGTGAGGGCTCAAACCTCGCTTTTCTTACGCGTCCTTATGAGGATTCTGTCGTTGAGGGTCCAAGTCTGCCATGGGCGAAGCAAGAGGAAAGTCGCCACGCCTCTTGTTTGCTTCTGGTGTTTGGCCTTCAATGGCGGATTGAGATAGATCTTCGTTGTGTTCCATTAGAACTTACTGAAGAAAACTTGATCAAAAGGTAAGTTGTCCGAGACTTCCTATAAACAGCGCCAATTGTACGAGCATGAAATAATCTTCACTCGTATAATCTTGTTGATCAAGATTGTGCTCCTCCAAACGTCGTCATAACACCTGAAATTACAAACGTAAGCTAGTCAACAACTGTGTGCTGGAAACCCTTCTGATGTTTAAGTCAGCAAGTAGACCAAGGAAGCAAAAACTCTGTGAATTCGGGAGTAATAATTGCAATACCTGAGATTAGGGTTTGGCATGTGCCTTTGTAAATTCTGCTATGACACAATCCAAGTAGGATTCTAACTCTCTTTTGTAGAGTCCTCGTAAGAATCACATTCCTAAAGGATAATGCTTATCATTTAACACCCTTCTCACTACAAGTGAGTGAGATAGCACAACTCTTTGCTCGACTTTCTGTCGTGCAATCAAACTACTTTTACTCTGTCCCACCACTGGCTTAGCCGTGTAACACGCATTACCGTGCAATGTTTGCATAGCGCGCCACCATGTTGACGTTGTGCGGCTCTCTTCTTAGCTCGGTCAAAGTTTCCTCCTCAATTCCATTTAACCGCCTTTCCTTGTAGCTCGATCAAAACATTGACCGCCACTAGGAAGTAGAGGTCCAAGAATATGTGATCATTTACTAGTTCTGTCAGCTATCTTTGACCGGCCTAGGCTCTGTTCAACCCAAAACCAAGCTAACTCCAAGATGTAGCTCGGTCCAAACTTCAAATCCACTCCCACTTAGCTCAACCCAATTTGGGTACACAAATTACAATCTCATATATATATATATATATATGAAATATTTTATAAGTTATTGAAAAAATCAAAATTTTCAAGATATTGATTTGTAATTATGTTTCAATTTTAAACAATGAATAACAATCAAAATCAAACAATTAAAGACAAATCGACACAATGATTAATATGAAAAAAATCACAATTGGAGTGCTTTCAATTGTGATAAAAAAGTCATAGACTAAAGTCACAAAACTATTCATTAAGAAGACAAAAAAAGAATTACACAAGTGTACCCTTAATTACCTGACAAATTCACGCTCGAATTGAACCGACTTCGATATTTCTTTTCCAACATTGTCTTCACCTCAAAATTGTCTTGCCCAACTCAAACTAATTTTATCATTATGGTTCATGTTTTTATTTTTTAGATATATATATATATTTTGTTTTAAAAAATGCAATACATTAGTTTAGGATAACTAAAAATATATATATTTTTTTGTGTGTTTAAATTTGAACAACCCGAGTCTAGCAAAAATTCTTTTAGTAAAAAATTCTTTGAGTTAAACTTGGGCACAGGCTTGGGAAAAAAATTTAGGCAAAAATTAGGCTCTGGTTTGGGGAGTGTTTTTTTTTTTGTTAATAATATTTTAAAAGAAAAAATAATTTAGAAAATTGATCAACTTTTTAAATTATTTGAAAAATTAATTAGCTTTTTGAAATCGCATTTTGAAAATGTGATTTTGAAATTGAAATTGTATTTTCAACATACAATTTCACTTTGAAATCGCATATTGAAAATATAAAAATGCAATTTCAATTTAAAATTATATTTTCAAAATGTAATTTTAAAAAGTAGGTTAATTTTTCAAATAGTTTGAAAAGTGAATTAATTTTCTAAATTATTATTATTTTTAGAATATTTAAAAAAAAAACTCCTGGTTGGGGCAGATCCATTTTTTTTTTTTTTTATCAATTATAGATAGAAAAAGATTATTTATTTTTCTTGTGTGTTCTGTACTTTCAAACGAGCATATTCTTCTCCATTGTACTAAACATTTGTACCGAAACAAAATAATTTATTTAGCAGTACTACTTCCATGATAATAATTCTTGGCGGGTTGACTGAGGTAACGCTTCACTCCAATAGTGATATTTGTGTTTTCTTTTCTGCTCTTTTTTTTCTTTTATTTATTTTTTTAATATAGAGCTCTATAGAGCTCTGTTTAGAGCTCTATTTTTAAGAGAATGTATCCCTATTGTAAAATTATTCAAGTTGAAATGATTACAAAGGTTGGTTAGCCTTCATGACTAAGCAAAAATTGAGAAAGCTTTGATTTAATTTTTGAAATGAATTTTAAGTTTTGAGTTATATTTTGAAAGACAAATTGTTTAAAAGAGTTTTGAAAATAATTTTTGAATGATTTGTAATTTTTATTTAATTGAATAGATAGTCATGACGAAAATTTGATTGATTAATTGTAAAACGTGAAAGAATAAGAGATGAGAGATGAGAGATGAGAGAGGAGAAAAGAGAAAAAAAATAAATAATAATAATAATTGATTGATTTATTAATAATAATAAAAAAATATATTAAAAAAAAAAAAGAAAAAACCACTTATTTGAAATTTTAGAAATTTACCAACTAAAATTGGCCTTGTTTGGAAAGTAAGCTATTTTAGTTTTTAACTATTTTAAGAGGTCAAAATTTTTGTGTTTGAAAAGATAGTTAGATTTTTTTATAATTGGATGTGATGTTTGTAAGAGAAAAAGTGAAATAATTATGAATTTAATGTGATATTTTATCTTATTGATTATTTTAATTTATTTTATTTTTTTATGAATTTTAACTTAAAAAACTAATTTTTAGCCTTTTCCAAACAAAACAATGGTTCAGAGATTTGGAATGTTTGGCAGCCTTTCAGTTGACCATGTTCCAACTAATTTATTGACAGATATTCCTATATTGCCAACTTTTAGGAAAGCCTTTCAAAATGAGTCGTAAGTGAGAAATTTCACATAAGGGTACATATTAATCACAACCTTGAATATTTTTTCATCCAAATAGGTTTTTTTGTTATGGGTTAGAAATGAAGTCAAATCCAAATTGGATAAGTTTGGATAGGGATTTCGGACTCTTAAAAAAGGCAAGTTATAGATAAGTAAGGAGTACAACAACGAATGAATTTCATTTTTCAGTCCATAATAAACAATAATAAAATATTACAAAACTTAAACATTCATCCTAATCACAAAAGTTTCTAACAATAAGCATGAAAACTAAAAAATTCATTCATGAAGTTCCTAATTGTAGAGGCCAAATAAAATCAATTAGAAAGAGGCCAAGGCATTTGATTGACATTAGGCCAAAAGCAATTTGGCCTTGACCAAGGGCTCATGAAGCCGAATAAACAAATCGGCCATATAAGGAGCCGAATAGAAGCCAACACTCAACCGAAAGGCCGACTAAGTAACTACGTGCGAGATCAAGAGTGGGCCGGACCTTTGGTCCTAGAGGTAATATAAAAAAGGAAGAATGTCAGCTAAATGAGGTATGTAAGAATTTACAAGTTAACTTGAGATAGAAGTAAAATTGAAGAGCATATTGACTTATCCGTCAGAGTGCTAATTCCGGCACCCCCGATCGGTGTGTTCATCCCTTTTTCAGGTAACAATCGGAGGATCAAGAGCGTCTAACTGGATCCAAGAGTATTTCTAAACCACTTCACCACACTAATGTATATTTATTAAGGAAGGGACCGTACCATATTGTCCCTAGTTGCATTGACCCTCATTGCAGCCCTAAAGTCATGCCACTAGGTAATTGTACATGTAGTCACCGTTACTTGTTACAGCCACTATAGCAGTATATTAAATTTATAGAATAACAACTACTACCATCATATATAAGTTGTTATAATATCATTACTACCTTTTCTACCGTTATGCAACAGTAGTAGGATCTTTTATATATATTTTTTTCCTTTCAATTTTAACTTTATTTATTTATTTAGTCGACATTAAAGATTTAGATTTGAATATAATTTTTAAATGTAATTGTAACTTGTAAGTTGGATGTTGTGTGATTATGTTACTTGTACAACTTGAAGATATGAATAAGAAGAGTATGATATTCACAGACAACTTTTAGCTTCGTACTCTCTTTTTATGCCTTGTACTTTCTCACAAGGGCAGAGTGAGGGACTAGAAATGAAGTACCAATATTATTGAATAATGCTACAACATATTAAAAATATTACAGTAATCAAAACTCTCTTCAAATTTTAATACATATACTATTGAATAATGTTTACAAAATATACTAAACCTTTTAAAAATCATTTAAACTCCAAAAAACGGTGATTCAAAAATAAAAATATGTGTATAGTAAATTTTTATAAAATTGTGTAGAAACAGAAAAAAATGAAAACAAAAACAATCATTTTTTTACACCCGTTACACCTCCACAATCACATTACCACTATTATTACCGTTTCAAAAACAACAATGGTTACTTGAAACTTTGCTCACAAGTATTGTAAGGGGAATTTGCACCGAACAGGCGGCCGAGCTAGTCACAACTCGACATATCTTTGGGTCATGCAACTGGGCTATCTTGGTTGAGTGCAGATTGGGCCGAAGTTTCGGATTGGTTCAATTGGGTTGCCCAAAATTTGGAGCTTGGACATAGCTAGTCATTGAGCTCAGATATTGAACCACGGTATCTTTGATAATACCTTAAACCGGGCTAGGCCGTTCTGCCGTGCACTGAGATCAGGCGGCAAGCACCTCGACAGATGAAGATGGAATTAATGCGGAAGACCGAACTAGTTGATTAGCTTAGCTATTGAAGATAATCCAAATTGAGCCCCTAATCTGGTCGACTAAAGGAATTATTTGATCAAGTATTGGGCGGAAGTAGTCCTTGATAGACCAGGTTTAACAAAGCATGAGCTCGACTAAGCCGATATTTAGAGTTCTGTCTGCCCGGTCTTAAGGGCAGATTGTGGTGTCATGCTGAATATAGTATAGTTTGAATTGCTATGTGGCATGATTGGATTGCAGGAAGGAGACTTTGTCATCTGTATGTGTCAATACTGTTAGGCAGTTTT